>JASEVX010000003.1:29640193-30020249 GCA_031761405.1 Serripes groenlandicus
TGTGCCAGTCCTATCACAGCGGTCAGTTCACATACCTGTCTCAAACCAGTTCAATGTTTCCGTTCAACTGGCTACTTTTCCACTTAAACTGTTAGACCATTGGTGGAAGACGGATAACGCTTTTTACATTAACTTTTGTCACACGTTGGAAATAACATCTATCGAGTTGGAGTTCGAACTCGTATCCCCTAGATTGAAGGACACGTCGCCATTGAACGAGCTACTACGGCTCGGATGTCTGCATGCTGGATAAATATATCTGTACAGATCCTACACTTTGACCACCACATGTAACAACGGTTGACACCAAGTAACTTCACAACGATAGCCAAACTCGACCTTGATACAGCTTGTTTGTTCAAAGGTAGATTTACACTCAGCAACAATTGGCAGTAATGTACCAACTATGTAGAGTCTCTGTGAAGTCGATTGTTTGGTTTGTGTTTAAGGCCTTGCAATGTCATGTATGTAAGCTATATCACTGCGGCTAGTTCGACAAGCGTCTTGTTTCTGTCTTTCTCACACCAGTGCTCAACACAACATTTCTTTTCAAGCTACTGGCAACCTTCCCATGTAGACAATTCAGCAAATTGGCGGATGACGAATGGCGCTAGTCACACTTGTCAGAAAGAATGATTGGACCAGCCGGGAATCGAACTAACTTCCCCTGGATGTTTAGTCCAGATCGTTACCGAATGAGCCATCGCGGCTAATAAACTCGATTAAATTACCCACTTTGTCGAGTCGCATAAACGTCGTAAACCTAAATTTGTTTACATCAGCAACTTTCGTTATCTGCCATTTTTAAAACCTTTAACTCTTTCGTCGAATTGTATAAAGTAGACTCTTCCATGTTCAAGCTCGGACGACTCTATTTTCATCTTATAGGATTTTTGGAATATCTTAATAACTCACAGCCAAACAATGCAGATTGCAGGTGAGACAGCTCGTTACGAGCTGACTCACCTGAATCTGTATTGTTTGCAAAAAGCTCAATATTGCCTTTGGCGCTGAAAAAGTTAACGCCCTTGTTAATTTTCTATATAAATATTTAAGGCAATGAAATGTAACTGACTAATTAATAGAAATGATATTCATCGTTTAGTTTATTTGAAGTTGTTTTAGGGATTTCAGATTTCCCCACTAAAATTTATGTTAATGACGTTGGTACATTTGAAGCCGCATATTTCTCACCTAACATGCCGTCAGACGAAAAGGATCCTTTCATTATTAACTCTTCTTTTTATTATTATTTTTTTTATGACCACGAGGGGTCTTTACCTTAACATGTATCTTTTTATATCAAAGAGATATGCAGCAGACGACTTTTGAAAATATCTAGTAAAATCTATAAAAAATCTTATATATTAGATATAATATTTAAAAGAAGTATGGTTATTGAATTGCATTGAATACTCTTGTGGCAAAAAGGAGAAATTGTCATTTCGAGGGCTTTGCGTGAAACGGTTGTAACTAAAATCGGTATTTTTTTTTACCAAGGTTAATCACCTCGCCATAAATCCTTTATAAGCGTTAAATCATTTTTCTTGTTAAATAATGGAAATTTAGGTGCCATTGCTCAGACCGAGCAATGACACCTATATTTGTATTGTTTACAACATGGTCAAAATGGCCCCTAAACTAGGGTTTTCAAAGTAGGTTTTTAGTTACAACCGTTTCAAACCTTGATGTTGGGTCTGCTACATATCAATGTATAAGGCTAGAGAATTTACATTGCCCAAGCGCAATCAATCATAAACGCCGTGAACGCGGATTGAACCCGAGACGCCCGATTTCACATCCTCCACGATAACCATGTGGTCATGGGAGATTCCTCCTCTTTGCCCTTTCCATTGACTAGTCATAGAGCAGTAGCATAAACAAACGAACGACGCGGATCAGCGTAAGCATGCCACACAAGCCTACCCTGATAGACACTTTTCTTGTGGATTTTCTGTTTCAGGAATAAATACTCTATACATATATCCCCCTAAGACGGAATGTGTCGGCCGGATCAGTCTGCGCGGACAGCGCAGGCTGATCTGGTCGACACATTACGCAGATGTCTATCGCCGCAGCTGCATTTTGGGGCATTTTGAGAACAAATGTGTAGGCACGTGCCTACAGTGCCAAAAGGGAGCTACGCCCCTGTAAAGCAACTGCTCCACCAAATCCAACCGACCGCAAAGGCAACCGCGCAGTCTGATCTGTTCGCCAATTAGTCATAGCAGGTTTTGGTGAGCTTCGTAAAGCAGTACCCGTTTTGGATCCTTTAACCCTTTCCCCATATACAACAAAACCTGCAGTAGACGAATTTGAAAACGTTTTAGTAAAACTATAAACAAGTCATTGTTGATGAAAGTATGTTAATTTAAAAGAGTTTCAGAACATTGTGGAATATGGAGAAATTGCTCAGCCCCTTTGCCACGGTGTTTTCAAAACTCGTGTGCTGTGGATGCGTTAACATTTGAGCCGTCCCATGAGATAACCAACAATATGGCATCTGCGTAATGTATCGACCCAGATCAGCCTGCGCAGTCCGCGCATGCTGATCCGTGCCGACACATTCCGTTTTAGGGGAATAGAGATATAGATTAATGATTCCTGAAACAGAAAATCCTCATGCGGCGAAAACTGTCTGTCCGGGTAAGCATGCGCGTACTGCGCAGGTTGATCTGGATAGATACTTTACGCAGAGTCCACACTATTGGTTTTTCTCGAGGGACGGCTCATATGCTTACACATCTGAAAGGGTTACCATGGATACACAGGAAGGTCTTTCTCCTTATATGATATATTAGTATTAAGGTTGGTTTTCCTAGCGAATATATTATTTTTTGACTGAATGGTGTAAACGCCGCTTTCGACAATCATTCAGTTATATCAGGGCGTTTCCTGCTTTAATTACCATTTATATTGCTCCATGTATCCCTTCACGAGCAAGTCAGTCGTTATGCGACCTCAAAATCCTGAGCGTCAAGAAGAGAAAGACATTACTACCATTTTTAAAATATTAGGTATGTGTCGACCATGGATGGAACGCTGGACTCGCGATCTCGATGAGGATGCTCTTATCACTATACAAACGAGGCGGTCTTTCATGCACAATAATGCAAGTTTGTACGCGTTGCGACACGACCCTCTGTTGTCTCATTAATAAAGATTGTTAGCACTTTTCTATTGCATGTTAATAATTTCAATTAAATTATTATGACGAAATATGCCTTTGGCATATTAATGATTATTACATGTACTGCTCGTTTAACCCTTTACCTTATACAGATACGAAAACATTTTGACAAAAGGAAACATTTCTTTAATTGCCATAATGTTTTCAACTCTAGTTTATCATTTTACTTTAACTTTCAATAGTTTAGCTTAATTGTTTAAAAAATGGGTTTGCAGATTTGTTGTTTTTTGGGAAAGAATTAAAAAACAAGCGACACGTGTCTACGCTTACTCATTAAAAACATTATTAGCACTCTTATTTTGGTGTTTGTTTACAATTAAGACTAAAGTGCAGTGCCGTCTCATCTTAATTAAAGGTGCTGAACTCTGGATTATAGATAGTATAGTTTTAAAACTGTTCACAAGTTGTCTTAAAATATTAGAATCATAATTCTGGTATAAAATTAGAGTATTAATTTTACTTTCGAGTACAATAAACATCTAAATATTGATCGTTTATGCTTTATTTTTACTAGGAAGCCAAATGATGTACATTTTCATGACTTTCAATTGACTGTTTTTCAACATTTACTGCCAAAATAGTTTTGAACTATTTATTTCTTACTTTGTTGTTAATATTAGCAATATTTGTAGAAGTTTCAACATTTCATTTTTTATTTTATCTCCATCTGAAGTTCAGCACCTTTGGACATCGTTTTTCGTTTTATGATCAATTTCTACCTTTGTCAAAATGTTTTCAAAATTCGTCATTTGCATTTGCACACACATACATGTAAGTATGTATGCAGGAAATGGTTAGTCCTCCGTTAACACAAAACAAGCCAAATATTTGAGACCGATGGGTAAATAGAAAAAAATCGAAGACTCAAATACAGATGTCCGGGTCAACCCGGTAACATATGGCTACATCAGGTGGTGAGATGACGTCTTATCGCCTTTTGGCTGTCGATTGCACCTGTAAATGGCATAATAACCCACCACAATTATTATCGGGTTCTATTCAAAAGTTGATATCTGTACCCATTGACATTTGAAGTCCCCCTTTTCCATATTGGGCTTGTGAAAAAAAAAACGGATTATATTTTGCAGATTATGATTCAGGGCTCTAGATAAGGGGCGGTTTACATATTCTAAAATCCTCATTTGTTCCTCTAACCCTATGTTGTGGGTATTCAAAAGAATCGTCTCAGCGAGACGATTCTTTTGAGTACCCACAACATAGGGTTCGCTTTAATAATAAGAGATAAATTGTGGGAAGAAGAGCTGAATACCGCTCCTTATCTGAACATCTGAATTGATTACATTTTATAACGAGTAAAGTCGAGTCGCGTTTGATCTGTCTGTAACAACAAGGGTTATCAATCAAGTGGTCGTGAGTTCGAACCCCGGTTCGACTATTCTTTCTTTTCTGTGATTGAAAAAAAAAAAGACAATGTGACTAGTGACATTCGTTTTCCACCATTGGACTGAACTATGTAAGTGAGAAGCTAGCCAGTTGATTTTGAAGAGCGCTATGTGGAGTAAAATTACGAACAAGCACGGAAAGAATGTTGGGTGCGCTGGCCGCCGTCATATATCTGAATTACCGTTGAGAACGACGTTAAGATCCAATCAATAAATGAAGCAATCAGTATAACGATTTATGTATTATAAGATTTAATGTTGGTGTTTAAAGCAGCTTTGTACAATGTTGGTCGTTTATTGAACTATTGATGTCTTAGAATGGCTATATTATAATTATCTGCAAATTAAAACCAGGATAGTATACTATATTATTTCCACGATGATGCATAATTACTTTTTATTTTTTATATATTTGGAGTACAGAGTTTGTGTATTTGCTCTACTGGCTGAAACGGTATTTATGGCCAGGATTTACATGCTTACTAAATATTGATAAATATTGACTGAATAATGTCAACTAGGAGCTGACTGCACGAATTAGCAGGCTGATATCACTCTACATTGCCCTCAATTGCAGTTTGAAGTAATTGGTTAAAAGATATACACATGCTGTTTTAAGTCATGTACATAAGGATAATGGTTGAAGCTATTCTTACCGCATCGATGGTATAGTGATAGAGAATCCGTCTCGTTTACAGGAGGTCGTGAGCTCGATCCTCAACCAGGTCATACCAAATACTTTAAAATGGAAGCAATGGCGTTTCCTCCATGTCGCGCTCAGGATTGTGGGAAATAACATTACGGCTGATTTATCGGTGTCAAGATAAATATTACCGCTAATAGTGGTAGCTTACACAGAGCATGCCGTGGTTTAATGGAAAGATTGATGGAAGCGGCGTTAAACAACGTCCAATCAACGAACACGAACATCCGCAATGGCAGCTTTAAATCACAGATTCACACTTGAGTCGTTCCACGAAAAAATCAACATTATGGACTCTGCGTAATATATCAACCCAGATCAGTACGCGCATGCTAATCCGGGCCGACACATTCAATATCAGGTGGATAGAGGTATAAAGTAATGATTCCCGAAACAGAAAATCCACAAGAGGCGAAAAGTGTATGTCCGGGTTAGCCTGCGCGGCATGCCTAGGCTGATCCGGTCGATACTTTATTCAGAGTCCACAATGTTGGTTTTCTCGCGAGAAGGCTCACTTGTTGTTTTAACCCTTTCCCTCATCCGACAATTCTGCAGCTGACGACTTTGAACGTATTTTGTCAAAACATAGAAAATCTCCATAATTGA
This sequence comes from Serripes groenlandicus, assembly GCA_031761405.1. NCBI lineage: Eukaryota > Metazoa > Mollusca > Bivalvia > Cardiida > Cardiidae > Serripes > Serripes groenlandicus. Next base: position 29,646,096 of record JASEVX010000003.1, read on the forward strand.
ATGGATAACCTATGACAAAAAGTGGAAAACATTGTGGCAAAAGGAGAAATTGCACGTTTTGTGTAATTTCTTCTTTTGTCAATATGTTTTCAAAAAGCCGTCTGCTGCAGAGGCGTCAGAAAGCGTCTATATGAGGGAAAGGGTTAATTAAGGGATAAACTGATTTCACATTTCAGATAGCCGAAGTTTGGAGTAATGCTCTATTACGAAAGCATTTAAAAAATTGCAAGATTTGGATCTTCTTTGACAATACAAAAACGTCTTCATTGTTATTAGTGTCAAACGTACTTCAGTCTAAATCGACCTACTCCATATCTCGTTTGTTGATTAATTATGATCATTTTTTACTTCTTTTGCCGTAACGTTTTCACAAGTCACTTGTTGCTTATACGCCAAAATGCGTCTGCATGTGGAAAAGGGTTATCACATTAGTCTTAAGTCCATGACCAGGTTACGCGTAGGCGCTTACTCTGGGCTGTTAACCCTCATACGACAATTCTGCAGCAGACAACTTTGAACATATTTTGTCAACAAAAAGGAAATTTCTATAATTGAATGGATTACCTATGACTAAAAGTGGAAAACATTGTGGACAGTCTCGCGACGTTTTGTTCTAAAATCGTAACCCTTTCCCTCATACGACAATTCTGCAGCAGACAAAATTGAACATATTTTGTCAACAAATAGAAAATCTCTATAATTGATTGGATAACCTATGACTAAAAGTGGAAAACATTGCGGCAAAAGGAGAAATTGCTCGTATTGAGCAATTTCTTCTTTTGTCACTATGTTTTCAAAAAGCCGTCTGCAGCAGAGGCGTCAGAAAGCGTTTATATGAAGGAAAGGGTTAATTAACAGTCTCATTGGCCGGGCTTAGTTTGTAAATTGTTCATACAACGCCTATTAGATAATTATACTAGATCTGACGAAAATAAAATTTGAAAAGCGTTATGTTCCAACAAAGTCTTTTACATTTCCATGACTCCATGATAGAATATATGTTTTATCTATGCATATATATTAGAGAATAACTAGCCATAATTATTGATAAAATACATTAACACCATAAAGAAACTGACTTATTATGCAAACTCGAAACATGTTAATTTAATGTGGCATAGTTTAAAACTATCGCTCCCTTTGTCGATCATGTCAACGCAATATGCAATATGATACTAATCCGCATTGTACGTATTGTCAATTTTGAAACATTTTGACGTTAAAATAATTGGTAATACCTTAAGCCTACAAGCTGCTACTTCGTTAAAGAGGCAAAAAATGATAAGACTTTTACGAATAATTGTTTGGATGAATAATGAAGTGACATGTTGGATTGAAGTTAATTGAATTTGGAAATAGAAATTGTCGATGAAGTTAACGTACAGTTAAAACGTATAAATATAAAGCAGCTCATTACAGTAAGTCCAGATAATTTGAATTGTTAATTTTTTGAAACGGAATAAAAACATGTCTTGACAGAGTGTCCGCCTTTACACAGTTGAGCTGCGACTGACGATATCGGGGTCGTATCCTATCTGCGTACAGTGAAGACTCGAATTAATCTGGATGCAGTGAACTAGTTAAGGGGGAGGAAACTGGTCTTTTCCCCCACGAAATCTCTATTATAACTCGCCGAGACCATTCTGTCGAGTTCCCACAACATACGGATTGAGTTTTAAAAAACGGATTGTAGACCATGAACTATGCCTCTTATCTAGTGCTCAGCTGTGGAGGTGTATTCAGTTTGTCCTTACGTACCGATCACTTTGACACGTGATCACCGAATCATCCAATCACAGTACAGGTGTGTTCTATGTTCGGACAACAATTCTGCAGTAGACGACTTTGAACGTATTTTGTCAAAAAATAGAAAATCTCCATAATTGAATGGATAACCTATGACTAAAAGTGGAAACTATTGTGGCAAAAGGAGAAATTGCACGTTTTGTGCAATTTATTCTTTTGTTTCTATGTTTTCAAAACGCCGTCTGCTGCAGAGGCGTCTGAAAGCGTTTATATGAGGGAAAGGGTTAATACGCCCCTGTCCGCTATGCACAACAAGGCCCAGGCAGCTTCCTGTTACCAAAATCTTTAAGTGATGTTTTAAGTGTTACCACTGTATGCTACTGACTGTTTGGCGTGCCGTAAAGTATCATGTGAACCTGTGCAAACGAATACGTAACAGTGTCGTTTTACTATTGTAACAAACTAGAACTGTAATAAATATAACATTCTTTCGACGAAAACCCCCTTTATTTTTGTTCTGAGTACTCATATTAAGGCATGATTGGTAATGTTTAAGGTTGAACTTGCTTTTGACAAAGAAAACACTTTTAAACAAGATCTTAGCCAAGAGATGAGATTACAGACAGATACATAGTACAGTTATACACAATAAACATATACATGATAAACTGATACTGAAGTCCAGTCTGGCCTTATTAGGATTAAAGTGATACTAATTGCGAAGTTTGAATTTCACTATCAACGTTCATAGTGAAGATCCAGATTAACTTGGTCAACCTGAAAGTTGTTAAATACATTTGACAAACATACTCAATTTGGACCAGATTGCATGACTGTACATGTTTATATGTTATTGTCTACACTTGTAGAAACAAATATTTTAAGACATGCCCACATATACCACATCTGTATCAAGCTTCTTTGAAAGCATATCGAGGGCTTGGCGTGAAACAGTTGTAACTTAAAACCTATTTTGAAAACCCTGGTTTAGGGGCAATTTCGACCCTTTTGTAAACAATGCAAATTTATGTGCCATTGCTCAGAACGAGCAAATGGCACCTAAATTTCCATTGTTTACCAAGAAAAATGATTTAACGCTTTTAAAGACGTTATGGCGAAGTGATTAAGCTTGTGAAAATACCAATTTTAGCTACAACCGTTTCACGCCAAGCCTCGATATATAAGCAATCACATGAATAAATGAAAGTAAAGTTATTGAATTGGATTGAAAATGTTGTATCAAAAGGAGCGCAATTTCTCCCCTTTCAACAGTCGTCTCTGCGGCAGATGAGTTACAAAACGTCTACATTTAGGACAATTTATTTTTCAGTTTGCTCTACTACAGAGCAGGGCTTATACCACGATGAAAACTACAAGTACACATACTTCTGACACGGGTATGAATTGGCATGTCAGGTAACTTGATCTCCGGTAAAGTAGTGCGAGGAAAGTGAAATGTCGTACGCAATCACCAAGGTTGATCTCCGGTAAAGTAGTGCGAGGAAAGTGAAATGTCGTACGCAATCACCAGGGTTAACGCTCAACACGCTCTACGCGACTTTAACCCTTTCCCTCATATAAACGCTTTTTGACGCCTCTGCAGCAGACAGCTTTTTGAAAACTTAGTGACAAAAGAAGAAATTGCACAAATCGTGTAATTTCTCCTTTTGCCACAATGTTTTCCACTTTTTGTCATAGGTTATCCATTCAATTATAGAGATTTTCTATTTTTTGACAAAATACGTTCAAAGTCGTCTGCTTGCAGAATTGTCGTATGAGGGAAAGGGCTAAACAACCTTTACGCACGCCGTAATGTTAGACTTTTAAGTTTTAACTCTTTCCCACATGTAGACGCTTTCGGATGCCTCTACAACAGACTACTTTTGAAAACATTATGGTAAAATGTCACAATGTTTGTATCACATTATTGCAACATTGTTTTGGCTCTATTTAATGATAATAATCTCATCTATGAAGTGTTTTCACATTTTTTGCCAATATGATTTCCAAATCGTCTACCGTAGATTTGTTGCACGTGGGAAATGGTTAAATACACTTGCAAACATCATAGACTAAGCCCAGCCTTCACCTCCGTGTATTCTTATCTTAATCTACGTTGCTCGCCGCACATTTATCAGTATTCAGAAAAGATGGGTAGGTAAAACCTTGCTCCAAACAACGGTGGTGATATTAGACGATGACATTCAACAAAGTTGGGGTTAATAAGCCTTCGTGTTTTTTTCTGCTATTTTTTTTGTACACCGGGGGGTTCTCCTTTCATAGGTTGATGGACATCGCAGTTGTACGTTGAAATGTTCAGTAATTTTCTTAATTTTCTGTAACTGTTGATAACGCGAGATCGACCGATAACAGCGAGATCTCGCGAGATAACGTGAATCGCGATCACCAGACGATTGTAATGGGTTTCTAATGTGCGGTGAAAACTTTTTGAAGTTCTCGCAAATGATGGTTTTTGCTTTTTGTTGTACTTTTTGTTTGGCTTTTTCAACGCCCGTTGTCACTCAGGCGACGAATATGTTTTTATGATGATATTTTTAACAATTAAACATATGAAAACCATTCAAACTCTGTAGGTATATCTAGAGTGTTTCTCGTAATGAAAACATATTGTTGGATATTTCATTGCTACTCATGTGGAATGTTTTTTGAAAACTGCTTACACGATTGTAATTGTTTTGTAATTCAAAATTCGAAATTGAAATAAGGACCGGCGCGCTAGGATAACCAACCGTTTTCTTTAAACATATTTTATTGCCCACAAAATATACCTAGATGATGAAATTTAGATTAACAAATGAGCTTTTCCACGAGAAAAGCAACAGTATGAACTCTGCGTAATGTATCGTTCCAGATAAGCCTGCGCAGTCCTCGCAGGCTAATCCGGGCCGACACATACTCAGTGAGATAGAGGTTTAGAGTAATGAAATCCACAGGAGGCGAAAAGTGTCTGTCCGGCTTAGCCTGCGCGGCATGCTTAGGTTGATCCGGGTCGATAATTTACGCCGAGTCCACACTGTTGGTTTTCTCGCGGAACAGCTGAAATATACATGTAATTGGCAAACGGGTCTGCCCACAACTTCTCGCAACTTAGATATGGCCATCCCCATGATATCCAACCATAGAGCATTGCGACTAATATACAGCCGGATCAATCGGCGAATTCGCAAACGACTTGATATTGCTCTGCTATGTTCACTAATAAGTCACAGAAGGTCTCGGAAACTTCTGACAAACGACTTGATATTGCTCTGCTATGTTCACTAATAAGTCACAGAAGGTCTCGGAAACTTCTGACAAACGACTTGATATTGCTCTGCTATGTTCTCTAATAAGTCACAGAAGGTCTCGGAAACTTCTGACACACAACTTGATATTGCTCTGCTTTGTTCACTAATAAGTCACAGAAGGTCTCGGAAACTTCTGACAAACATTTTCACTTAACTCTTTCATTTCCGAATTTCCAAAAGTCGACTCTTCCATGTTGTGAATTGGACCACTCTAGTTTTCCTCCACCAAGAAATTTGGTAAATATTTAACGTCTAAGTGGCAAACAATGCTGATTTCATCATCATCATCATCATCATCACCATCATCATCACCAGTATCATCATCATCACCATCACCATCATTATCATCATCACCATCATAATTATCATTAGAATCAGAATCATCATCGAAATAATTTTGTGTATCATCATCATAATCATCATCATCATCACCATCATTATTATCATCCTCCTCATTATTTCCATCATTTTCATCATCAGCAGCATCTAAATCATAATCACCATCATTATCAAAACTATCCTACTTTTCTCTGTATTAAATTTGCTATGTTCTTTTGATCTTAATGAAAACTGTTTCATAAAGTAATTTGTGTTTTTACAGAATATCATCCGACCGGTTCATACGAAAACGTTTTAAACCGGTAGTAACGTCTTTCCCTTCTTGGTGCGCATCATCACAGGCAACTAGCATTACGACCGACTCGCTGTTGTTAGGCTAAATGGACCGGTAGGACTGGTAACTTCCGAAGGGAACGTCGTGATATAACCAAAGTAATTGTTGAAAGCGGCTTAAAACACCACACAATCAAAGATAATATGATGGCATATGACACGTGTTTCCCATAACGGTGATGGGGTTATAAATATGAATATGATGTCAATTTCACTTGGTCCTTGTAACGAGGTTTTAATAGCTTTATATGTTTTTTATATTTAATACATGTTTTGCTCTTTGTTCACATAAAAGTGCTTTGGAGTCGCAATTGGTTGAGACTAAAATCAATTTATGAGCTGTTTTCTAAAGTTAACCACTTTCCCACATACAGACGCTATCTGATGCATTTGCGGCAGAAATATTTTGAAAATATTGTGCCAATGGGAGAAATTACACATGGGCTAAGTAAGGAATTGAAATATATTCAGACTAAAATAAACGAATGAACTGTGCTCAGGGGCGTAGCTTGGCAATAATCAATGTGTAGGCCGTCTCGTGAGAAAATCAACATTGTGGACTCTGCGTAAAGTATCGACCCGGATCAGCCTAAGCATGCCACACAGGCGTACCCGGATATACACTTTTCGCCTTCCCTTTTTATATACTGCTATTTTTTTTTCAGTAATTATACCCACATTTATAGAGATTTTCTGTGTTTTCGCCTAGAGGTTTTCAAATTCGTTTGTTGGAGATTTGTTCTATGTCGGTAAGCTTTAACCCTTTTCCTCATACAACAATTCTGCAGCAGACGACTTTGAACATATTTTCTCAAAAAATAGATAATCTCTATAATTGAATGGATTACCTATGACTAAAAGTGGAAAACATTGTGTCAAAAGGAGAAATTGCTCGTCTTGAGCAATTTCTTCTTTTGTCACTATGTTTTCAAAAAGCCGTCTTCTGCAGATGCCTCAGAAAGCGTCTATATGAGCCAAAGGGGTTACTTTTAAGATATAAAATAGTGTACCTAATAGTTGTTGTTGTTGTTTGGCGTTGTTTACCCTCGCGCTCGGCATTAATGCCATTTGGCGAGCAATACCTAATAGTATATGTCTGAAGTTTCTTATAGAAAGAGTTAGTTTTGTTTTATTGGGATTTTAAACCGTTTTAAACATCATTTCAGTTATAACACGGTGACAGATTACTTAGTTATGACCCTGGGTAAACAAATCAGTGCTAGGCTAAGCAATATGCCTTGCCCAAGGGCACTCAACCATGACCGCGGCGAACAGGATCAAACCCGGGGTCGGCCGATTCGAAATTCCCCATGCTGACCACTCGGTCACCGCGGATTTACATAACATTTACTGTCTCTTGACTCCTGTCTTCTCAACGCATCGCTGCTGTTGTGGTAGATCGTCCACTTCGGGTGCGATAGGTCGCGGGTTTGATCCCCGGCCGGGTCATACGAAATACTTAAAAAAATGGTAGTAATGGCTTTCCCTCCTTGGCGCTTAGGGTTTGTTGGGTTAGCATTACGACTGACTAGCTAGTGTCAGGATAATTGAACAGTTAGTACCGGTAAATTACACAGGAAATTGTCATGATGTAACTGAAACATTGTTGAGAGCGGCGTAAAACACAAAACATACAAAACGTAAATACTTGGCAATTTTAAATATTATTTTTTCCTGATTGGAAGACAGCATATTGACAAAATATTAAACATTCGGCCATGGTAACTTCCAAAATAATTAGTTCGTAGAGAAGAATAAAATGGACAGCAAAGTAAAAAAATATATATTCCGATTCAACTTGGTTACTATTACATACATTACAAATATGATTACATGTCTCAATACTAGAATATCTCCCAATTTCAATATTTAATGAACGCGAATTAACTAATTGAACTGAATTGTTTTCTAAGAGTATCATTTAGAATAACATTTTTTTTTTTCAAAACCAAATATTGTTTTAAATTTCTTAAAGTAATCCAGTTTCGAAGAAGTATGCAGGGAAGTATTCCAACTTTGAATAAATTTGTCTCTCAATCGCTGTTTAAATAAAGGTAGATAATTTACATTTTTGTCACTGATTCTAAAAATTACCAAAACCAAGATCATCTAATAGGGATTTTATTCTCATAGCCTAGCAATTTTCATTGTTGCTATTGCTTTCTTCATTAAATACATCATTATTTATAATAGAGTTGTCATTGCTCCTAATCTTTAACCAGTATTTTAGTACTCTCTCCTTACATATAACATATAATGGGTATCGCCCCAGCTCACCATATACGGCCATATTAGGTGTTTGTTGACGAACACCAAGAATGGACTTACAAAACCTGTGATCCTGTATTGTAATCAAAGCGCAGATGGCACAGTAGTGGCGATCGTGTAGAAAATCCTGCATTTAAGATTTAAGAACAAACCATAACCATTCTCGTGATCTATTTATAGAACCTTTTGGAATTTCCAGATGCCTTCTACTGCGTCATTAAGGTGTTTTGAGGATCATGAGAGTTATAGAACGCGCAATGATATTGATTATCTGCCCAAACATGATGAAAGATAATATTTACATAATTTAACTCTATGTTGATATTATCTCAATAAATCTCAAATCTTAATATCAATCCGGTACCAAAGTAGCACTGACATGATTGTTATTAATCGTGTCTCAGCATCACTGATGGAACCATATATTTTGCGGTTTAACGGATGTAGGTTAATTGGTTTGCAGTAAGAAATAAAATGTCAACGGGCTGTTCAAAACCGACTATGTAAATGTTTTCGTTGTTGTTGTTTCTGTTAGCATTGTGGCGATTGTCAAACCAAACGTCACAAAAAGTAACCCATAGATATTTGAAATTACCAACTACCTCAATATTTTCATCATTAACAGATCATTAAAAATTACGTGTTTCTATTTTCAAAAATACAGATCTTAGTTTGTTTAATCATTTATTTTCAACCCCAATCCTGAAGAATAGTTGGCTATCGAATGCAAAATAATAGGGGTTTTAACAATTATACAGACATATGAACGTATGTGCCCAGCGGCACATTATTTGTCCAAAATACACACTAATCAATACTAATCAAAAACTGACATTGCTGAATTGTTTACCGCTTTGTAACAGGTTTTGAGTGAATAGCCTTTTATTTTATATTTTAGTCTCATTTGTATAGTTACGGTTTTAACTTGATCTCGACCTTATTTACGGAGCAAGTGTGCCTTAAATTACATTGCCTTTTTAGGTCTAAATTTAATGCTTTATATAAAACCATGGGTATATCTGTATAACTCTACCAAATTAAACACGCTTCAGTTATTATTATATAGGATGTCAATACAATTGACTGTACACATTCTGCTATTTTAACTAAATTCCCTGTATTTTCCTCATAGAATTGTTTTTAATTTTTTTATTTTCAGACAGCTGTGCTGAAACTGTAACATATTTTCACTATCCATAACTAATCAATGATTTGAATGTAGGCTATAGACATATTCACAAATGTGTTGCTCTTAATTTTCTTGCCTTTTTTACACTTTTTTACTAAAATGAGTACCCATGTTTTAATTCAAACTAGGGTCTAATCGTATAACTGTACCAAATTAAAAACGCTTCTGATAGGACGTTTATACAATTGACTGTACACATTCTGCTGATTTATTTAAATTACCTGCATTATCTTCATATAATCTTTTTAATTTTTGATTTTCTGTGTAGTAACTGTAACATATTTACCCTTACCATAACTAATTAATGTCTAACATATAGGCTACATACATACTAACACATGTGTTGCCCCGAACTCCCTGGCCTAGTTTTGAAAGAAATGAAATGGGATGCCCCGGGCTTTATTTACAACATGTTAGTTAAATTGTATATTTTAAAATATACCAAATTCATCCGCGGGCCAGCAAAGAAGTCCCTTAAATCTTGTGTTTGCCTAGACATAATTTCATAAACCTTCAGCAGACCGCATTGAGTATGCGACAATGAGTTAAAATGCATTGTAAATAGTCACTAAATATGTGTAGGACGACATGGAATGGTTTGTTTGATTTGACCATGTGTGCTATTTTCACATTGTCTTATACTGAAATTAGAGTATGTGCACAAACCAGTGTTGGTCCATACCGCTTGAGTGGCAAATGACGGGAACCATCATCGCGGAGGGATTTCTTTCTTACATAGTGCATTATCCCCAATAACTTGAGATTGTTCTAAATCCTCTAGGTAACACTTTTCAACGATATATGTTGTTCTACTTGTAAAATGTACGAAATTGTGCCAATGGAGTGTTGAAATCTGTTGAAATAAAGCAAGACAAAATTATTTTGTAAAAATATATCTTTGAGCTTAATGATAAATTTAAATCAAATATTTGCAAAATCTGAAACGGAATGTTATATATTCTTCTAATACAGAAGTCTGGTAACTTACCAAAGAAACGTCGTGATATAACCGATTTCTTTACAAGCAGCATAAAGCATCATACAAATGAACACTAGAGTTATGACCCCTTTCGTTGGGATTGGATGACATCAGGGAACAAAAGCTTTGTGGTTTATTTGAGCCGTTCCGCGAGAAAACCAACATTGTGGACTCTGAGTAAAATATCGACCTGGATCAGCCTTAACACACCGCGCAGGCTAACCCGGACAGACACTTTTCGCCTCCTGTTGATTTTCTGTTTCAGGATTTATTACTTTATACCTCTATCCCCCTGAAACGGAATGTATCGACCCGGATTAATCTGCGTGGACTGCATTACGCACATTCCATAATGTTGGTTTCCGTGGGACGGCTCATTTCACCTTGATTGTTAATTTACGTATTCGTCAATATAGTTCTGTATTAAGCCTAGCCTTCTGTACCTGGTACAAATATCCTTTACTCTGTGCGTTAGGGGTTTGAATCTCGATAAGGGTACATGTAAAGTCAATTTTTTCCCCAGCGGTGAAGGCCATACAGCTAAGAATAGTAGATACGATCTAGATGTACACACATGTTACAAGCTGTCGCCCTGCAATGAACCCTTCCTTATCCACGCGTAAATGTCACGTTTCCAATGAGTTCGCATCTTCTGAGTTGCATTTGTTTCTACAATTCAATTTATACACATACGTCGATCCCAAGTTACTAGTCAGGGGCGTAGAAAATCAAAATTTGCGTAAAGTATCGACCCGGATCAGCCTAAACATGCAACACAGGCCTACCCGGATATACACTTTTCGCCTCCTGTGGATAATCACTATTCTATACATCTATCCCCCTAAGACGGAATGTGTCGGCCGGATCAGTCTGCGCGGACAGCGCAGGCAGATCTGGTCGATACATTACGTAGATGTCTATCGCCGCAGCTGCACAAAATAATGTGTAGGCACGTGCCTACAGTGCCTAAAGGAAGCTACGCCCCTACTAGATGTGCTTGAATGTTCTGTTACGTCAAGTTTAACATACTTAAGTTATAGCAAGCGTTTCCTGGTGTACCGGTAGTATTTACCGTGAAACCGATGCATTAGCCGTAATGATATCATCGCAACCATGAGCACCAAGGAGGAGACCCATCGCTACCATTTTTTACAGTTGTTGGCATTACCCGAACGGGGGTTGAACTCTAGTCTCCCGCTCCAGAGGCGGTCGAACTCTAGTGTCGCACTCCCACGGCGGCTGAACTCTAGCCTCCCACTCCCGAGGTGGCCGAACTCTAGTGTCGCACTCCCACGGCGGTCGAACTCTAGCCTCCCACTTCAGAGGCGGTCGAACTCTAGTGTTGCACTCCCACGGCGGTCGAACTCTAGTCTCCCACTCCCGAGGCGGCCGAACTCTAGCCTCCCACTCCCGAGGCGGTCGAACTCTAGTCTCCAACTCCCGAGGCGGTCGAACTCTAGCCTCCCACTCCCGAGGAGACCGAACTATAGTCTCCCACTCCCGAGGCGGCCGAACTCTAGCCTCCCACTCCCGAGGCGGTCGAACACTAGTCTCCCACACCTGAGGCGGCCGAACTCTAGCCTCCCACTCCCGAGGCGGCCGAACTCTAGTGTCGCACTCCCACGGCGGTCGAACTCTAGTGTCGCACTCCCACGGCGGTCGAACTCTAGTGTCGCACTCCCACGGCGGTCGAACTCTAGTGTCGCACTCCCGAGGCGGCCGAACTCTAGCCTCCCACTCCCGAGGCGGTCGAACTCTAGTCTCCCACTCCTGAGGCGGCCGAACTCTAGCCTCCCACTCCCACGGCGGTCGAACTCTAGTGTCGCACTCCCACGGCGGTCGAACTCTAGTGTCGCACTCCCACGGCGGTCGAACTCTAGTGTCGCAGTCCCACGGCGGTCAAACTCTAGTGTCGCACTCCCGAGGCGGCCGAACTCTAGCCTCCCACTCCCGAGGCGGTCGAACTCTAGTCTCCCACTCCTGAGGCGGCCGAACTCTAGCCTCCCACTTCCGAGGCGGCCGAACTCTAGTGTCGCACTCCCACGGCGGTCGAACTCTAGTGTCGCACTCCCACGGCGGTCGAACTCTAGTCTCCCACTCCTGAGGCGGCCGAACTCTAGCCTCCCACTCCCGAGGCGGTCAAACTCTAGTGTCGCACTCCCACGGCGGTCGAACTCTAGTGTCGCACTCCCGAGACGGCCGAACTCTAGCCTCCCACTCCCGAGGCGGTCGAACTCTAGTCTCCCACTCCTGAGGCGGCCGAACTCTAGCATCCCACTCCCGAGGCGGCCGAACTCTAGTGTCGCACTCCCACGGCGGTCGAACTCTAGTGTCGCACTCCCACGGCGGTCGAACTCTAGTGTCGCACTCCCGAGGCGGCCGAACTCTAGTGTCGCACTCCCACGGCGGTCGAACTCTAGTGTCGCACTCCCACGGCGGTCGAACTCTAGTGTCGCACTCCCACGGCGGTCGAACTCTAGCCTCCCACTCCCGAGGCGGTCGAACTCTAGTCTCCCACTCCCGAGGCGGCCGAACTCTAGTGTCGCACTCCCACGGCGGTCGAACTCTAGTGTCGCACTCCCACGGGGGTCGAACTCTAGTGTCGCACTCCCACGGCGGTCGAACTCTAGTGTCGCACTCCCACTGCGGTCGAACTCTAGCCTCCCACTCCCGAGGCGGTCGAACTCTAGTCTCCCACTCCTGAGGCGGCCGAACTCTAGTGTCCCACTCCCGAGGCGGCCGAACTCTAGTGTCGCACTCCCACGGCGGTCGAACTCTAGTGTCGCACTCCCACGGCGGTCGAACTCTAGTGTCGCACTCCCACGGCGGTCGAACTCTAGTGTCGCACTCCCGAGGCGGCCGAACTCTAGTGTCGCACTCCCGAGGCGGTCGAACTCTAGCCTCCAACTCCCACGGCGGTCGAACTCTAGTGTCGCACTCCCACGGCGGTCGAACTCTAGTGTCGCACTCCCGAGGCGGCCGAACTCTAGTGTCGCACTCCCGAGGCGGTCGAACTCTAGCCTCCAACTCCCACGGCGGTCGAACTCTAGTGTCGCACTCCCACGGCGGTCGAACTCTAGTGTCGCACTCCCACGGCGGTCGAACTCTAGTGTCGCACTCCCACGGCGGTCGAACTCTAGTGTCGCACTCCCGAGGCGGCCGAACTCTAGTGTCGCACTCCCGAGGCGGTCGAACTCTAGCCTCCAACTCCCACGGCGGTCGAACTCTAGTGTCGCACTCCCACGGCGGTCGAACTCTAGTGTCGCACTCCCACGGCGGTCGAACTCTAGTGTCGCACTCCCGAGGCGGCCGAACTCTAGTGTCGCACTCCCGAGGCGGTCGAACTCTAGCCTCCCACACCAGAGGCGGTCGAACTCTAGCCTCCCACACCAGAGGCGGTCGAACTCTAGTGTCGCACTCCCACTGCGGTCGAACTCTAGCCTCCAACTCCAGAGGCAGTCGAACTCTAGTCTCCCACTCTCGAGGCGGCCGAACTCTAGTCTTCCACTTCCGAGGCGGCCGATCTCTAGTCTTCCACTCCCGAGGCGGCCGAACTCTAGTCTCCCACTCCCGAGGCGGCCGATCTCTAGTCTTCCACTCCCGAGGCGGCCGATCTCTAGTCTTCCACTCCCGAGGCGGCCGAACTCTAGTCTCCCACTCCCGAGGCGGCCGAACTCTAGTCTCCCACTCCCGAGGCGGCCGATCTCTAATCTTCCACTCCCGAGGCGGCCGAACTCTAGCCTCCAACTCCCGAGGCGGCCGCTCTAACACCAACACGACCGAGACGGCCTAAAACTAGTATTTTGATGAAAACATTTTTACACTGAAACTCATTGACTTTTTGATGTTAACTGTAATTCAATGTATTTAACTCTTTCACACACACACACAATCAATTTACAAACTTGCATTTATTCTATTGATGAGCACTCTTGAGCACTCTTTCTTACAAACTTGCATTCATTCTATTGACGCGCACTCTTGAGTACACATTTTTACAAACTTGCATTCATTCTATTACGAGCCCTCTCGTGTACCCTTTTTTACAAACTTGCATTCATTCTATTGACTAGCACTCTTGAGTACCCTTTTTTCAAACTTGCATTAATTCTATTGAAGAGCACTCTTGAGTACCTTTTTTTACAAACTTACATTCATTCTATTGACTAGCATTATTGTGTACCCTTTTTTACAAACTTGCATTCATTCTAATGACGAGCAATCTTCAGTACTCCGTTTTTACAAAATTGCAATCATTCAATTGACGAGCACTCTTAAGTATCCCGCTTTTACAAACTTGCATTTATTCTATTGACGAGCAAGATTGTGCACCCGTCTTTTACAAACCTGCACTCATTCTATGACTAGCTTTCTCAAGTACCCTGTTTTATCCCGACGCAGCTGTTATATAATTCTAAACTTGCATTAATTCTATGACAAACCTTCACGAGTACCCTGTTTTCACTTGACGAAGCTGATACAAAAGTCTAAACTTGCATTAATTATATGACAAAGCTTCACGAATACCCTGTTCTATCCCGATTTAGCTCAAAACTTGCATTCATTATATTGAGGATCTCTCTCTATCCCGCTTTCTTCCGATGCAGCTCATATAGTTCCCGTTCCACAAACGCATTCCAGTTTGAGTAGCTTGGACATTGTTTCTATTAAACCAGTCTCCCCTCTTCTGTTAGATTTAAACATGGGGAGTAATTGACATTTTCTGTTTGTATATTGATTTGTTTAAACCTTCAAAGTTTTATAATATCAGGTAATTCGGTAGTCGTACATATTACCAAGTGCCTATGACTACGACTATGACAACATTCCTCGAGAACCCTATTTATTACCAACACTGCTCAATTAAAAGTCCAAACGTTGATTTATTTTATTCAGAGGCCTATCCATACCCTGTACCTTGTTTTCTCTCGGTGCAGCTCATATAAAGGTCCAAACTTGTATTTATGTTATGAGAAGCTTTCTCGAGTTCATTTTTTTCTCCGGATTCAGTTCATATAAAAGTCCAAACTTGCATTAATGCTATGACAAACTTTCTCGAATACGCTGTTTATTCCCGACCAAGCTCATACATGTGTATACCACGTGACTTTGACGCGACTTTTCGGTTTAGAAGTAAAAACAAAGGTAACTTTTTTATTTCTTCATCATTATTAATGAAACATGGCAACGTCTATGCCGCTTACAGAGCCCAATATCCGGGTTTTCAACGGAGTTTGATTAGTGGTTTAGTTTTTGGATGAACCTTTTCTCAAAAAAATATTAATATCGCCGACAGTCGGAGCATTATCAAAACTGGATTTTGAGAACAGTTCGTCGAAGTGTTTGAAAGAACTAGACCACCAATCAAACTCCTAACTCCAAACGGAGATATGACACTGTAAGCCGCGTAGACTGCGCCATGTTTCATTACCAAGGATGACGAAATAAAAAAAACATTGCAATTATTGCCGTCTGACGACAAAAGTCACGTGGTATACACACACTGTCATATGAGATCCCTAACTTGTATTCATGCTATGATGAGCTTTCTCGATGAACCTGTTTTCTCCGGACTGAGCTCAAACAAAACTTCAAACTTGTATCCATGTTATGACAAGCTTTCCCGACTACCCTGTTTTCTCCCGACACATCTCATATTAAAGTCCAAGCTTGTATTCATGCTATGACAAACCTTCTCCAGTTACATCCATCCGTCATCAAACACCTGCACAGGGTTTTTCTCGGAGATCTATCAATCATTTTATCCCGTAAATAAATCTTGTATCAGTCACTGAATGGAGTGTTCGGTTTCTCCACTTGTCAACTGCAAACCTGCACATTTGACATTGGTTAAATGACAAACATATGTAAGAGAAATGTTTACCAGACATACGTTTTGAACAAATAAATCGCTGGCTTAGCACATGTGATTGCAACTGCAACATGTAACATTTGAGCCGTCCCGTGAGAAAACCAACGTTGTGGACTCTGCGTAAAGTATCGACCCGGATCAGCCTAAGCATGCCGCGCAGGCTTACCCGGATAAACACTTTTCGCCTCCTGTGACTTTTCTGTTTCAGGAATCATTACTCTATATCTCTATTCCCCTGAGAGACGGAATGTGTCGGCCGGATCAGTCTGCGCGGATAGCGCAGGCTGATCTGGTCGATACATTACGCAGATGTCTATCGCCGCAGCTGCATTGGGGACTCTGCGTAAATTATCGACCTGGATCAGCCTAAGCATGCTGTGCAGGCTTACCCGGATAGACACTTTTCGCCATCCGTGGAATTTTTGTTTCAGGAATCATTACTCTATACCTCTATCCCCTATACCTCTATCCCCTTGAGACGGAATGTGTCGGCCCGGATCAATCTGCGCGGACTACGCAGGCTGATCTGTGTCGATACATTACGCAGAGGCCATAGTGTGGGTGTTCTCGCGGACGACTCATTTGTTTGCCACTGAAATCGAAGATTTGGGGGCTTTAGCGTTTGTCAAATGAGTCCGTTACGTATGTTTGGCTGTTGCAGGGATACGGCATAGGTTAGACATTTGAACTGTTTTGACAAGTCTGTTCGAGCTATTCCATGAGACCTTGGCGTTGACGTTCTTTGAAAAGACTTAATTGTTAGCTATTCATGTTAACCTGCTGGTGATATCGCTTTCATGCAAGGCACGAGAATAACATGCGACCAGTCTGTTCCAGTGAGCTGAGCACTGTTAGCTCAGTCGGTAGCGACGCGGGTTGTCAATCTAGGCGTTGTGAGCTCGAACTTCAGCTCGGCTAACATCCTTTCCGACAGTCTATGTGGAAAAGCAGCAAGTTACTTGGAAAGTCTGCTGTGCGGAATACTGTTATGAAAAAGCCAGGAAACGCATATGTAGGTGAATTGCCCGCCGAGATATAACTAGAAAATTGTTTAAAATGGCGTTCATTCCAAAATCAGTCTATCAATCACACATACAATCAATCAATCAATAAACTTGACTAGTGATACCAAAATGTTTCATGTTGTGACATTGACCTTGACCTTTGACGTTCCTCTAGAAAACTGTGTTGACGCCCAGAACTTTGGGTATGACATTGTGTTTCACAAATATTTCTTGCGTTTTAAATCTTTGATTTATTGAAAGAGTTACAGTTTTATCTACAGTACATTAAGGTCACCGGCCTATATTCATGCAACACATGAACGTGTCCCGTACAAACAAAATACATAGGGTGGTGTGACAATCAATACAAATTATAGATAAATATCAATTTTACGATACGAACCGGTCTTAACCGGAATTGTTAGTTTCTAAAAAAAAAAAGTACTTCGGATGTTTTGCGTTTTATTTACGTCATAGAGGAAGTTCTGATTGTTCACGTTTTTTAATGTTCAATTTGTATGTCACATAATTTATTAATTAAAATTACGTCTTGTTCATTAGCCGTTATTGTGATAAAGCGCCGTAAAAGCGATTATCTAAATAGGCTGGTTACTAATGATAATATTCGTTTAAAATATTTACTTAATCTGGAGACTTTTAACGACTGGAAACAAACGTATTAGCCTATCAGGATAATATTGGTTAGCCCTTTACCATCTCAGACGCATTTTTACGCATCTGTAGCAGACGCGCTTTTGGAATAGTTCGGCAAAAAAAAAAGAAGAGATATTTCTCATGATTAGAAATAACTCTATATAATAACTCATTTTAATTTATGGAGAATTTCCTTATTTTTGTCTACATATTTTGAAAGTTGTCTGCTGTAGTTTTATTGTATAGTGAAATGATATATAAGAATACTTTTAACGACCCGAACATCGTAATAACTCGACGACGACGGATTCCTGTTTAGACACATAGGAAACAAACTGTTGTAGCACATACAATCGCTATGTCTTGCTAAAATGGTTTTACTATGCAAACAACCTAAATGTGGGTTATACGTGCAGTATTATATCAAGATTTACAAGACAAAGACAAAATACAAGATTTGATTGACATAAGCTAATACAGCTTATAGTCATTACAGACAATTTAACATATATTTACATGACATGTCACCTTTCAAATAAACAATAAGCAAAGTGTTTATGGTTTAAAAATAATTAAAAAAACTAAAACTAAAAAACAATAGGTTAGGTTTGTCTAATCGTATTTTAAATTGTTTATGTAGTTATTTCCTGTTTCTAGAGCGTGTTTAAATATATTTAGCCAAATCAAGCAAAAGTTTTGAAACAATAAAACCATTAGTGCATAGAAGGACGTTTATAGTAAAATTTCCTTAAATATAAATTTCTTATATATGATGAAAAGGAAATGAAACTCATCTTCTATGTCATTTTCAATGCAAATTAAACATAGACGCTGGTTTCTGTTGGATCAGCCTAAGCATGCCAAGCAGGCTTACCCGGATAGATACTTTTCGCCTACTGTGGATTTTCTGTTTCATGAATCATTACTCTATACCTCTACCCCTCTGAGACGGAATGTGTCGGCCCGGATCAGTCTGCGCGGTGACAAACGTGTGACAAATTGAAAAGAACAAAAAGTGAAAAACAACTGTGTATATATTTTATCTATTTTTCCGAGTACTCGGTTACTTCAATTACTAACCGATTAATCGAATAACATACGGTTAATCGATTAACCGGTTAACCGTTAACATCACTAATTTGGATACAATTTTGTTATCAGTGTGAAAGAAAAGACAGATACCTAAAATACACGCTCCTTAGTATTTCAGACAGGAAAGTTTCTTTGATTTAGTTTACGATTCGTGCAGGTTTAGATCAGTCCGTTCGTAACCACAGTTTGCAAACACTGCAGGTTTTAAATGCATCTTCGCCAGACACGGTCAATAATACACGTATTGTACGTGTTTTAAATACAACACGTTACCTGACATGTTGTGTTTGACGATCCCGAATTTAAGCCATTAGAATATATCATGCATGATACAAAAGTACGGACAGTTTAGTGTATCATGTTTTAACACAGAAGGAAGATGACATTGTAAAACAGGAACTTGCTTTTTAAGAGATCAACACTCTTTGCTATGTACAGGCCCATCTTTTACTCCTACAACCATACAACCTGACCTACTACCGTCACCATGGTGAAGTTTGATATATGGTCAGGCCATACTACATCTTTCAAAAATTGTAGTAATGGTCGCACAAGGTTGTGAAATGTGGGGATAGCCTTGCTCCTACAACCATACAAATTCTACTACCGTCACTATGTTGAAGTGGTAGAACACCTGCCTTGAGAGAGCGGGCGGTAAGAGTTTGATCTATGGTCAGGTCATACTAATTCCTTTAAAAGTTGTAGTAATGGCCGCCCAGCGTTGTGGGGATAGCCTTACGACTGATACAGTATCAGGATGAATATTAACGGTAGAACTGGTAATTAATTCAGGAAACGCCGTGATATAACTGAACTACTATTGAAAATTGTATAAAACACCTTCAAACAAACACATATATTTCATCGCTCTGTGTTCAGGCAAACTTCTTCTTGTGAGAAAGCGTTCAGTTTTTTCTTCGGGAAGTTATATCTGTGTGTGCATCTTGAAAAGTAGGTAACATTTTAGAGGGCCATAAACTGATTTGTGTATAAATGTTAATATCTATTTTGGCATCCTAAATTATAGTTTATGGTTGTTAAAGAGCTTGGAATAGGAGGCAAATCTGGAATCTTACGCAAAAACGCTAAAATATTGTCATCCATAAAATGTTATGTGTCTTTGGCGGATTTTTATTTGCGAAGCTCTCTAAAAGTCATAACTATGATAATGATCTAGTTTGTTTTATATATGCCTTAATGCTGAGATGCTGAGCAGAGCTCCAGATGTGTAGCGTAATTGTGTTAGTATATCCTTGTATGTACCTCCAACCCTATGTTGTGGGTACTCAAAATAATCGTCTTATTGAGAGGATTTTTTGAGTACTTACAACATAGGGTTTAGTTTGGTAATAAGAGAGATATTTCGCGGTCAAAAGTTAACTACTCATGACCTGGACCTCTGGCTTAGCATAACATACTATTGACTAGAACATACCCTGTGTTAGCGAGGGGAATCATTTGTAAAGTATCCTTGAAAGATTGGTTTCCGTGTTTTCTTTTATCAAATATTGTCGCAAATACTGAAAATAATGTGTAGTAAACATGACACACCTTAGTTGTCGTTGGACTGTAATAAATGCATAACATGCGTGAGCAGCAGTTGCGACAGAAAGTGGTATAGTAGTAGAGTGTCGGCCTCTCGTACCAAAAACGGTCCCGGGTTCGAATCCCTTGATGAGCACATTCTGTCTTTGGAAATTACCACACAAACTCTGCGAATACTGTTTAATTCTCCAGGGACTTGCATATATCGTGATTACTATAAGCTGTAAGCTCGTTTCGCAATCGATATAAAATAAATAAATTGCTTGTATCATACATTGTCCAAAATGAACAACACTGTTTGAGCCGTCCCACGAGAAAATCAACATTGTGTACTCTGCGTAATGTATCGACCAGGATCAGCCTAAGCATGCCACGCAGGCTAACCCGGACAGGCACTTTTCGCCTCCAGTGGATTTTCTGTTTCAGGAATCATTACTCTATACCTCTATCCCCCTCAGACGGAATGTGTCGGACCGGATTAGCCTGCGCGGACTGCGCAGGCTGATCCGAATCGAAACATTACGCAGAGGCCATTATGTTGTTT
Source organism: Serripes groenlandicus (assembly GCA_031761405.1). NCBI lineage: Eukaryota > Metazoa > Mollusca > Bivalvia > Cardiida > Cardiidae > Serripes > Serripes groenlandicus. The sequence continues at coordinate 29,666,969 of JASEVX010000003.1, forward strand.
TTCTCGTGGAACGGCTCATATATGCTCTCGTTCTTGTTCTACAAATGTATTAACTTTTTACTAACATCTAGAAATGTATTAATATTTTACTAACATCTAGAAATGTATTAATATTTTACCAACATCTAGAAATGTGTTAACATTTTACCAACATCTACAAATGTGTTAACATTTTACCAACATCTACAAATGTGTTAACATTTTACCAACATCTAGAAATGTGTTAATATTTTACCAACATCTAGAAATGTGTTAACATTTTACCAACATCTACAAATGTGTCAACATTTTACCAACATCTAGAAATGTGTTAACATTTTCCAACATCTAGAAATGTGTTAATATTTTACCAATATCTAGAAATGTGTTAACATTTTACCAACATCTACATATGTATTACCATTTTACCAACATCTACAAATGTGTTAACATTTTATCAACATCCAGAAATGTGTTACCATTTTACCAACATATACAAATGTGTTAATATTTTACCTACAAATCTGTTTACATTTAACAAACATCTAGAAATGTGTTACCATTTTACCAACATCTAGAAATGTGTTACCATTTTTCCAACATCTACAGATGTGTTACCATTTTACCAACATCTAGAAATGTGTTACCATTTTACTAACATCTACAAATGTGTTAACATTTTACCAACATCTACAAATGTGTTAACATTTTACCAACATCTAGAAATGTGTTAACATTTTACCAACATCTACAAATGTGTTAACATTTAACCAACATCTAGAAATGTGTTAACATTTAAACAACATCTAGAAATGTGTTAACATTTTACCAACATCTACAAATGTGTTAACATTTAACCAACATCTAGAAATGTGTTAACATTTTACCAACATCTAGAAATGTGTTAACATTTTACCAACATCTAAAAATGTGTTAACATTTTACCAACATCTTGAAATGTGTTAATATTTTACCAACATCTAGAAATGTGTTAACATTTTACCAATATCTACAAATGTGTTAACAATTTACCAACATCTAGAAATGTGTTAACATTTTACCAACATCTACACATATGTTAACATTTAACCAACATCTACAAATGTGTTAGCATTTTACTAACATCTACAAATGTCTTAACATTTTACCAACATCTACAAATGTGTTAACATTTTACCAACATCTACAATGTGTTACGATAACCAACATCTACAAATGCGTTAACATTTTACCAACATCTAGACTGATCATATGAGGCTGTATATTAAGGAAATGTGGATTCCGGAAACCGCATCAAATCGGTATCATCACGCATAAGAAGGAATGCATAATTCCCATAAGTCGATTCATTGTCATTCTGTTTTCACAAGAAAGGTGGGGTTGTCTAGATGCAATATGTTATAACTCATTGCTTATAAGTAATTGGTATTAGATGCAAATATGTATATATCTTTTTGGGATAATTTGTTTAATAACAAATGTAAATGAATGTCTTATTAACTGAAACACAATCACCATTGTCTGTTTTATTGTACTTGACGAATAGCACGGACAGTTACAGCAAGAACTTGCAGTATAACACTTCCGTTTTGGCCGTGTTTTTTTCTACTAGTTTCTAAAATAAACATCGTTAACTAATTAGTTAAGGATTGATAAATGCGTCTTGGTTGTGTTCCAATATAAAGTATTAAACCCTTTCCTAGATGCAGATACATGTTAATGAGTCGGCAGCAGACCTAGCCATAACAAGGAGAGAGAAATAATCAGCAATTGCTCCTTCTGCCACAATGTTTTCATATTATTTTTATTGATAGACATCTTCAATATCTTTGCCTAGATATTTTCAAATTGTCTGCTGCATGTTTGCTGTATGTCGGAAATGTTTAAGACATAGCCTACTTCATGGACACCGTTCGCTTTGGATTGTTAAGCTTATAATACTAACACATTAACCTTTATCCTGCCGACTTTTCATGCATTTTATAGCACCCCGTTTTAGATTTTGGTACATTTTTTAACTCTTTCACTCCCGAATTTCACAAAGCCCACTCTTCCATCTTGAAAATTGGATCAATCTAATTTTCTTCCAACAGAAAGTTTGGTATAATCTAATGTCTCAGTAGCAAACAATGCAGTTTTCAGGGGTAACCCTAGATGCTTGCCGAGCCCCGGTAGCTTATTAAGCGACGCGTCCTGTGGATCGAGAGTTAGTCAGGTCGAACCTAGCTTGGCAAACACTATCTCCGATGTTTGACAAACTTCAATACGACAAGCGTAATTCATAGTCCACTAGTGGGGCTAACAAACAGTTTCTGTCGACAGAAAGGCCGGTTGACGTACTGGTGAGAGCATGCCAGGAAACACATGGATAGATGCACAGGTTGATATGAATCCACATTGTTCACAAGATCCAAATTGTACATTGTCGGACGGACGTGTTCGAATGATTGTTGCAATGTCTTTCTATATGAGAATATATCTGTTGGGCAAACAGTTTAACATGTCGGAGATAGGGCTGCAATAATTGGCATGTTGTGGCTTTTTCTTTGCAACAAGACGTTTCAGAATGTACCACCAATGATTGTGTTCTTGTGATCTTCACATTAAGTCAATTCAAAACGTTCGATGCTATCGCAGGACAGTTTAGTACTCCTGTTACCAGACGTAGTATGATGAAGTAAAAGGCTTTGATTGTTTCTTTGTTTGATTGTTTCTTTGTTTGATTGTTTCTTTGTTTGATTGTTTATTTGTTTGTTTGTATGCTGTTTTACGCTGCTTTCAAACATGTTCAGTCATATTTTCGGGGTAATTTACCAGTACATATTGAGGGCTTGGCGTGAAACGGTTGTAACTAAAATTGGTATTTGTTTACCAAGGTTATTTACCTCGCCATAAAGTCTTTATAAGCGTTAAATAATTTTTTCTTGGTAAACAATGGAAATTTAGGTGCCATTGCTCGTTCTGAGCAATGGCACCTAAATTTGCATTGTCTACAAAAGGGTCAAAATTGCCCCTAATCCAGGGTTTTCAAAATAGGTATTGAGTTACAACAGTTTCACGCCAAGCCCTCGATCTGGTATATTCATTCCGACACCAGCGATTCAGGTTTATGCTTACCCCGAATGTTCAGAGCGCCAAGGAGGCGAAACCATTACTATACAGTCATGCAAGGTTCGACAGAAAGTAGGACACAGTCTAGTCGACTATATCCGAACATTAGGGCCCATTGAGGTCATATCTTGGCAGTAAAACCTGCAGAAAATCTTGAGATATATCCTCCGAAACATTAATTCTACATAAAAATACACATTAACCCTTTCACATATTCAACACATATGCAGCGGAAGGATTTTCCGAACATCAGGGCAACAGACTATGTTAAATATCTATCTACTGAAATTTATATTTTTGTAAAGAGAATAAACATAGTTACAACTAAGTTATTGCTCAAAATGGGCATTTTTTCTCTTTTGCCATTTTATTTTAAAGAAAATCTGTTGCAGATGCGTCAAAATGCTTTTGCGTGTAGGACAGAATTAACTCTTTTAACGCCAATGGTAATATTGAGATTTTTACAAATAATAGTTCAGCCTTGTTTGCGTTCTAGTTATCAAAATATTCCCAAACTCTAATACAATAGGAATTGGAGACGCCCGATTTCGGACATGGAATAGTCTACTTCAAACAATTCGGCGCTGAAAGAGTTATTCGAAACATGGAAAAATAAGTCTCGACCTAATCTAGATAGTATATACCAAGGAAGTTATACTAAAGTAGTACGTAGTAAGACAAGACACTTAATCGACGCATGCAGGGTTGCGGGGATAGCATTACGACCGATGCATCGATGTCAGGATGTATAATGGGCCGTTCCGCGCGAAAACCAACATTGCGGACTCTGCGTAAAGTATCGACTCGGATCAGCCTAAGCATGCCTCGCAGGCTTACCCGGACATACACTTTTCGCCTCCTGTAGATTTTCTATTTCAGGAATCATTACTCTATACCTCTATCCACCTGAAACAGAATATGTCGGCCCGGATTACCATGTGCGGACTGCGCAGGCTGGTCTGGATCGATACATTACGCAGAGACCATAATGTTGGTTTTCTCGTGGAACAGCTCATATATATATGTAATACTGGTAATTAATTTACGCAGGAAATGCGGTGTTAAATTAAAATATTGTTGAAAGCGGAATGATTCAATACTGTGAATGATTGCAGACACATTCTGACGCCTATGGAGCAAACATATTTAGACGTCATTGTGAGCAATTACGTAATTTACCGCAATGTTTTAAACTCGTAATAACACTCTTATACTTTCTTTTTTCCTTATTTGCTCATAGATATTTGCAAGATTCGTTTGCTGCAGCTTGTTTGAAAGGGTTAATAAACACGTTACGTAATACTATTATGTCTTCAACTGGTGGCTTTATGCTGATATTGCTTAGCGGATTCCGCCATTTAAACGTGAAATATCGACATGTAAACGTTCTACAAAAACATTAAGTCAAGTGTAATAGTGGTATTTTGGAAGAATAATGTGCAATTAAGACACGTACACAATATTTAAATGACCAAATACACTGGAAACCCGTGACGCGTAGATATAAATAAACAGGGGTGTTAGTCGGCCATTATGATGTATTCCTACTCCTTAACGCTTTCCCACTTCTAGACGCGTTGTTGACGTATCAACAGCAGACGACTTTCGAAAACATTTTGGTAAAGAAGAAATTGCACCATGTTTCAATTCTATTGAACAATTATACTCTCATTTGTAGAGAATTTGCACATATTTGCCAATAAGCTTTTAAAAACTCGTCTGCTGCCGGTTTGTGGTATATGGGAAAGCGTAAACAGCGAGTGTTATCCTAATTGTTTCACATGCTGGGAACCCAGTGATAAATATCCCATAATCAGGTACAAATATGCACATTATTCCAGCTATTATACTTAAACAGTGATTTATATTAACTTACCATTACGGCATATCCACTCTTTGTCTGTGAACTGTCACTGCACTGTTTCGAAGAATTACGTAGGAACAATGCAGATGCCCTACTAGATATGATAACGAAACGGCTGTAACGAATTAGAGTCGAATTGAATTGAATCGAATTGAACTTGTTATCGTTTTATAACTGAAATATTGTTGAAAACATCGTTAAACTCCACTTCATCCTGAATCTGTCGCACACAGTTATCCACACATCATTCTTCTTAAGTTAGTCGCTCTTTTCCTTTATATATCTTAACCCTTTCCCTCATATAGACGCTTTCTGACGCCTCTGCAGCAGACGACTTTTTGAAAACATAGTGATAAAAGAAGAAATTGCACAAAACGTGCAATTTCTCCTTTTGCCACAATGTTTTCCACTTATCCATTCAATTATTGAGATTTTCTATGTTTTGACAAAATACGTTCAAAGTCGTCTGCTTCAGAATTGTCGTATGAGGGAAAGGGTTAACCAATTTTAACAGGGTAATACAAAATTGAGAAAAATTATAGTTTGCATGGAGAAGAATTTATATAAGTTTTAAGTAACTTGTTTTCTAAATTCCAAGCTGATAAATTAATCAGAATTATGTATAATTAACTTGTAAATGGATATGTAAAATTCATGTGAATAAAATATTGTTAAAACTAACCCCTGTGGTGGGAGACGATTAATGCCAGTCGAAACAACAACAACAACAACAACGAAAACATCGAAATCATCGGGAAAATGATTGGCCATAAACTCATTCACCGCAGATAAAAAGAAACTCACTGTAAGCGGCTGGTAACGAATCAAATAACAAAGTAAGAAATGAAAACGAGTGCGTTACCTATGCATATACATATACATATTGCTGTTGTTATTCATATGCATGTTACTGGTAATACAATACAAATAAAGAGACATAGTACGTACATGTATACATACAATTTCGATCAATTTAAATCATGCATGCCACCGTAATTTGACGCTAAATAGGTTTGATACAACGGAATTCACTTCTCATTTTGAACCAGGCCGCACGAAAACCGACTTTCAGATGTAATACCATTGAGCCGTCCCGCGAGAACAACCAACAGTGTGGACTCTGCGTTAAGAATCGATCCAGATCAGCCTAATCATGCCGCGCAGGCTTACCCAGATAGATACTTTTCGCCTCCTGTGGATTTTCTGTTTCAGGAATCATTACTCTATACTTCTATTCCCCTGTGACGGAATGTGTCGGCCCGGATCAGTCTGCGCGGACTGCGCAGGCTGATCTGGGTCAATACATTACGTAGAGGCCATACTGTTGGTTTTCTCGCGGGACGGCTCAATTTATGTCAATCACGACGAAACTGGAATACTTGTACAATGTGTTTAGTTAAAATCTTTTTTTCCATTGGCTAATTCCCGGCTGATCTTCATCTTCATAAATATTGTTATAAATATGGCTTAGTTTGGTGTTACTGAAAACCAATTCATAATTCTATTGTACCAGGTATTTTTTTATATTGCCATGTGGTTTTTTATCTGTGGTTGGATTTCAAACATGCTCTTAATTAGTCTACATTCTTTCCGTCGTTTGACGCGACAAGCGGCATTCGTCTTCCATCAAATGGGCTAACAGTGAAAGTGGTAAAAACAGTCAGTTGCTTAGAAAGACTATTATGTGGAGTGCGGGATCGACAAAAACCAAGAAACACACGGGTAGATGAACTGGCCGCAGTCGGCGCCATGATATGTTATGTGGCAAAATAGTTGAAATCGGCATTTATCAAAATTTATCAATCAATCACGAATTTGTAAACGCGAAGTACCTTTTGGTAATTAATTAGGCACCCTTCCCCTTGACACGACCCACATAGATAAAGGTTATGCTCCCTCCAAAGGGTTACGCCCCCTAAACTAAACGAGTCTCACGCGTACGTCTAACCGACTCGGTATATATACTTTAATAACAGGTTACAAACTCGAACCAACTATCTCCGCGGCTTGTTCAAACACTGCACCAGTGAAAAGAACCGTCTTGGCAATGTGCAATGTTTGTCGAGTGGCGGGATACTCCACTATTGCTAGACTGACGGAGCAGCTTTCAATAGCCGGGCCCGCCCCGTCAATTCAGGCTATAGACAAAGACCGATCATAATTGAGACTCGGTGGAGACGAACGCGAAAGAACGGAGGAATCGTCGTCCGTAAATGGTGCAATCCGTGTCGTCTTGACTAGATGCTGTTGAACTTTGAGGTGATTGTGCTATCAGTCAGAGATTTGAAAACATTTTGGAAAAGGGGGAGAATTGCTCGACCTGAGTGTATTTTTCTTTTCCGATTATCAATGAAGCAAAATCATACTTCAAATTTCAGAAAGGGACCCATGAATAAATCAAGTTATCCGAATGTTCGAATGATGTCTCTAGTTATGCTAAATACGTATACAGTGGACTGGCGATAACAATAAGTCGAAAGGGATCCATAAATTACTTCGACTTATGTCATGTTCGAGTGATCCTTAGATGTAGATGAATTCATTAATATATTTTCAATTTCGTTATGCATGTATATTCCAATATTTATTATGAAATGCAAGTCAGTGATACGCTGTTTTCAAAAGAAAGACGCGTTCAAGGAATTGGTTCAGATTAAACGTTTTATTAGAATTATCACTGGTTCGAATTATCGCTAGTTTTCTGTACATTTATTATATTTTAGCATGATTTGAGACAATCAAATGGCCAATCTTCGAAACTTGCATTAACACACTGCTCTTTATTTTTCCTCCATCTCTAGTGGACAAACCCACATAAAAACATTAAAATGGTATTCCGGAATCAGTTGTAAGCGTAATCTCATAATCCCATGCGGAATTTCGCAGTATTATAAATACTTCCATTCGTATATGAAGGTCTGTAAAGTCATCGGAGTTAGTAATCGCTTTGATTGTCTGCTTCCTTGTGCCCAACCGGTTCTAGCGTATCGAGGGCTTGACGTGAAACGGTTGTAACTTAAAACCTATTTTGAAAACCCTGGTTTAGGGGCAAGTTTGACCCCTTTGTAAACAATGCAAATTTAGGTGCCATTGCTCAGAACGAGCAATGGCACCTAAATTTCCATTGTTTACTAAGAAAAACGATTTAACGCTTTTAAGACTTTATGGCGAGGTGATTAAACTTGGTAAAAAAATACCAATTTCAGTTACAACCGTTTCACACCAAGCCCTCGGTATGTTGTGTTCGGATATTCCAAATGAGGCAAATTGAACTGGCGTTAATGGGAATCAAACCCGGAACCTTTGAGACGCTGACACAACGGATGCCAGTGATGTTTATGTATCTAAGAAGCGGACAGTGATACGGCTTAGTAACAGTTGTAACATTCTGCTGCACAGCTGATGTAACATATTAACTGATATACTAGAATCATTACATGTTAGACTTTTCTCGAGACCAATGTAAATCGATATTCGTAATTCGTTGTTGAAACATCATGATTTCCTAATATAATCACTAAATATCTCGTTTAAAACCAACTATCGTGTGAACGTCCACGTTACCATTTCCCACATACAATCGTAATTTTACGCGACTGCAGTAGACGATTTTGAAAATATTGTGCTGGAAGGAGCAATTGCTCATAATAAACCAGTTAGCCACAGTGTGTTCAACTTTGTTTAATAATTTTGCTTCATTATAACGTTTTTTCATGTTTTGTCTACATGTTTTCAAAGGCGTCTCTTACAGAATAGTTATTTGTGGGAATCGTTTAAGGTCGATTTTCCTATGGCGTTTACCATCCTTTAGGGAATACACAAATAGTTTAAATATTTCGTATTTGTTTACTTTTGTAAAAAATATGATTCATAGATATTAAAGTGTCGCCACTCGCTTACAGACCGTCTTAGGTTGTAAACCTTTCTACCAGACAGATTCATTTTCACACACCAGCAGAAGTTGTCCGTTTAAAACAGTGTGATTGCCTTTGTTGTGTAATGGTAGAGCGTATGCCTACGGTATGGAACATCGCTGGTTCGATCCCCGACTTAGTCACACCAAAAGACTTTAACAATAGTAGTAACTGCCATCCCTGTTTAGCGCTAAGGACTAGCATTAAAAGGTACACCCTTGTGTCAGGATAAATTGGCAAAAAGTACTGATATGCCGTGATATAACTGACAAAATAGTTGAAAGCGGCGAAAACACCATACAATGCAAAGGAAGGAGGAATTGAAAGTATAAATACGACTGGAACTCAGCAATCGGTACCATGTTAACCCTTTCCCCTACACACAAATCTGCAGCAGACGACTTTGGAAACATAGTGACAAAAATATAGAAAATCCTTATACATGAGGATATATTTAATATAAAAAATGAAAACAATGTGGTAAAAGGAGAAATTGCTCGTCTTGAGCAATTTCTTCTTTTGTCGCAATGTTTTCAAAAGTCGTCTGCTACAGAGGCGTGAGAAAGCGTCTATATGTGGGAACAAATTTCTTGTGCAACCATACAAGAGGATCCAAACGGATACCTCTTAACTGAAACGTCTTGTAAAGTTCTATATTTTATAAGCGAACAGTGCAGATCCAGATCAGACTGTGTGGATTCTGCAGATAAGACAAGATCCGTTTGTATGAGGGAAAGTGATAAAGCATTCGAACTATTCGATAATATCAAAGAGGGTTTAGGAATCTTACATTAAATGACTGATAACGTCTTTCGAACACGCTTTTCTGTATTTCAATACAATGAATCTAATTGTAGTTAGTTCCGTTTTTATGATAAGCTGATATATACGAGAACTATAAAATATATACATATATGTTAGTTACGGTATGCAATAATATACCTTATTATATGGACCATTAGCAAAGGCCCTTGCGAGCTACTGCATGCTTCTTCACAGTTAGTCTAGGTTAATATGTGGGGGAAAAACCAATGAAATAAATATGCAATACAATACAAATATAAATACAATACAATACATATGCGCATCTATATTTTTGTTCATACATGTCTCAACAAGGTTTATTTGGTTTTTCGGGAGATCGGCTCACGTAGTCTTCTATCCCTCTAATCAAACACAAATTGGAGAAATAGAAATTGACCTCTTACGGTAATGGTAAGAGCGTCCGTCGTCGTGTCTGTCGGGTCATATCACAGACTTTAAACATGGTAGTTATGGCTATCCAGGGGCGTAGCTCTGCAATAATCAATGTGTAGGCCGTCACGTGAGAAAATCAACATTGTGGACTCTGCGTAAAGTATCGAACCGGATCAGCCTAAGCATGCCACACAGGCCTACCTGGATAGACACTTTTCGCCTCCTGTGGATTTTCTGTTTCAGGAATCACTACTCTATACATCTATCCCCTTCAGACGGAATGTGTCGGCCGGATCAGTCTGCGCGGACAGCGCAGGCTGATCTGGTCGATACATTACGCAGATGTCTATCGCCGCAGCTGCATTTTGGGGCGTTTTAAGAAAAAACGTGCAGTGCCTAAAGGGAGCTACGCCCCTGCTTTCCTCATTGGCGTTCAGTGTAACTGGGATTACATTATGAATCATCCATCGGTGTCAGAATAAATGATACCGGTAGTACTGGTAAATAACCCAGTACCCATATAACTGAAAGACTGTTTAAAACGTCAAAAAACATCATTCAAACACACCTATGGGAATACCCAAATCAGCCTCCGTATCCACGTTGTCCTACCAGAATCTTCTCTGCGTGCATTTTAAACATACATGTACAAGCAACAAACAAGCATCTGGATAGGGGTTGTTTAAAAAATACAAAGGTATGTACTCGCCAACTAACCCTTTCCCACACAAACCAAATAGACTTTGAAATCATGTACTCAAATTAATGGAAATTTATGTAAATAAAGGTATAATAACTGATTAAAGTTGAACAAAGTGTGGCAAAAGGAGAAATTGCTCGTACTAGTGTCATGATATAACAAACCTCCGAAGGTTCGTGTTTGAGTGAAGTTGTCCTAAACTCGGTCGGCACTAGATTACTATATTTGGAACGTTCAACGAGAAAACCAACATTATGGACGTAATGTATCGACCCAGATTAGCCTGAGCAGTCCTCGCAGACTAACCTGGGCCGCGACACATTCCGTCTCATGGAGATAGAAGTATAGAGTAATGATTCATGAAACAGAAAATCCACAGGAGGCGAAATTGTCTGTCCGAGTTAGCCTGCGCGGAATGCTTAGGCTGATCACAATGTTGGTTTTTCTCGTGGAATGGCTCAATTAGAGTTTATTCTTTTTAATTCTGTCTAATCCGTTCACTGAGTGATAGTGTTTGTACTCAGTGATGGAACCGTTCAAAGGTTAAACATTGTCAACAAAATCAATGGAATGATTTCTAAAACTGAAAAAACAGATATTTGTTTGATTTGCTACGTCACACCATGATCTCTCTTGGGTGCTGTAGACGCTTTTAGAAATTCGTTAATGGATCAAGCGTCGATTCATCGAAGTGCATCATGGGATACTAATGGAGGTCCATGAGGGCTGGACACGATTCAATGGTCGCTAATATTATTAAACATAAAAGTGAGTCTCGTCATAAGGAAATGGTCGCTTATTTAGATATTACAGTTTCGCCCATTGTGTATTGAATTCAAAAGCACCAAATGTTGACCGTATCATTAACCCTTTCCCTCATATAGACGCTTTCTGACGCCCTGCAGCAAATGGCTATTTGAAAACATAGTGACAAAAGAAGAAATTGCACAAAACGTGCAATTTCTCCTTTTGCCACAATGTTTTCCACTTTTAGTCATAGGTTATCCATTCAATTATAGAGATTTTCTGCTTTTTTACAAAATACGTTCAAAGTCGTCTGCTGCAGAATTGTCGTATGAAGGAAAGGGTTAACAAATGGTTAAATGATTGGATTTCTATGTTGAATTACGCCGCTTTCAATATTATTTTAGCCATAACACGGCGTTTCCTTGGTAATTACGCCGCTTTCAATATTATTTTAGCCATAACACGGCGTTTCCTTGGTAATGTACAAGTACTTCCGATATTATTTATCCTGAAACCGATGCCCCAGTCGTACTGATATCGCCCAAAACCATGAGCACCACGGAGGGAAGAAATTACGACCATTACTTCCTTGTTAATTCCTTTTTCTATGACTCGACCGTGGAACGAATCCTGGGCTCCTGCTCCCTAGACGAGGGCTCCTACCAATACACCCGACCGTATAAAACAAAAAATGGTTAAACGAAAATCGTGTTTTCGAAGGTTATAACGATGCATTTCGGTGATAATTACTCTCAACAAGCCTGTGTTATGCGTGTACGCTTAGGTGGCGAACACGGAACGTCCTGCAGACACTGGATGGACGGTGCGGGCTAATCTGGATCTAAACTTATCATAAAGTCCGGAAGGTCGGAAGTCGTTTGAGTTGTCTCAAGGCTCAAGCTGACTTGTCAATCCGTTAGTTCTTCAGACAAACGTTCCTGAGCCACGCATTCGGAAATAAGGCAAAATGCCCGTATGTTCACCGATAATCCTGAATATATATTTTTATTCTTTATTGGAGGAATATTATATATTTCAAAGTAATAGAATGTCTTAAGTGTTGAACCATCGTGATTTAACCAATCAGAAAATGCTGTTTCTTAGTGAATTTAACATCAAATTGGTGTTTACCTTGTTTAGTGAATTCGTGCACTTCTGGGCCTTTTCAACCATTTCCAACATACCGACACTTTCTGAGGCCGACATGTCAAAGTATTGTGACAGAAACTGCACAAAACGAAAAATTTCTCTCTTTGACATTTGTTTTCAACTTTGATCAGTAGTTATACTGGCAAAGTCGCCCATTTCGCACATGTTTTTTTGTATGTGGGAAAGGATAAAGCTTGGTTGGTGTATATGGGCTCTGCTTGACATTTTTAATTAATCATAGTTATAATCGGATTGTGTACATGTGGGCTTTTATTTAACAACCCACATCCAGATGCTTCCATGATTTGTGCATGCTTAAATACACCGAGAGAAAAACATGGCCGGACAGCGCGGATACTAGATGTGTTTGTGTGGAGTATTTAAGTGCCGAGTCATTGTAGCCCAGTCGGTAGCGACGCGGGCTATCAATCCAGGGATTGTGAATTCGAATCCTTGCTCTGCCAACATTCTTTCCGACGTTTGACAAAAGTCACTGTGACAATCGTCATTCGTCATTCACCAATGGGCTAAAATTATATGTGGTGTGATATAGCTGAACAAGTGTTGAAAACGGGGTTACGCCCCAATCAATCAATCCGTATTTATTAATATCACAGCGTTGCCTGACCACCTGACACCGATGCATCCATTGTAATTATATCCCGCAACCCCCTGGGGGCCAAGGATCGAAGCCATTACTAACATTGTTAACACATCTGGTATGACCCCGACCTGGATTCGAACCCTGACCTCCCGCTCCTAGGCGGACACTCTAACCCCTACGCCATTGAGATGGTATCAATTTGCTTTGTTTGAAAAGCCCGTTAATATATATTTTCCTTACTGCAAACCAATTTACTCACATCCGTTATAGTTCCATCATTGATGCAGAGACGCGATTAATAATAATTATGTCAGTGCTACTTTGGTACCGGATTGTTACTAATATTTGAGTTTTATCGAGACATTATCTACATAGAGTTAAATTATGATAATATTATCTTCGTCATGATTGGGCAGATAATAAATATCATTGCACGTTCTATCTGCCTTGCAAATAACTCTGATGATACTCAAATCTGGAAATTCCAAAAGGTTCTATAAATAGCTCGCGAGACTGGTGTTCTTAAATCTCAATATTATAAACGCTTTATTTTGTAGTTGTTTAAATATATGAAAGCGTCTAGATGATAAGACTGGTTTAAAAAGGTTTAAAGGACACACGATGTCAGTGCGTACACAATGTTATATATACACGTCTGCACGTTCTAGAGTCAATTAGCAATCAATGCTGAAAGTGTAGCCTAATTTAGTTTGGAGATCGAGCATTATAATATATGCCTATATTTTTATAAATTGAACAGTTTGGCATGTTTTGTGTTTGTTATTGCACTCAACTTTTTCGAAGCAGTTTAACAACCTCAGAGACAGATAAATACACTGTGTTTATATGTCTCTGACAACCCTCAATCATGCAATGTGAAGGGACTAAATTGAACAGACCTGTTTAATATCGGGCATCATTGAAACAAACACCAAACTAATGGATACTGTTTTCTCTCCTTTCTTGATAATTTTGTCATTTCTAAAGTGTACACAATATTTTATCTTAATATGGCCTAGCGACCTGGTGATGAACATGTGATTACCCGAACAATTTAGATTACAAATAGCCATTCTAATGAGCTAAAATGGTAGTCTATCGAGTACCAACTAGATTTTTCATAAATTTGGAATTGTCTAATTTTGAACATATCATGACCAGTTTCAGAACGTAACTAAAAAATCACCAAGATAACATTCTGGCAAACTAACATTATTCTACTGTCAAAAGATGCAGGGTTGATACATTCTCAAATTTACCCGCACCAGAGTGCACTATTATTGAAAATCGCAAGCCCTACACCGATATACTGCTTGTTACTTTGTAGGATGTTTCATACGATCGCCGCTACAGTGCCATTGGCGCTTTGATTATACTAGAGTTTATGTTCGCGTTAAAGGGTAACCCCATTCCCAGATTTAAACGCATTTTTGATACAACGGAAGCATTTCTCACAATGATCATATGCTTGTCTTGCCACAAAGTGTTCATTTCTATTCAATGATTTTGATTATATTTATATTATAGAGATTGTCTAACGTTTTGCCTATATAAACTCTAAGGTCGTCTGCTACTGATTTGTGGTATTTGAGAAAGGGTTTGAGTAAAAGTATACAATCCGTCTTTAATTAACCCCTTCCCTCATATAGACGCTTTCTGACACCTCTGCAGGAGACAGCTTTTTGAAAACATTGTGACAAAAGTAGAAATTGCTCAAAATGAGCAATTTCTCCTTTTGCCACAATGTTTTCCACTTTTAGTCATAGGTTATCCATTCAATTATAGAGATTTTCCATTTTTTGACAAAATATGTTCAAAGTCGTCTGCTGCAGAATTGTCGTATGAGGGAAAGGGTTACGATTTTAGAACAAAACGTCGCGAGACTGTCCATCGAAAAGGTCTGTTTAACTTGGCGCATCCGTCATTGCCGTGGAAGATTCGGAACTGCGCGTCTTTGGCTCGGTCGACCTTGCTTTCGAGTGTCCTTGTGAACAGCACGTTTCCTAGCTTAGGACTGGTTTATTTCTCCAGGGGTCTTGATCAAGTGTTCTGTCACCGTAATACAACTAGAATAATGTTGAAAATGGCGTAACAACCCATGGAACTTGGCGCGTCTCACGTGTTTGGGTTTAGCATAAAAACAATCAAGTTATGATATATTAAACAGATTTCACGTACTGACACAGATCTGAGGAAACTTTTTGAAACTTTATACAAAACATAATCTTTGCTCGCGCGTTGCATACATCAAACGGATTCCATGTAAATAAACATGGAAAGCGGAAGCGTTCGTGAGAAACAAGTGCCAGACGAGAATCTAAGTACCGCCGATACTGCACGCTTTATGTATCCCCGGAATAGGGGGGCAACCTACCTTAATAAACAAGGAGAATTCTTAGTTATAAATCATACGATAGTTATCAGATATCAATTAATCATGATTTATAGCATCTGCGAATATATATTTTCAGTCATAGATAGCATACAATATCACTTTCATATATAGATATTGTATTGAAATTGTATTTGTTACTTCAATAATTTTTGTTAAAGTGTTTGCCGAGGTTAAGGAGGTGAAAACGCAAAGAGACAAACGTAAATATTTTCGTTTCGGCGGTATATTTTTGTAGTACAAATGTAAGTCAACCATAAATATAATAGTTAAATCAGAGATATTTCTGTTTGTTTTATTTTAACGGGGACGATTATGGTGACTATTAAACGCCTATCGTTCTAACTTGCCGCTAGAATTACAACTGCTAGTCAAAACACAAAATAACATCGTTCAATTATGCTCATTATACTATTTCATTGACGACTTAGCAACAAACGAATTTTGAAGACATTTAGGGAAAAGGAATAATGTACGTCAACCAACCATAATATTAAAAGTGAATGTATAGAACTCATGGGTAGGTGAACTACTCGCTGCGATATGAATGGCAAATTGCTGAAATTGGCGTTAAACCCAAATTTACACAAGAATCCGTACTTATTCAATGCGACTAAATTTACCCGGCACACTAAGGGACTGTCTCGGTGGTGTAATGGTAAAGCGTCCGTCTCGGTGGTGTAATGGTAAAGCGTCCGTCTCGGTGGTGTAATGGTAAAGCGTCCGTCTCGGTGGTGTAATGGTAAAGCGTCCACCTTGGTGGTGTAATGGTAAAGCATTCTTCTCAGTGGTGTAATGGTAAAGCGTCCACCTCGGTGGTGTAATGGTAAAGCGTCCGTCTCGGTGGTGTAATGGTAAAGCGTCCGTCTCGGTGGTGTAATGGTAAAGCGTCCACCTTGGTGGTGTACTGGTAAAGCATTCTTCTCAGTGGTGTAATGGTAAAGCGTCCACCTCGGTGGTGTTATGGTAAAGCGTCCACCTCGGTGGTGTTATAGTAAAGCGTCCACCTCTGTGGTGTAATGGTAAAGCGTTCTTCTCAGTGGTGTAATGGTTAAGCGTCCTCCTCAGTGGTGTAATGGTAAATCGTTCTTCTCGGTGGTGTTATAGTAAAGCGTCCACCTCTGTGGTGTTATGATAAAGCGTCCGTCTCAGTGGTGTAATGGTAAAGCGTCCACCTTGGTGGTGTAATGGTAAATCGTTCTTCTCAGTGGTGTAATGGTAAAGCGTCCACCTCTGTGGTGTTATGATAAAGCGTCCGTCTCAGTGGTGTAATGGTAAATCGTCCACCTTGGTGGTGTAATGGTAAAGCATTCTTCTCAGTGGTGTAATGGTAAAGCGTCCACCTCGGTGGTGTAATGGTAAAGCGTCCGTCTCGGTGGTGTAATGGTAAAGCGTCCGTCTCGGTGGTGTAATGGTAAAGCGTCCACCTTGGTGGTGTACTGGTAAAGCATTCTTCTCAGTGGTGTAATGGTAAAGCGTCCACCTCGGTGGTGTAATGGTAAAGCGTCCACCTCGGTGGTGTTATGGTAAAGCGTCCACCTCTGTGGTGTAATGGTAAAGCGTTCTTCTCAGTGGTGTAATGGTAAATCGTTCTTCTCAGTGGTGTAATGGTAAAGCGTCCACCTCGGTGGTGTTATGATAAAGCGTCCGTCTCGGTGGTGTAATGGTAAAGCGTCCGTCTCGGTGGTGTAATGGTAAAGCGTCCGTCTCGGTGGTGTAATGGTAAAGCGTTCTTCTCAGTGGTGTAATAGTAAAGCGTCCACCTCGGTGGTGTTATGGTAAAGCGTCCACCTCTGTGGTGTAATGGAAAAGTGTCCACCTCTGTGGTGTAATGGTAAAGCGTCCGTCTCGGTGGTGTAATGGTAAAGCGTCCGTCTCGGTGGTGTAATGGTAAAGCGTTCGTCTCGGTGGTGTAATGGTAAAGCGTCCGTCTCGGTGGTGTACTGGTAAAGCGTCCGTCTCGGTGGTGTAATGGTAAAGCGTCCGTCTCGGTGGTGTAATGGTAAAGCGTTCGTATCGGTGGTGTAATGGTAAAGCGTCCACCTCGGTGGTGTAATGGTAAAGCGTCCACCTCGGTGGTGTAATGGTAAAGCGTTCTTCTCAGTGGTGTAATGGTAAAGCGTCCACCTCGGTGGTGTTATGGTAAAGCGTCCACCTCGGTGGTGTAATGTTAAAGCGTCCGTCTCGGTGGTGTAATGGTAAAGCGTCCGTCTCGGTGGTGTAATGGTAAAGCGTTCGTCTCGGTGGTGTAATGGTAAAGCGTCCACCTCGGTGGAGTAATGGTAAAGCGTCCGTCTCGGTGGTGTTATGGTAAAGCGTCCACCTCGGTGGAGTAATGGTAAAGCGTTCACCTCGGTGGTGTAATGGTAAAGCGTCCACCTCGGTGGTGTAATGGTAAAGCGTCCACCTCGGTGGAGTAATGGTAAAGCGTCCACCTCGGTGGTGTAATGGTAAAGCGTTCACCTCGGTGGTGTAATGGTAAAGCGTCCACCTCGGTGGTGTAATGGTAAAGCGTCCACCTCGGTGGTGTAATGGTAAAGCGTTCACCTCGGTGGAGTAATGGTAAAGCGTCCACCTCGGTGGTGTAATGGTAAAGCGTCCACCTCGGTGGTGTAATGGTAAAGCGTCCACCTCGGTGGAGTAATGGTAAAGCGTCCACCTCGGTGGTGTAATGGTAAAGCGTCCACCTCGGTGGTGTAATGGTAAAGCGTCCACCTCGGTGGTGTAATGGTAAAGCGTCCACTTCGGTGGTGTAATGGTAAAGCGTCCACCTCGGTGGTGTAATGGTAAAACGTCCGTCTCGGTGGTGTAATGGTAAAGCGTCCACCTCGGTGGAGTAATGGTAAAGCGTCCACCTCGGTGGAGTAATGGTAAAGCGTCCGTCTCGGTGGTGTAATGGTAAAGCGTCCGTCTCGGTGGTGTAATGGTAAAGCGTCCGTCTCGGTGGTGTAATGGTAAAGCGTCCACCTCGGTGGAGTAATGGTAAAGCGTCCACCTCGGTGGTGTAATGGTAAAGCGTCCACCTCGGTGGTGTAATGGTAAAGCGTCCACCTCGGTGGGGTAATGGTAAAGCGTCCACCTCGGTGGAGTAATTGTAAAGCGTCCACCTCGGTGGAGTAATGGTAAAGCGTCCACCCCGGTGGTGTAATGGTAAAGCGTCCACCTCGGTGGTGTAATGGTAAAGCGTCCACCTCGGTGGTATAATGGTAAAGCGTCCACCTCGGTGGTGTAATTGTAAAGCGTCCACCTCGGTGGTGTAATGGTAAAGCGTCCGTCTCGGTGGTGTTATGGTAAAGCGTTCGCCTCGGTGGTGTAATGGTAAAGCGTCCACCTCGGTGGAGTAATGGTAAAGCGTCCACCTCGGTGGTGTAATGGTAAAGCGTCCACCTCGGTGGAGTAATGGTAAAGCGTCCGTCTCGGTGGTGTTATGGTAAAGCGTTCGCCTCGGTGGTGTAATGGTAAAGCGTCCGCCTCTGTGGTGTTATGATAAAGCATCCGTCTCAGTGGTGTAATGGTAAAGCGTCCACCTTGGTGGTGTAATGGTAAAGCATTCTTCTCAGTGGTGTAATGGTAAAGCGTCCACCTCGGTGGTGTAATGGTAAAGCGTCCGTCTCGGTGGTGTAATGGTAAAGCGTCCGTCTCGGTGGTGTAATGGTAAAGCGTCCACCTTGGTGGTGTACTGGTAAAGCGTCCGTCTCGGTGGTGGTAAAGCATTCTTCTCAGTGGTGTAATGGTAAAGCGTCCACCTCGGTGGTGTTATGGTAAAGCGTCCACCTCGGTGGTGTTATGGTAAAGCGTCCACCTCTGTGGTGTAATGGAAAAGTGGCTGGTGTCAGGATGAATGGACCAGTAGTTCTGGTAACTAACCCAGGAAACGCCGTGATATAACTGAACAATTGTTGAAAGCGGCGTGAAACACCACACAAACAAACACCTTTGCAGCAAACTACTTTAAAAGGAGGCTTTGTTACTAACGGAGCACTTTCTCATAATAAGAAATTTCTCTTATTATCACCTCTTTTCTCAACACTTTTCAATAACTATGAAGACATAGTGTATACGTAAACATATAATTAATACAAGTACTGTCAAATATAGAGAATTCCATAGTTTTGCATATTTGTTTTTAAAATCGCCTTCTGTAGATAATTTCTATGTGGGTCAAGGGTTCAGAAATTCTCTACAAATGCTACATTGCTTCATAGACATATAGTAAGCGGAAAGTCTATAATAAACATAGGAACATCGTGTAATCCTTATCCGCATTTAGATACAATTGCCGCATCTTCAGCATACGACGTTTTAAGATGAGCAATTTCTCATTTTTCAACAATGCTTTCAACACAATTTGAGCCGTCCCGCGAGAAAACCAACAGTGTGGACTCTGCGTAAAGTATCGACCCGGATCAGCCTAAGCATGCCACGCAGGCTTACCCGGATAGACACTTTTCGCCTCCGGTGAATTTCCTGTTTCAGGAATCACTTTTTTATACATCTATCCCCCTAAGACGGAATGTGTCGGCCGGATCAGTCTGCGCGGACAGCGCAGGCTGATCTGGTCGATACATTACGCAGATGCCATTATGTTGGTTTTCGCTTTCAAAGCCGTCCGCTACATATATGTTGTATGTGGGAAAGGGTCAGAAAGTTAATATACTATACGACCTTGTCAAAGCGTTCGTTTAAGTGCGCACGCCTATCCTTTTGAACATTTTTACATGAGTGTTAGAGTTACGCCCCCCCCTTTTTATGTACTTATATTTTGTTTCCCTTTCTCTACAATTAAGCTTTTCTCACATACAAGAAATCTGCAGCAAACGACTTCGAAAAAAATCTTTGCAAAATATAGAAAATATCGAAAGAATATGGTATGATTATGAGTTGTAAACATTGCACAAAAGGAGAAATTTATTATTTTGAGCAATTTCTCCGTTTGCCACAGTGTTGGCAAAAGCTACAATTAACCTTTTCTCATATATTGAAATCTGCAGCAGACGACTTTGAAATTTTTATTTTGGAAAATATTGAAAAAGTATAGTATGATTATTGAATAGAGTTGTAGACATTGTGGCAACAGGAACAATTGCTCATCATTAATAATTTCTCCGTTTTCCATAGTGTTGTCAATAGTCTTCTGCTGCAATTAACCTTTTCTCACATACAACAAATCTGCAGCAGACGACTTTGAAAAGATCTTTGCAAACTATGGACAATTTCGAAAGATTACAGTTCGATTATTGAATAGATTTAACTTGAAAAGATTGTGACAAAAGGAGAAATTTCTCATCACGAGCAATTTCTCCGTTTTGCCTAATTGTTTTCAAATGTATATGCTGCATATTTGTTGTGGGAAAGGGCTAAGGAAGAATCTGTTCTCATATATTCAGGCTTAATTTGTCAAGGATTGTTCTCTATAGAATGGGACTTCTAATGGTCTATGACTGTAAATATTCTTTTTTATTCTTTTCACCATTTTGCTCCACGATTTTTTCTTTCTTTCGAAAGTAGTCTGCTGTACGCACACTGGAAAGAAGCATATGAGCCGTCAATGAAGTTTAAATGAGCCAGTTTATACGAAAAGGAACAAGTTGGCATTTCTGAAGAGTGTATAGTCAGATCATCCTGTCTACGTGCTCGGACAGATCACAATCTACACACAGTGACAGAAGCATCTCACACGCTTGTGTAAGTAATTAGTGAACCGTGTATATTTGAATCAGTTTGTGCGGATGCAGAGGCTGATCTGGATATATACTGTACATAAAAGCCAGTGTGTACCTTTTCCCATGCACGAGTACAATCATGATCAGATCGTGAGAATACAGAGGCTGTTTTGAAACTATACTAGTCACCAAAGTCAATTGTATATTTTTTCCATGCATGAGATCAACATCTAAAACGTACTGTGCGGATACAGACGCTGATCTGAATCTTTATTGCTCACAAAAGTAATGTTGTTATCTTTTTTTCCATGCACGGGCTCAAATGATGTATATTTATCTATTATCCTGTATATATTTTGCCAACCCCGTAGCACTTGGGAATCTCTTTATATACAAGCGGCGTTTTTTAGTAAATAAGATGTTCAAAGAGAGAAATTAAATGTAATTTCCGAAATTTAAAGCCTGCAACATGTAACATGAAGTGTGTGACAAGTTGTATGGCGCCAACTTGCAACCCTTATCCTGCTATGCGCAACTTTGCACGACTTTGCACGACTTTGCAACAATATTTACGTTTGCTGAAGTGCACTTCTTAAATCTCCATTTACGAGCAACACTATACGTATGCATTCATGCAGTTTTATCTTCGTCTACATTGCCGGTTACTCTTCTATTGCTGAATAGCTAAATTTAAGAATATTTGTTTAAAGAACTTATTAACAGTTAATGGAGATTATAAGCATTACAGGAATTGAGCTGGATAATGATTAATTTGTTATGTGTGTATGTTATTTTACGCCGCTTTCATCCATTTTTTCAGTCTTATACTGACACAGTCGTAATACGAGCAAATCCCACAATCCAAAGCGCTAAAAATGGGGGGCGGGGGTGGCTTTAACCATCTATTCTTTACGCAGAGTCTACAACGCTGGTTTTCTCGTTGGACGGCTCCTTTGAGAAAATGTTGAAAAACTCATTAAAAATCGATACTGATGATTAAAGATTCCGACAAACAACAGGACAGTGGTTAACACTTTACCACAAACAAAAAATATATAGCAGACGACTTTGAACATATCTAGGCCAAAACATAACAAATCTCTATAAAAGTATAATTTTGGAATATGGTTGAAAACATTGTTGAAAAAGGGAAAACTGCTCAATATGAGTCATAATTATTTCGCCAAAATGTTTTCATAAGTCTTCTGCTGCAGATGCGTCTGTATATATGGTGAAGGGTTAATGCAAATAAATACAACTCTAAGCAAATTCGTTTATCCAGTATACCATTCTTAGGAAACCTGTATAAAGCATTTTTAGACTTTCATATTCCCAAACAATTAATGGCCGAGGCGAGATTCGAACCCACGATCGCTTAACAGACATCCCTCTTCGTTAACGACTCAGCGTTCGTGGCACAGTCGATTACGCTAGTTTAGACCACTATCTGGGAATGCCATTGATGCACCATACAGCGTATGTTTTTATTTTGTTGATCCTTTTATTTGTACGTGTGGAGTGATTGATAAGTGTAGGCAGATATATAAAACTGTCTTAATCTAACTGATTTATGGTGATTATGATGGTTTCGCTCCTGTATAACAATAAGTCCAATGGCCCATGTGCGGCGTTACTACTGTTTTATAGAGTTTTCACGTGTGGCCCGAGTACGAACGTATTTGAGTACGAAGTATTAACGACTGTTTCAAGTAATGTATTAACACCGACGGCTGCTATGTATTTAACCACAGATATATCATATTTACAAAAAGAAATACCATAACCTTCCTGAAGTAACAGTAATATATTTTAGACGGAAAGTACTTTCAATAGTACACGTTGCTATAATATGCACTATTCTGATTAGGCCTCTGGCCTCTGACGGTCGGTTTTAGGATCACGTGGCTTAAAAAATAACTAATTTGGAATTACTTTCGCAGATGACATGGTTGTGTTTTCTTCCGATTTAGCTATAAATGCAACCAAATTATGCGGACTATGTTGTATGTTATGTGCTATTGCACAAGGTGCTCGATACTACGAAGTTTTCAGAATTACTTAGGCCGGTTCACCTACCCATATGTTCCCTGGCTTTCTCACATCAGTGATCCACACATCAGTGTTTCCAGCAACTGGCTGCTTCTCCACAGAGACTGTAGACCTATCGATAGAAGACCAATGACGTTTGACGCATTAACAGATTTCATTCGTCGGAAAGAATGTTGGCGGAGCTGGGGTTCGAACTCACGACCAATTGATTGACAGACCGCGGCGTCCCTACCAACGTATCTATCGTGGGTTCAGCGATGGATTTGTGAAGTAATTTTAAATCAGATCATACGCACAAAGGCTTTACAGTAGCTACAATCTTGATACATATTGTGGACGACGTTCTACCGTTCTAAAACGCCTCGGTGGGTAATTGGTAGAGCGTCCGAATCGATAACGGGAGGTCGCGGGTGTGATTCCCGGCCCGGTCATACCAAAAACTTTAAAAATAGTAGTAATGGATGCCGTCCTTGGCGCTCAGGGTTGCGGGGTTATCATTATGGCTGACTGGCTTCTGTGAGGGTAGGTGGACTAGTATTACTGGTAACAAACCCAGGAAACGCCGTGATATAACTGCACACTTGTTGAAAGCGGTGTGAAACCGGTCGGGGATCGAACCCGAGACATCCCACAGCCGAGGCGAGGCGTACGCTCTACCATTACACCACCGAGGCGGTCCCGTGTTTCGAACCCATATCCCCGATAATGATATCCCTCGTCTTTGCCGATTGAATTATCGCTGTTCGACGACCGTAATGTGATAATAATATATTTCTTAAACTTTAGCACAATGTATACAAGTGCATTATTTCTGATCACGCGCTTTAGTCGTGGTTTAATTTGACCTTTTCATAAATAGTACCAATGATTGATGGCAATGGTGTAACTTGCTGTTGTATTTTTCGTCAATGGATCCAAAACAAAGATCCTGGTTCCGGGCAGTCCTTTTCAGTGGCTCACAAGTTCCCGCTTACAACAAAACTGCAATAGAAGAGTTTGAAAACAGTTCTATAAATGACAGTACACTTACAGAAAAAAAGTTGAAAGCGTCATGGCAAAGGCATAATGTGCTTTGTATATTTTTAAATAGGATTAGGATTAGTATAAACAAATAACCGTTTCCCAAATAACGAGGGCATGGCGTGAAACGGTTGTAACTAAAAACCTATTTTGAAAACCCTGGTTTAGGGGCAATTTTGACCCCTTTGTAAACAATGCAAATTTAGGTGCCATTGCTCAGAACGAGCAATGGCACCTAAATTACCATTGTTTACCAAGAAAGATGATTTAATGCTTTATAAATAGATCATGGGAATGTGATTAACCTTGGTAAAAAAAAATACCAATTTTAGTTACAACCGTTTCACGCCAAGCCCTTGATATAGACACTATCTGACGCAACTGTTTTCATATATATTCAATACATGTTCTTTCATTTATAGAGAGTTTCAAATATGTTTATACAAAACATTTTCTAATTCGTCTTCTTCAGATTGATTGTATGTGGGAAGGGGTTCAAGACTCGTTCTATTTTTATTACATTCGTATTCCGTAAAACAAATCAGATAATCTTATAAAACTCTGGTTCGACGGGATACGTTATTTTCTCGAGAAGTTAGGTGGATACCATCAGGTTTTACGACTCAGTCGGCAATTCTTAACCCTTTCCCACATGCAACATCAAATCTACAGCAGACTACTTTGTAAAAACATCTCGGCTAAAATCAGAAATAATCTCTTAAAGTTCAAGTTTAATCATTGAATAAAATTGGAACAAATTGTGACAAAAGGAGAAGCTGCTCATTTTGGGCTATTTCTCCTTTTGTCACAATATTATCAAAACTCGTCTGATACAGATGGCATAAACATGCGTCTGTATGAGGAAAAGGATTGAAAGGGTATAAACTTCGGTTTAGTCCGTCCGTGGGTGTTAAATCGAAATAAAACTCGTAGGAAGCAAATTTCAATTTAAAACCCACTTGAGTCTATTGGTATACCACACAAGACTACTCGGATAAAGAACACAGTGAGCTAGGCAGTGTGGTCAACTGCACGAGACTTACTAGAATTAAGCGAGACTTTGTGGTGTTAATTGGGAGATAATTGACACGATACGTGTCATAAGGAAAGTTGTTTTCCCTGGATCGTGTACGAATGTGCAAGGAACGTCAGTATCAACACCGTCCAGTCTGACAAACCGAAGCTACCGACCTTTGTGATTGATCAACTGATTGATTTATTACCGTTTTTAACAATATTACAGTAACAAGTATATCATTGATACTAATAAATTTCGAACGACCCTATCCACACCGTCACGTCTGACAGTCCAGGGGTTTCTAGTGTTTTGTTGACCTTTGTGATTGATTGATTGATTGATAAATTAATCACCTTTTTAAACAATATTTCAGTTATATCCCTGATACGATCGTATATCGAACGGCCCTATCCACACCGTCACGTCTGACAGTCCAGGGTTTTTCCAGTGCTTTATTGACCTTTGTGATTGGTTAATTGATTGAATTATCGCATTTAGAAACAGTATTCCTATTATATAACTGATACCAATTCATTTTACCATGTACTTCATGACTCTCATCCACTTCTGTACCATTTTGCATTATTCTCATATAACTGGTTTGTTAGTTTTTTTCACATAAACTTTTAGCCCGTTGGTGGAAAATACAAATGTCGCTAGTCAAACTGACTTAAATCATTCAGTGGAGAATTAAAAGCCGAATTCACAAC
Organism: Serripes groenlandicus; assembly: GCA_031761405.1. Classification (NCBI taxonomy): domain Eukaryota; kingdom Metazoa; phylum Mollusca; class Bivalvia; order Cardiida; family Cardiidae; genus Serripes; species Serripes groenlandicus. The sequence continues at coordinate 29,693,086 of JASEVX010000003.1, forward strand.
CCCTTGATCAATGACCCTCGCTGGTATAGCCTTTGTGAAGCTAGATTATAATAACATAAGCTGGAATTGTAACTCTGTTCAGATCATAGTCGCGTTCATTTGTTTGAAGGTAGACTACGGAAACATGAAGATCGCTTTATACGTGTAGTGGTCGAGTCAAAGACTTGACATAATGACTGGAGACTGGCAGCACAGCTGAAAGATTCGTTACTTTAGAACTCTGTGCTATGAGTTTAGTCACGAAGAAAAGGGCTTCTATTCTACTAATCCGAATCCGAATTAAGATTTGAATCTGCGTGTTTAACCATTTTCCCATTGAATTCCTGAATGTGCTGGCATCCGTCTTTGATATTTGATAATTCATATACTTATGGAATAAACTATCGTTTCATTCTTTCCCACATACAACAAATCTGCAGAACTCAACCTTGCAAATATCTCGGTAAAAATATGGAAAACCTTTTTCAAAGAAAGCATTATTATTGAATAGTGTTGAACGTATTTAGGCAAAAGGGAGACATTGCTCATTATGTGTTCAGCTCTGATCAGTACTTACCTTTTTTTATTCCTTTATAGATATTTTTTATATTTTTGCCAAGAGGTTTTCAAAATCGTCCGCTGACTATTTGTGGTAAGTGGGCAAGGGTTGATATAAATGCAGTCAGGTCTGATGCGGCGTTAACTCACAACGACCGATGGACGATGATCCTCTAGTTGTGTGGTGTAAACGCATACGATGAGAAGGATTGGTCCGATTAGCACGTATAAGGTATCTTACGATGGACGTAATCTAAATAAACATTCTTGAAATAAGAGACTTTGCTCTGAAAATGTTTCATGTTACAAAATCGTTCCTCTGTCCTGTTACAACATGTGGTCTAGCGTGTTTGTTTGTTAGTTTGTATATGAGTCGTCACGCGAGAAAACCAACATTAAGGACTCTGCGTTATGTATCCACCCAGATCACCCTGCGCAGTCCGCGCAGGCTTATCCGGGCCGACAATTCCGTTTCAGGGGGATAGGGGTATAGAGTAGTAATGATTCCTGAAACAGAAAATGCACTGGAAGCGAAACGTGTCTGTCCTGACATACGCTTTTGGCCCCCCCTGTAGATTTTCTGTTTCAAGAAATATTACTCCATACCTCTATCTCTCAGAGACGGAATGTGTCGGCCCGGACTGCGCAGGCTGGTCTGGTTCGATATATTACGCAGAGACCATTATAATGTTTGTTTTCTCGTGAAACGGCTAATATAATCGTTTGAAGACAGTTTTCGATTCTTTAGACTCTGGTATACCAAATTTAAATATCGTAGGAATGGATTCACCTCATTGTGTGTGGGGGGTTTGGGGGGGGGGGGGGGGGGCGTGTAAGGTGAGCAATATATCTGACACGCTGGTGTCACGCTGGTGTCAGGATAAATGGACCAGCATTACTGGTAACTTACCCAGGAAACGCCGTGATATAACTAAACAGTGTTTAAAGCGGCATAAAGCACCATACAAAAAAAGTAGATAATTATAATCTTCTTCGAAAACATGTCATGACGATTTATGATCATTATCACGGCCATAATATCCGTTATGGGAGCAGTTTCTCATTGCCTCCCAATGTTATTTTAAATTGTCTGCACCAGTGCCATAGATAGTCGGCTGTATATTGAACGCAGTTTCGCTAATAGTATGCATGAACTCACTAGTCATGGGTGAATAAAACGATTCTGAGGATGATCATCGAACACTAATTTCACTGATACATTTGTTTTCCTAAATGCTTTCACAAAGTTGTCTGCTGAAGAATTGATGTACGTGAGGAACGGTTAAGAAAGGGAAGAACAATGTCCATCAACCAGCATGCAAGCAGCTTAAAATCATTTTCAACCAAAACATATCTAGACAACTGTCTATTGTAATTAGGGATAGATTCCTGCAAATAATGTTTTAAATGGTGAAGCTTGTGTCATGCGTAAAAGCTTTATAACATAATCTGCATACTAGTCTTATACTATATGATCATAAAGCAACACAATAATGAAGAAAATGCTGCTGCTGCTACTGCTGCTGCTAATGATGATGATGATGATGATGACGATGATGATGATGACGATGACGACGATGATGATGATGATGAAATAGATATATAAGAAACAAAGAAAGAAAGAAAATAAAGAAAGAGACAATAAAAAAAAGAGAGAAAGAAAACATGTTTTATAAATCATAATTATCTATATGCTTAATTACAAGGCTAAGACCGTTTTTATTTCTTGTAGATAGTTTCCAGGAGATTTCAGTGCATTTTACGAAATAAGATTAAAATGTTTTGACTATGGACATATTTATAGAATTGTCGTTTATATGTGGCAAAGCATGATTGCAATTGTTTACAGTTTCCATTCGTTTGTGTGGAGTTTGACGCCACTTTCAACAATCTTAAGTTTTATCACGATGTTTTCTGGGTAAAACTCCAAGCACCACTTGTCCACGACCTCCCGCACAGAAACGGTTTTAAGGTAAAGGTATTTACAATGTAAATCGGACATTCTATCCCGAGGTTTAAAACATTTCACAACTACCGGAGAAATGTTTGCATATTCATCCCTCACCACAACAAAAGTTGCACCGACTCTTTCATGTCCATTTTAAGGACGATTTTTAAGTGTTTCAAAAACAATCGAAGGGAGAGTGAAAAGTATCAATTGTATAGCCAAAGGCAAAGAAAAATACAGCTCTCAAGTCATAGCCGGCACTCCGTAAAGGTTGGTTTCTTCTGTTGTCAATAAGATTCGGCAGTCAAAATGGGGTCTACAAAGTAAACCGCGTCTTGGCTTTCGGGGTCCTGCATTTTGCCAAAGATAACATGTACTTTTTGCAAACCTACATATGTATACATGGTAAAACAATGTATAAAGGCAAAGGGGTCTGGCCACAAGTTCTTAGTAGCGGCGGACCAGGGGTTCTATCTCCCTGTGATCGCCGTTCGTGTCATATCAAGTACTTTAAAACGTGTAGAAATGTTTTCCCTCTTTGGCGCCACTGGTTGTTGGGGGATAGAATGTGTCAGGATAAAACATTCCAGTATTTCATCTAATTATCCGAGAAAACGCCGTGATATAACTGAGATACTATTTAATGCGGCTCGAAACTCCATTCATTTGTATCACAGAACAAAGATATGAGCCGAATTACGAGAGAACCAACAGTATGTACTCTGCGTAATGTATCGATCCAGATACACCGGCGCAGTCCGCGCAGGCTAATCCGGGCCAACACATTCCACCTCAGGGGGATAGAGGTATAGAGTAATGTTTCCTTAAACAGAAAATCCACAGGAGGCGAAAAATGTCTGTCCGGTTAGCCTGCGCGGCATGCTTAGGTTGATCAGGATCGATACTTTACGCAGAATCCACAATGTTGGTTTTCTAGCGGGACGGCTTTATGGTAACAACATCCATACATCCATTGGACTAGAGTTCTTATTTTGTGTCAGTAGTAACATCTGGCTGCAAAATATATAGTAAAAACAGTATCTACATCGATGTTAATCGTGCCAACCGGTTTGGTTATTCTACTCATCAGAGCAACGTTTAAAACCAATGTAGTGTCTTTTGTTCATATTGATTATATATATTTTTATTCCGGTATATGTCTCTGTTTTATATTATATATGTGGTTTCCCTTGTTACTGATATGCCTGTGACTCTCATACTCGCATTGGTCCAACACAAGCAATGTTCTTTCATATTTGAGTTTATTATATTTTACGAGATAAATGTCTATATTTGGAGAAGTAGAACACTTTGAAATATAATCTACATTCTGGATTTCCAGTTGTCTAGACTAGTAAATCATTCTTAAAATATGGAGCAAAATTACAAGTCCTACAAGTATGCTTATAATAACTGCCGTTTTGTCATTGTTTAATATATATTTTGTATTGGCAGGTGGCCTTTAATCAAATAACAATATTGTCATTGTCATTTGCGGACGGACACTGACGCCTCTGGTGAGATTACACATATACACTGGCTGACCAGAATCTTCACGGAATGCAGGTGCAAAAAGACCTCTCAACACGGAACATGGGAAATATCTTCTTTTTCAACAAAGGTTTTGAATGTCGTCTGCATCAGCTACGTTTAAGTACGTCCGTATACTAGAAGCGTTAAACATGAATGAGAGTATACTCGTACGGACATCATGTCAACGCGTTTAGCTAGCGAACTCATTTGTAAGAACTATAAATCTATAAACGTATCAAATGTATCAGTATTTGTGTCTATTTAAAATTCATCACAACTTTGAGGACTACTTAAACTTTGCTACGAATGCACATACTGGTCAGTGCCTACGCAAATATAAATGAATACCGCGGTCTTTTTGCTAATGTAACTCTACTTAAAACTCTGTCACACGTTAACAAACCTTCGGTGGATTCAACATGATTAGAGATTCATATCAGATTGAATCGTAGTGAAATCTTTTTTAATGTCATTGCCGATCGCGGGAGACTGTTAAATATCTTAATCACTCGATGGTGAACAGCAATCAATATTAACCAGACCGCGCGGAGACCCTGCCCGATCTAGGTCTACGCTGGTTGCAAATTCGTGAGGTTCGCTTCTTTTTCCATGCAGAGACTCACATTATTGAAGCTTCAATGCATAGTCACGACCCATGTGCCCTACGCGTAATTAAAAGAAAACATGTTTGTTTGTCGTGCATAACCAAACAAAGCCCGAGTAATTAACTAGGGTACTTGATATGTTTTATCCCCTTTAGAAGGCATCGACCGTATGGGGGCTTGTCGTCTTACTGGGTTTTTGTTTTCTTTCGAAAGATGCTTGTGCTTTTGTTGTTTAAGACTTTCTCTTACCATCCGACATTCTCAATACTTTCTTATACTTATAGGAATGCGGTTCGTAACCCTTTTACAACATACAGACGCCTCTCTAGCAAACAATTTCAATAAAACATTTTGGCATTATCAGCAATTTCCTTTATATATTGCCACAATGTTTTCAACTCTATTTTAAAACTACACTTTTGTTTAGAGATATTTTCCTTATTTCCTCCAGATGAGTTCAGTGTTGTCTGGTGAAGATCATGACATTATAACTTCATAACAGTTAAGCCGCATTGGTCGTAATCAGCAACTGTTATCACTACACATTCTCATTGTAATAGGCAAGAATATTCATTACAATAGTTCTGTCCTCCTCGGTACCAAGGCTATTCATACAATATATCATACCCTGGGCCAATTGGCTAGCGTAAACCATGCACGACGACATCCTCCGTAACTACACTGTAATTTTCGTATCGCATGAGGTTTATATCATGCGGCCAATTAAGCGGCTGCATTTCACCTCATAAATTATTCATGAGTACGAGATATTTACAGTTAATGTGCCCAGGGTATCATATCATTTATGAAAAGCCTGGGTACCGAGGATGAAGTTATGTAGGTCAGTCACTACGAGGAACATAAAATAAGGGCTTCGTGAGTTCGATTCTCGGTTCGGCCATTCTTTCTTTCTGATAATAAGCAATGATCAATTTGGATATATCAACCAAGAAAAACAATTTCAAACATATTGTAAACGTTATTTATTGAATTTCAAGGGCACGTCAGTATGAAATATTGTTTGTTAGCTGCGTTACGCCGCTTTTAACATTGTTTTAGTTATAACACGGTCTTTCCTGGGTATGTAACCAGTACTACTGGTCCATTTATCATGACACAAACGAGTCAGGGGTTATGCCAAAGACACAACTCTAAGCGCCAATGAAAGGACGTCATTACTTTTTGTTTTCAAGACTTTAAAGGTGCTGAACTCCAGATGGAGATAACAATTTTGAAATGTTGAAACTTCTGCAAATATTGCTTATAGTGACAACAAAGTAAGTAATAAGTAGTTCAAGACTATTTTGGCAGTAAATGTTGAAAAACTGTCAATTGAAAGTCATAAAAATGTAAAGAAAATCGGCTTACTGGGTATGTCTACCCAGTAAAAATGAAAGCATAAACGATCAATATTTAAATTGTTATGGTACTGGAAAGTAAAATTATAATCTTATTTTATCCAAGAATTATGATTCTAATATTCCAAGACAACGTTTGAACAGTTATTTAACTTTGACTATAATATCTGTTTTCTGGAGTTCAGCACCCGACCGGAAGTCGACTCCGCAACATACCGTACCCGAGACGGACGGTCTACTACTACATGCCCACCGTACATATTGAACCCAATTCGAACATTCATATCATATCAGTATATGCATTTAATGTCGTTAATGACTAACATTTCGATGATCTACTAGAGCTTTTGTTCTTGCGCCTTATCCGTACATATGTTTTAGATAGAGTACGACTAAGGATATGTTACCTCCCCTTATGATACACTATCACATACATATAGGTTGGATATTGTAAGTTATGTAAAACCATTATTGTGGACTCTGCGTAAAGATTCGACACGGATCAGCATAAGCATGCCGCCCAGGCATACACGGACAGACACTTTTCGCCTCCTGAATCATTAAAACTCTATACCTCTTTTCCCCTGAGCTGGAATGTGTCGGCCCGGGTTAGCTGATCTGGGTCGATACATTACGCAGAGGCCAAAATGTTGGTTTTCTGGCGAGTCGGCTCAATTTGTACAACGCTGAACCAGTTCAGACTCAGATATGATACCATTGTTGCCTAACCCTTGCCCTCGTTCGTCTTTAAAATCTCCGATAATTTAGATGTTGGACGAGAAAACCAACATTGTGGACTCTGCGTAAAGTATCGACCCGGATCAGCCTAAGCATGCCGCGCAGGCTAATCCGAACAGACACGTTTCGCCTCCAGTGGATTTTCTGTTTCATGAATCATTACTCTATACCTATATCCCCCTGAGACCGAATGTTTCGGCTCGGATTAGCTTGCGCGGACCTGAACGTTGGTTTTACGGAATTTTAGGAATGTGATGAAAGGTCTAGAGTGCGTAACACATAGGAATTAGAGGACAATTTTCATCCAGAAGGGACGAAAAGCAATAAATAACAAATATAATGGGACAATCCTAACCTCAAAAATTCTTACTACAGCGGACTATATAATACGGACTAACCCAATTATTTTGTAAGACAAAATTAATCGGTTCGTTTGTCCCATTCGGTAAACTGCTGAAGGCGAAGTACAGTGAAGTACAGCGAAGTGTATACCCTGTTTTGACGCAGGTGTTACAAACAATAAAGTTACCGGTACGATATAAGAGGGTAAACTTCACATTGAGTTAGCGGTGACTTTGAAATTGTGAGCGAAGTCACCCAAAAAGTTTCCATTCATTGTAGCTATGTCTACAATATATTAGCACCATTAAGAGTTATGTCAGCAAAGGTACATGTCTCCAATCTGTTTAAGATAGTGAAGATGTGTCTATATTACACTAGACTGGCACGATTTGAGCTAACGGTAGGCTGTTCTTCTGCGCACCACTGGGCAATGGCTTTAACAATTTGCAAATATATTCAGACCGTTTTGCTCTAGCTGTTCAAACACGTCAACAGTTATTTAAATGATGGGTTTGACACATTTTCGGAGACTTCTCGGGCTGGGACGGTTGTTGAACACTTCACTATTCTAACCGTTTTCAACATACAACAAATCTTCAGCAGACGACTTTGAAAACATCTAGGTAATAATATGGGAAATCTCTATAAACGAATGTAATTAAATACATTGTGAAAAAAGGGAAAAGTTCTCTTAACTCTTTCCGCGCCAAAGACAAAATTGAGATTTTTGCAAACAATACTGATTCAGGTGAGTCAGCTCGTAACGAGCTGTCTCACCTGAAATCAGCATTGTTTGCCTTTTAGTTATCAAAATAGTACAAAATTGTATTACATGAGAAATGGAGACGCCCGATTTTGCACATGGAAGAGTCTACTTTAAACAATTCGGCGCTGAAAGAGTTAATGAGCACATTTTCAATTTGTCACACTGTTTTCATTAGTTAGCATGTAGGAAAGGGTTAAAAGAGTCTCTCTGTACGTATATCGTACCTTCCGGAGCGCCTTTGTTTAACTTAACACAATCTATATATGATTGATTCATACAAATTCAACACAGTTTCTACATGACGAATCTCCGCTAAACCACCTGTATCCTTGATATACGTTCTTTAATTCAGTTAGATGACCATATTACGACTGAAAATGCGTCTGTAGTTAGAGGTCCCACAGGGTAACGGAACGTTTCACTAATTTGATGTCGTTTGTATTGAAAAAAATCGCGACAAACTGTTTACCATCTGACAAAGAGACAAGTTTTACTTCAATAAATTGTTTAGACAAAACATATAAGAAAAAGACGAAAATTCTTCTTTGGAGCAATTTCTTTTGCTTCTCTACAAAGTCCTCTAAACTCATCCACTGAAGAAAGCAGCAAAGATATCTTCCATGTTCAAACTCGGACGACTTTATTTTCATCTTATAGGATTTTTGGAATATTTTTATAACTCACAGCCAAACAATGCAGATTTCAGGTGAGACAGCTCGTTACGAGCTGACTCACCTGAATCTGTATTGTTTGCAAAAAGCTCAATATTGTCTTTGGCGTAAAACACAGTTCAAACAAACTAACTTTTTCAGCGCCGAATTGTTTAAAGTAGACTCTTCCTTTTTCAAAATCGGATGTCTCCATTTCTCATATAATTCAATTTTGGACTATTTTGATAACTAAAAGGCAAACAATGCTGATTTCAGGTGAGACAGCTCGTTACGAGCTGACTCACCTGAATCAGTATTGTTTGCATAAACCTCAATATTGCCTTTGGCGCTGAAAGAGTTAACAAAGTGAATGTTTATCAGGCAAATTGTTATTTTCGTTTACAGCAGGATGAACGTTATGTGCGTACTAGAATTGTGATATGCCTAAAATATGGTGCTGTTCTATGTACATGTAACTTAATTGATTTGGCTCTGCACTGGTCACTAGTTAGTCTAAGATTCACATTGTACATTCTGGATCAAACAGCATTAATGTTCAGATTGATCTTTATATACATGTAATACGCGAAGATTGTTTTACCTTTATCACGGCTCATATATTGGTTCAGTTAATTCCTGGTACCCAAACAGTTATTGTATATCCTTCATGGTTTCCTGCTTTGGCCATGGCATGCAGTGATGGTATTTTAGTTAAATAATTCATTTTACATCGATTGTGACAAAAATTATGAAAATCATAGCAATCGCTCTCGGTGCCTGTTTTCTAGAGACTGGAACAGGACTCGAGCCGAAGGTTTCGGTGGAACATTCCACAGTTAAATCCCATACACGCTCAAAGCTTATCGCACTCAGAACCGAAGATAAAAGGGTCCTCAATCTACCCCTGAGCCGTTTATATCTTTGTTAGGATTTATAAAGAATAGTTTAAGGTAGAACGTATCTACCGGGTTCGGCGATTTCCGTACGAGTTCGGTTTATTTCCGTATTGTTCGTTGGATTGTCGGTCATTTCCGGAAATGACCAATTATCGATCTTTACGATTTCGAATGGAAATTGTGTAGCTTATATACTGTTAATACATACTAACTTCGTACCGAAATATACGAGTCTATTACTCTGTTCTACCTTTTAGGGTACTACATTTTTCCCGATGTTTTGTTTTACCCCCTCTTTAAACGACGCATGTTTTGGATGTGTGATGCGGGCGGGGTGGTCACTGCAGGGAGACGAGTTCGAGATATCACCACATTAGCATACGAAGTGATGTTTCATGTTTAGCGCGGATCGATCAATGTCAGATATTTGTCTCTGACATACGGGTATTTGATACCGTCGGTTGCGCAACACGTTTTAAAAAACGTCCATGCTGTGCGAGCATCCGATTGTTTGAGTGTAAAACAGTGTACAACAGATTATCCTCGCAATCCGGATATGCTTTTTTTTTTTATCCTTTTCCCATACGGAACAAATCTAAGGCAGACGGGTTTGTAATTGTTCGAATAAAAATTACGGAAAATATGGGAGTTTCATTTTTAGAAAAGAGTAGACAGTATTATTTGGAAAAAGAGAAAATGCTAATTATGAGCATTTTATATCCTTTTCCCGTAATGTTTTCAACATATTTCTGCTGCAAGGATCGTTTTGATGCGGGAAAGGTTTAACCCTTTCCTAAACCTTTCCCTCATACGACAAATCTGCAGCAGATGACTTTGAACATATTTTGTCAAAAAATAGAAAATCTCTATAATTGAATGGATAGCCAACCTATGACTAAAAGTGGAAAACATTGTTGCAAAAAGAGAAATTGCTCGTTTTGAGCAATTTCTTCTTTTGTCACTATGTTTTTGAAAATACGTCTGCTGCAGAGGCGTCAGAAAGCGTGTATATGAGGGAAAGGGTAAAAACTATTCCTGCTGAATTCTAGCAACTGGTATTATGACCTCGACCTTTGGAAAGTTCTTGCGTATTTGTGAAGTGTATGTTTGTTTCCAGCTTCATACGGGTAGCGATCAATTTAGACCAAGTTTATTGCACGAAGATGCAGGCTGTTCTTTGTCTTCATGGTTCGCAATTGTTGTTAAATGTCGTGTAAAGTAGGATTAGGTACTGATGCATAAAGTCACGTGAGGAAGGAAAATGTGGTAAGAATCTAAACGTAGCATAACTTTCAAATGGTCATATCAGTTATTCTGGATCTTAAAATACATTCATATTATAATTTCATGTTTAAACGTGGTATATATTTACCCATAAATTGTGTAGATTTAGTACACATGCTACAGAGTCCGCCAAGAGAGGGCGAGCAAATGACCAGGGTTCGACACCCGTTCGGGGCACACAAAAGACTTTAACATTGGTAGTAATGACTTCCGTCCTTGCCGATCCGGGTTGCGGGAATAACATTGTAGCTGATGCATCAGTGTTATGATAAATAATGCCGGTAGTACTGGTAAGTTGACCATCTAACGCCGTGATATGCCTGAACAACTGTTCGGTGTGTCAGCTGAGCGTATTGGAGACCAGGTGTCCCGGCTTCGATACTTGCTTGCAGCGGTGAAAACGGAAGGCCTTTTGATAAGCCAGTTTGGTAAATCACCCAGGGATTGCAAATACAGATGTACGTGATTGCAATATCACGTCACGATATATCTGCAATACCATTGAAAACGGCGTAAAACATTACTTTAACTTTTATATTTTATGTGTTTAACTCTTTCAGCGCCAAATGCAATATTGAGCATTTTGCAAACAATGCAGATTCAGGTGAGTCAGCTCGTAACGAGCTGTCTCACCTGAAATCTGCATTGTTTGGCTGTGAGTTAGAAATATATTCCAAAAATCCTATAACATGAAAATAGAGTCGTCCGAGTTTGAACATGGAAGAGTTTACTTTAAATAATTCGGCGCTGAAAGGTAGGCATATAAATATATCTCACTTAAAGGAAGCGTTAAACTATTAAAAGAAAGTGTGCTATGCGTGCAATAGGACGCTCCGTCCCACTGTCTTTATTACCTGCACAAAAAGGACGCGGTATTGTGTCATCTATTTATCACGGTGTCGTGTTTCTTACGCTCTGTGATTGACAGGTCACACCGCAGGAACAGAAATGAACAACTCTCTCCTCAAGGTTCACAGGTGTGAGGGATCAGTTTAACTCCGCATCACGGGTGAGTTGTTCTCTGAGTATTCAAACCTGTCCCACACACAGCAAATATGCAGGAGGCGACATTGAAAACATCTATGCAAAAATATGCCAAAAACCATATCGATAAATTAAAGATAATTATTGACTAGAATAGAAATGTTGTGGCTGAACATCATAAGCAATGTGTCATTATTTTCCCAACAATCTTTACAAAAGCTGTCTGAGTAAAGGTGCGTCTGTATTTCGAAGGCCTTGGGTAACACCCGCCTTAAAGTATGTCACTTAGACAAATATTTATGTCTTACTCCAGTCTAGTCTGGAACCAGGCGTACTATGATAAATTAGCACGGCAGACATGAACTCAAAGTTGCCACTTCCAGTGTAGTCTTGTACCCGCCGTATTCCAGTAAATCAGTACATATACAATTGATTGTCGTAAGCTCTTAAGCGGACCAAAGCAATTTGATGTTTGGAATCAAGTCATTAATCATGACTAATTTCTGAGGTTGAACAATTAAGCCGGTTTGGTCCACAAAAAGGTTGTCTCTGTAGCCATTACCTTGCGCCACCATGTCCATGGGCGTAAATCTGACAATATAATGCAATGGTAGGGGCAGGTAAATCAAGACTAACTTCAGACAGGTGTAACTCCATCATGTAAAGCATATAATTGTCCGTGTAATTTGAACTATCGCATGGCATGATGAGTACATAAGGTAAGTTTGCAACAATTTAATTCCCGCGGACAATAGATCTAACTTTCAATACAATCGGATTTATGATTCCTCTAAACGTCGGATTAAGCGGAAAGAACACGTGGATCGTTGATGAATATGCAATAGAGAATGGTTGAAAGGTAAGCAAGAAATGCTTTACCCAATCGCCATAGCAAAATTCCCGGATTTAAATCTTAGGAGTTTGGCATTTAACTGTTTCCATATGTACGGCTCGATTCTTCATGAAACAGACATTGCGTGCGATTACTGAGTGGACTTCAGGAGGCAGACATTGAGTTTTATTACTGATTGGTCTTCAGGAAGCAGACATTGAGTTTTATTACTGATTGGTCTTCAGGAAACAGACATTGAGTTCGATTACTGATTGGTCTTCAGGAAGCAGACATTGAGTTTTATTACTGATTGGTCTTCAGGAAGCAGACATTGCGTTTTATTACTGATTGGTCTTCAGGAAGCAGACATTGAGTTTTATTACTGATTGGTCTTCAGGAAGCAGACATTTAGTTCGATTACTGATTGGTCTTCAGGAAGCAGACATTGAGTTTTATTACTGATTGGTCTTCAGGAAGCAAACATTGAGTGCGATTACTGATTGGTCTTTAGGAAGCAGACATTGCGTACAATTACTGATTGATCTTTAGGAAGAAGATATTGAGTGCGATTACTGATTGGTCTTCAGGAAGCAGACATTGAGTGCGATTACTGATTGGTCTTCAGGAAGCAGACATTGCGTACGATTACTGATTGGTCTTTAGCAAGCAGACATTGCGTACGATTACTGATTGGTTTTTAGCAAGCAGACATTGCGTACGATTACTGATTGGTCTTCAGGAAACAGACAGAGTGCGATTAATGATTGGTCTTCAGGAAGCAAACAATGAGTATGATTACTGATTGTCTTCAGGAAGCAGACATTTAGTTTTATTACTGATTGGTCTTCAGGAAGCAGACATTGAGTTTTATTACTGATTGGTCTTCAGGAAGCAGACATTGAGTTGTATTACTTATTGGTCTTCAGAAAGCAGACATTGAGTTTTATTACTGATTGGTCTTCAGGAAGCAGACATTGAGTTTTGTTACTTATTGGTCTTCAGGAAGCAGACATTGAGTTTTATTACTGATTGGTCTTCAGGAAGCAGACATTTAGTTTGATTACTGATTGGTCTTCAGGACGCAGACATTGCGTGCGATTACTGATTGGTATTTAGGAAGCAAACAATGAGTATGATTACTGATTGGTCTTCAGGAAGCAGACATTGAGTTTTATTACTGATTGGTCTTCAGGAAGCAGACATTGAGTGCGATTACTGATTGGTCTTTAGGAAGCAGACATTGCGTGCGATTACTGATTGGTCTTCAGGAAGCAAACAATGAGTATGATTACTGATTGTCTTCAGGAAGCAGACATTGAGTGCAATTAATGATTGGTCTTCAGGAAGCAGACATTGCGTGCGATTACTGATTGGTCTTTAGGAAGCAGTTATTGAGTGCGATTACTGATTGGTCTTTAGGAAGCAGACATTGCTTGCGATTACTCATTGGTCTTTAGGAAGCAGACATTGAGCGCGATTACTCATTGGTCTTTAGGAAGCAGACATTGAGTGCGATTACTGATTGGTCTTTAGGAAGCAGACATTGCGTGCGATTACTGATTGGTCTTCAGGAAACAGACAGAGTGCGATTAATGATTGGTCTTCAGGAAACAGACATTGAGTGCGATTACTGATTGGTCTTCAGGAAGCAGACATTGAGTGCGATTACTGATTGGTCTTCAGGAAGCGGACATTGCGTACGATTACTGATTGGTCTTCAGGAAGCAGACATTGCGTGCGATTACTCATTGGTCTTTAGGAAGCAGACATTGAGTGCGATTACTCATTGGTCTTTAGGAAGCAGACATTGAGTGCGATTACTCATTGGTCTTTAGGAGGCAGACATTGAGTACGATTACTGATTGGTCTTCAGGAAGCAGTCATTGAATGCGATTACTGATTGGTCTTCAGGAAACAGACATTGAGTGCGATTACTGATTGGTCTACAGGAAGCAGACATTGAGTGCGATTACTGATTGGTCTTCAGGAAGCGGACATTGCGTGCGATTACTGATTGGTCTTCAGGAAGCAGACATTGAGTGCGATTACTGATTGGTCTTTAGGAAGCAGACATTGCGTACGATTACTGATTGGTCTTTAGCAAGCAGACATTGCGTTCGATTACTGATTGGTCTTCAGGAAACAGACATAGTGCGATTACTGATTGGTCTTCAGGAAACAGACATTGAGTGCGATTACTGATTGGTCTTCAGGAAGCAGACATTGAGTGCGATTACTGATTGGTCTTCAGGAAGCGGACATTGCGTACGATTACTGATTGGTCTTCAGGAAGCAGACATTGCATGCGATTACTCATTGGTCTTCATGGAGCAGACATTGCGTGCGATAACTGATTGGTCTTCAGGAAACAGACATTTAGTTCGAGTACTGATTGGACTTCATGAAGCAGACATTGAGCGCGATTACTCATTGGTCTTCATGAAGCAGACATTGCGTGCGATAACTCATTGGTCTTCAGGAAACAGACATTGAGTGCGATAACTCATTGGTCTTCAGGAAACAGACATTTAGTTCGAGTACTGATTGGACTTCATGAAGCAGACATTGAGCGCGATTACTCATTGGTCTTCATGAAGCAGACATTGCGTGCGATAACTCATTGGTCTTCAGGAAACAGACATTGAGTGCGATAACTCATTGGTCTTCAGGAAGCAGACATTGAATTCGATTACTCATTGGTCTTCAGGAAGCAGACGTTGAGTGCGATTACTCATTGGTCTTCAGGAAGCAGACATTGAATTCGATTACTCATTGGTCTTCAGGAAAAAGACATTGAGTGCGATTACTCATTGGTCTTCAGGAAGCAGACATTGAGTGCTATTACTGATTGTTTTTTAGGAGGCAGACATTGAGTACGATTTATTTATATATGAGTTGAAAGCATGTTGTACAATCGATGTAAATTTAAAAAGTACGCAATAAATAATAAGAAATAATGATTTGAATAAAAATAAAATGCATGATTTGGTAATTCAAAAGATAAAAAAAATAGTTGATAGTTTGAATTAAATCATTAAATCATTGTAAAAGTCCATCAAAAAATAAACGACTCGACACAATCAGTTCGTTTATTCTCAATGGACTTGAACATATTATGATAGAGAGATATGTTTTATAGAATTTTTTTTTTTTAATTCAAGATTCAGAATAATTGATGGATAAGGTTCAGGGAATAACCCTAACAGCCAACATAGAGGTTCTGTGAAGCTGTTTCCCAGCTCTTTGTCAATGCCCAGTGGAGCTTCAACAAAGGTTAATACATGTTTAGTCCTGTTTGATCCCCTGCCTCTAGCCTAGACACGGGACGTTACAGCGGCTGTTGTTATTGTTTCATCAATACTGGTGACCGTTTCTTTGTATGGCGCTTAACGCCGATATCAAACTTATTTCAGTCATATCACGGCGTGTCCTGTGTAAGTCACCATAACTGTTGGTCCTGTTATCTTGAAAAATATTCATTGTCGTAATGCTATCACCGCAAGCCTTAGCAGTTTTTAAAGCCTTTCGTATGACCTGGTGTTACAGTCTCATTGAGTTTATTAATGAGTTATTCCAGGTATTACTCTACTCTGTACCCATCTGGTAGAATTTGTGGGAGACATTGTTTCAGGGGTAGAAAGCCGATCTCATGATGCAAAGGTCCCGTGTTCGATTTAAGAAGGTTAAATGAACATTCGTGAAAGGTTAATAAACAATATATTGACTTGAGTTGAACGTCTTTCTCAACACTAAGTCAGTTCAATCACGGCGGCCAGATCACCTACCTTCTTATTCCCATCCAATTGGCTACCTTGTTATTCCCATCCAACTGGCTAACTTGTTATTCCCATCCAACTGGCTAACTTGTTATTCCCATCCAACTGGCTAACTTGTTATTCCCATCCAACTGGCTAACTTGTTATTCACATTAAACTGGCTAACGTGTTATTCACATTAAACTGGCTAACGTGTTATTCACATCCAACTGGCTACCTTGTTATTCACATTAAACTGGCTACCTTGTTATTCCGATCCAACTGGCTACCTTGTTATTCCGATCCAACTGGCTAACTTGTTATTCCCATCCGACTGGCTAACTTGTTATTCCCATCCAACTGGCTACCTTGTTATTCCGATCCAACTGGCTAACTTGTTATTCCCATCCAACTGGCTAACTTCCCACATGGACTATGTAGCTCATTGAAGGAAGACGAATGAAGCCTGTCACATAGGCTTTCGTCAAACGTCGTACATAATGTTGGATGAGCTAGGCTTCAACCCTGTATTGACATAGCCGTGTCTACATACTGAACTACTGGGTGTCGGCTGGAGTACTGGATTAATGTCCAGGAAGACGAAATGGAGAGTGATTAACCCTTTCCCTCATATAGACGCTTTCTGACGCCTCTGCAGCAGACGGCTATTTGAAAACATAGTGACAAAAGAAGAAATTGAACAAATTCTCCTTTTGCAACAATGTTTTACACTTTTAGTCATAGATTATCCATTTAATTATAGAGATTTTCCATTTTTGACAAAATATGTTCAAAGTCGTCTGCTGCAGAATTGTTCTATGTGTAAAAGGGTTAACAAAAGTTGAATATAATTGCTTCGCTATCGATGTAAAGTGAAGACATTGGACTCGCGATAACTCGAGGACGAAGTGGACACATAGATTACTTCGAAGTATCGCCGTGTTCGAGGTATCGCCGTGTTCGAAGTATCGCCGTGTTCGAAGTATCGCCGTGTTCGATGTATCGCCGTGTTCGATGTATCGCCGTGTTCGAAGTATCGCCGTGTTCGATGTATCGCCGTGTTCGATGTATCGCCGTGTTCGATGTATCGCCGTGTTCGATGTATCGCCGTGTTCGATGTATCGCCGTGTTCGATGTATCGCCGTGTTCGATGTATCGCCGTGTTCGAAGTATCGCCGTGTTCGAAGTATCGCCGTGTTCGATGTATCGCCGTGTTCGAAGTATCGCCGTGTTCGAAGTATCGCCGTGTTCGATGTATCGCCGTGTTCGTAGTATCGCCGTGTTCGATGTATCGCCGTGTTCGATGTATCGCTGTGTTCGAAGTATCGCCGTGTTCGAAGTATCGCCGTGTTCGATGTATCGCCGTGTTCGATGTATCGCCGTGTTCGAAGTATCGCCGTGTTCGAAGTATCGCCGTGTTCGATGTATCGCCGTGTTCGAAGTATCGCCGTGTTCGATGTATCGCCGTGTTCGATGTATCGCCGTGTTCGAAGTATCGCCGTGTTCGATGTATCGCCGTGTTCGATTAATCCCTCCATTTAATGCTAAATCTATTGATATAGCTAACCTTCGTAATTCAGTCATACGGAACAGCAAGCAAATGGTAAAATCAAATTCAGAAAAAGAAGAAAAAACATAAAAAGGGATAAGGGAAGGCTTTTACTCCAAACGTTCGGTCACACAGTAACCTGTCCGGGGCTCCTTTTGATGTCCTTGTTACGGCTTTGTGTCAACAATGAGGGGTGAATGTGTAGAAAACCTTGAAATGAGTTTCCCAAATCCGTTTGCACCACTTGTTCACCCCGTATTCAAATGACAATAATGTGCTGTACGACAGGGCGTGACTTCATTAATTCTCCATTCCATCGGGATTGTCTCTCTATAATAGCCTGACCCTGCGCAATGTTGACGCATCGGAATAAGATGGCATTTGAGAACATTGCGACAAAAGGAGAAATTGCTCGTTACCAACTTTTTAACTAAAGTTTGATAAACAATTCAATCTTTCGTTACATTGTTTTCGTACATATTTAATGAATATAAATTAATATTAATATATTGAGATTTACCCAATTTCAGTCTTGGTGTTTTCGCAGATTGTTTATAAGTTGGAAGGGGGTTAAACAAAGCAGTAACGGCGCGCATGGACATACACACAGTCTCCAAAGTCTCCACCTTCAATAACATTGAACTAAATATGTGTATGCTTTATGAGACTTCGTATTGAAAAGCTAGAAACGTAGCCCTACCACAAGGACGTGGCCAATGAAAGAATTCGTAACGATGTCACTGTGATCCGTTCAACCTTTCCCATATATAACACATCTGCATCAGCCGAATTAAAAGGAATTTTGTAAACAAAAAATGTGATACTCTTTATAAATAAAAGAACACGGATTTAATAGGGTTAAAAACATCATGGAATATTAAAAAACTGCTCATTAGGGTTAATTTCTCCTTTTGCCACAATGTTTTCAAAGGTTGTGTTCTGCAGAGGCGTCAGAAAGCGTCTATATGTGAAATAAGGGTTAAACCCCGGGGTTTACTTTGTCGTGGCATCTGTTTTAATGACTTTAAATAAGACATCGAGGGCACCCGAACACGATGTCTGAGCCGCAATTTCATTGTGCAGCGACTCGTTAAGGCAACATTTATTAGTTTGTATTGAGTTATGTAACTCCAATCTTCTTGGAATACGCCGAGTTGGGTTTCCAATGATGACTTTGCGTAATTAAATAAACTTTTAATCATGGATTTTGAAAAAAAGACGTTAACCGGTTAGATTAGGGTTGAAATTCGGTCCCCCGACAATGAATTGATTACACAATGTTCATTAAAACAACCTCTGCGTAAATCATTTGACGTTCAATTTAAGGGCTTTATTGAATAATAAAGAGAAAGCTATTAAAGTCACAATGTTTGTGGTGTAAAAGTGCAATGTAGAAAATGTTAGAGAGTTTATGACCTCCATGTTACAGCTCAATGTACTCTCGATGACTTATGAGTGTTAGGGTTTTAAAAATACTAACACACTAACGAGAAGTATTTTAAAACAAGATTAAAATAAAATAAATAACCATCGCCCAGGATGGGAAGCGAATAATCTTTTTATTATTGACTAAGTGGTTCAGTTATGACCTGTAATGGTACTCCGACATTTATTAAAATGTCCTTTTCACACAGCCAGACTTTGTCATTCACTTCACCCTTCTTCGAGAGCTCCTTCGTCGATACGATCTACAGCAATACATAAACGGTATCGATATAATACATTCAGGGGTCGTGATTTGAACCCCAATTCGACCATTCATTCCTCAAGATGACAAAAGTCCTTGTGAACCAGCTCATTAGTTCACCATGTTTCCAAGTTTCAAATGTATTGGCAATCGGCAATAGTTTTGTCTTTGGTCATTTAGAAGACAATTATATGGCAAAGACAGACATAGTACATTCATACATACAATTACGTACACATACAAACAATCCAACGTTAACATAAACATATAAGAAACACCAATATCATCAAGGTTTTCTTTTTATTTGACTTAGTTTCCTTGATGTATTCAGCAATTGACCAAATAGTATGTGCTGGAAGGTAGACAGTTGCCTGGGGTAAATGATTTCTGTAGTAGGCCTACATATGCGAGATAAAACCAACAGGAAACACACAGTATATGACTGAAACACCATTGAAAGCGTTTAACTATTAGTGACCAATTAAGTCTCGTACTGACGTTTTTCTCTTGACAAGACACAGTTATGTATAAGAAAGTCTTAAATCAGGGGAGTAGCTCCCTTTAGGGACTGTAGGCACGTGCCTACACATTTTTTCTCAAAATGCCCCAAAATGCAGCTGCGGCGATAGATATTTGCGTAATGTATCGACCAGATCAGCCTGCGCTGTCCGCTGATCTGGTCGATACATTACGCACATGTGTATCGCCGCAGTTGCATTTTGGGTCATTTTTAGAAAAAAATGTGTAGGCACGTGCCGACAGTGCCTAAAGGGAGCTACGCTCCTGTCGATGATTTGAAGGTGAACAGGTATGTATAGATCGGATTGTGCAGCGGTGATGGATGATCCGGGTTCTCACTGGACGCTAATTCGTTCACAAAGGCCGTTTGTCCCACGGCTTAAGCACATTCAGCCTGTTGCAGTCTACTCTGAGACATAGATGTTCATTCTGGGATTCAGATAATAAGGCAATTCGAAAGTAAAATTGACAATAAACTTATTCCTTCGTATAAATGTTTGTTTCATTACCTTTTTTCTACTGTGTTATCGCCATAGCAAAGTAAGACATAGTTGATGTTCATAATCTATGCAATATGTTTTATTTGAAATAATAGTACAGATAAAAAAATATAATTGATAAACTATGTCTAGTTAATATCAATGATTTTAAATAACAGAAGATGTTTTAACATATTATTTATTGTTCTAAAAAAGTACTTAAGTAATTAAGCTATGCTTTGCAAAAATACAGCCTGAGGGTTATTGCGACTATTGCATTTTCAGATCGACATGCGTATCGCAGTTCAACAGGGCTCTGCAATTTCTGAAGATTCTTCATAGAAGGTTTCAAGGATTGTCTGAATCACGTTGTAGAAGTAAGTAAGTAAATATTTTATTAAAGTGGCATGTGTACAACATATGAGCCGTTCCGCGAGAAATCCAACATTATGGACTCTGCGTAAAGTATCGACCCGGATCTCGAACCAGGGACCTTTGATACGAGAAGCCGACGCTCTACCTCTGCATCACTGTCTTCCAGGTTGTTGTGTGGAGTACTCGGTGAGAGCAAGTCAGGAAACACGTTGGTAGTCGAACTGACCACCATGATATAACTTACAATTTGTTATAAACGGCGTTAACCCTTTCCCTCATATAGACGCTTTCTGACGCCTCTGCAGCAGACGGCTTTTTGAAAACATAGTGACAAAAGAAGAAATTTCACAAAACGTGCAATTTCTCCTTTTGCCACAATGTTTTCCACTTTTAGTCATAGGTTATCCATTCAATTATAGAGATTTTCTACTTGTTTACAAAATATGTTCAAAGTCGTCTGCTGGATGTTTTTCGGTGAATACGGGCCATGAGGTTTGCGTATGGCCAAGGAGAATTGTCCATGTATACCGAGTTAATACAATATCAACATGCCCAATAAAAACCTCATTTACCGCTATGTGAACAAGTACAAGAACATTTACACAGGAATAAAACGTTTCCCGAATTATGACCCCCATCTTGGAATCTGCTATATAAATTACCAAGACTCCAATAAAATATTAATAAAAAGAACATATAAACAACCGAAATATACTCAATATGTACTAACCCAGGCGTGTCCGTAAGATGTGCTTCGATAGCATTCTTAACACGGTCTGTTTCCCGGCCGTAGTCTGGCGCCACGCGTTTCAGAACCAGCTCAGCGGGACTGTCGTCTACGCAGCACGAGGTCCTTACGGGATAGAAGTGCCCGAACAAAAACCTGAACTCTCCCAAATAACACCGCCAGTAAAGAGTGTATATAAGAAGTGTTTGCATGGCAGACCACTTTCCCGATTGCGGCTGAAACTTTTAACTTGAATGGAACCATGAGCAATTTCTCTTGGGTTATTTTAGCATGAAATGTTATACTTGGTATACTTGGTTATTTCGCTGAGGCAGGTTGCAAGGGATTTCTGTCGCAAAAATTATGGAAGTTGTCGAGAGTTTACATGAACTAAGGGGATATCCAGAAGATTCGCTCCATAAACAACTCGTCCCAAATCTGTTTCGTCCTTAAACAACTCGCCCCAAATTATGTGTAGCATACGTTTAGGTTTTTTCTTAAGATAAAATATTTTGACGAATACATATTCAAAATATTTCAGGCCTTAACCCTTTTCCCTCATATAGACGCTTTCTGACGCCTCTGCAGCAGACGGATTTTTGAAAACATAGTGACAAAAGAAGAAATTGCTCAGAACCAGCAATTTCTCCTTTTGCCACAATGTTTTCCACTTTTAGTCACAGGTTATTCATTCAATTATAGAGATGTTCTATTTTTTGACAAAATATGTTCAAAGTCGTCTGCTGCAAAATTGGCCTATGAGGGAAAGGATTCAGATAGAGGAACCAGTCCATGCTATAGGTAACGCGACAGAAAGATCGTCCTTTTGACTCTGGCTTAGACGTTGCTTGGCAGACAACGTAGATTGTATAGTGGTTGCTTCGGTGTTGAAGAGGACGAGGTCGTGGGCTCGGTCTAGTGCCAGGATGACGGACCAATAGTACTCGTAATTTAAAACGTCGTGATGTAACTGAAATCGAGAGCTTGGCGTGAAACGGTTGTAACTAAAAACCTATTTTGAAAACCCTGGTTTAGGGGCAATTTTTACCCCTTTGTAAACAATGCAAATTTAGGTGCCATTGCTCAGAACGAGCAATGGCACCTAAATTTCCATTGTTTACCAAGAAAAATTATTTAATGCTTATAAAGACTTTATAGCAGGTGATTAACCTTGGTAAAAAAAATACCAATTTTAGTTACAACCATTTGACGCCAAGCCCTCGAAATATTGTTGAGAGCGTCGTAAAACACCACAATAACAAACAATTATTGTAAGAACTAATGGTGCGTTGGAGAATGTTCATCGGGGGAAAGACCCGAAAGTTCCCGAACGCTTGGAACCGTAATTACCAATTAATGAGGAAAGGGACGGTAAATACCGCAATGGTGTTTTTCGAGTTTTAAGAGCATTTTGTTTTCATTTCTGGCAAATTCATTAGGAGAGTATAACAAATTTATGATGGCTGATCGTTTGAAATATGACGAGCCCCCTTAACGGGGCGTAAAACATTAATGTGGACGTTTCGCATAGTTTTTAGGAAGACTATTAGTTTTAACCCTTTCCCACATGTAGCAATGTTGCAGCAGATGATTTTGAAAACCCAAAGGCAAAACTATTCAAATTTTCTACTAAATTAAAGGACACTTATTATTGATAATAGTTACAAAATATTGTGGCAAAAGGTGAAATTGCAGACTGTTTTTCCATTATTTTCAATAGTGGTATGCTTCAGATGCGCAATAATGCGTCTACAAGTGGAAAAGAGATAACCCTTTCCCTCATATAGACGCTTTCTGACGCCTCTGCAGCAGACGGCTATTTGAAAACATAGACGTGCAATTTCTCCTTTTGCCACAATGTTTTCCACTTTTAGTCATAGGTTATCCATTCAATTATAAAGATTTTCTAACTTTTTACAAAATATGTTCAAAGCCGTCTGCTGCAGAATTATCGTATGAGGGAAAGGGTTAAGGGGGTAAATAATTGGAGCTGCGGCATCTCATATCAACTCCGTCGTATTTTCGACCTTAAATGTCCCGATGCGCGTGCGCATCCACAGTCTCACCAGAGCAGTAACTCTCCATACGTAACGAAGACTAAGAGCTATTGTTTGTATCTAACAACTACTAGTACGCAATTTAAAATGTCATTGTGTTTGCGCATGGGTCATTGATAAACAGCTTTTGAGAAATCCTCCGTGTTTTGCCATGTCGCCGTTCATTTGTCGTTGCTTGTTGGAACTAACTTATAGGCTGTTAAGACATTTTTAATGGAGCTTTGATAAAAAGATTAAAGACTTTAAGGTGATACGCATCAACACTTAACTTGAATTAATATAAATCTGATACACGGTATGGGAAAAGGATCACCATAAACTATCACTGCTCTTAACGTCACGTTGGAACCTCTGTACACACAATCTTATAATGCGAAACTTTCAATAATTTAGTTATTATTTCGTTTTTTTTTCAATTATTTGAAACTTAGTATCTATTAATGTATCTTGTAATTGTAACAGAGAACTGTTATTTTTTCCTATGCTATTATATTATATGCTTTTATATTCTATGTCATGCTATCCTATGCTATCATATTCTATGCCATTCTATCTTTGTCAATCTATCCTATGCCATTCTATCCTATGCCATTATATCCTATGCCATTATATCCTATGCCATGCTGTCCTATGCCATGCTATCCTATACCATTATATCCTATGTCATTATATCCTATGCCATTATATCCTATGGCATGCTATCCTATGCCATGCTATCCTATACCATTATATCCTATGACATTATATCCTATACCATTATATCCTATGCCATTATATCCTGTGCTATTATGTTCTATGCCATGCTATCCTATGCTATTCTATTCTATTCTATTATATTGTATTATATTGTATTATATTTTCATTCAAACATTGTCTCCTTATCAACATATCTAATCCATGTACACTTATGTATTGGCATTATGTGTTTATGTCTATATTGCTAACAATATTACAACAAATTAGAATGAATACCATTTTTTGTAAAATGATATGTAAATACAATACAATGCAATACAATATTTATTAAGCTGATGAGTATGTATATAATACATAAAAAACAGCTATTCAATAAATAATATATCTTGATCAGAGGGCAACCAAATGCCTTATAATGAAGAAAATGAAAACCGGGCCTTGTGGCATTCATTAACCCACTGACAATTCCTTTGACACTTAAGTGGTTCTACAAGACGGCAATCTGAAATAATTCGTCATGCTTTTTATTGATAGTTTTTAGTTTTGTGTAACAAGCCGCTTTCAACAAGCCATCAGTTATATCATGGCGTTTCCTGGGTAAGTTACGTGTACTACTGGTCCATTTATCCTGACACCAGTCAGTCAGTCATAATGCTAACCCCGCATCCCTGGGCGCCATGGAGGGCAGCCACTACTATCATTTATAGAGTATTTAGTATGACCCGACCGGGAATCGAACCAGCGTCCTCCCGCACCCGAGGCGGACGCTCTTCCATTACACCACCGACATGGTCCCTTGCTTGTTTACCTAATAGGGACCGATTTCTCTGACCTGACCTAACTATGGTATATTGGTAAACCGTGTTCTAGTATGACGAGGTTGGTATATACATAATAAAGATATGAAACTCTTAACAGAGTATTTAAACCTTTCGAACATTTACACACTTTCTGATGCCACTGCAGCAGACGATTTGGTGGCCATGGTGGCAAAAGGAGAAATTGCACATAATGAGCAATTTGTCATAATGTTTTCAAATCTATTTAATTATAATAATTTCATTTAGCGATATCTTTCCACTTGTTTAACCAGATGTTTTCCAAAGTCGTGTGTTGCAGTTTTGTTGTATGTTGCAAAGGGTTAAATATGTTATCATACATTCTAAGAGACTTATCATCAAAACGATCCACAATGAACTGTTTATCTAACCATTATCCGTTTAAGATTTAAATAAAAAAATATGTTCAAAGTGTCGTTGCTTACCAAACTTCTGAATTGTTTTGTTTATTTGTATGAAGCTTTATGTCGTTTCAGCGTTATTTCAGTTATATTACAGTGGCAGATCACTTATGCATGTTCCCTGTATAAACAAACATGTACTCGGCTGGAAAAAGTGCATTGTCGAAGAAAAAGTTCCACCATAAACCGCGAACCAGGATCGAACCTGGGACGCTAGTATGTAAACCCACAGTGCTTACCACTTACCGACAGCAAATATTCGAGAATAATAATATTAACATAAAGGAATTGGGAAATATCGTATACTGTTAACTGTTATTTATCTTTGACAAGATTATATCAGATGTGAAGAATACATTTTGTCTGTTTGATTATTTTATTTCCAATTTTGTTGTATGCTGTCGAAGTATGGGGATTTTATATTTTTACAAAGATTCAAGATTTATTTGATTTATCACAATTTTCACGCGGTCGTTCGTACCAATTCACCGCGTAGACGCTTTAGCACAATCGGAGCGGGAGACCAGGGTTCGATCCCCAGTCGGTTCATATCAAGACAGTTGAAATTTTTGAAATGGCTTCCCTCCGTGGCGCTGAGGGTTGCAGGGATAGCATTAAGACCCATTCAGCGCCGAATTGTTTAAAGTAGACTCTTTCATGTTCAAATTCGGGCGTCTTAATTTCTAATGTAATACAATTTTGGACTATCTTGATAAAGAAAATGCAAACAATGCTGATTTCAGGTGAGACAGCTCGTTACGGTATCAGTATTGTTTGCAAAAATATCAATATTGCCTTTGGCGCTGAAAGAGTTAAGGACCCATTCACCATTCGCAGTATAAAAGACCGTTTGTACTGGTACATTATCCAAGTAACGCAGCCCGGCCGGGTAGCTCAATTGGTAGCGTATCTGACTCGTGATCTGGAGGTCACGGGTTCGATACCCGGTTGCGGCGACATTCTTTCGGGCGATTTTTCAATTGCCTCTCACCTCTGATCTATGTGAGAAAGTAGTCAGTGGCTTCGAAAGAATGTTGTGTAAGTATTGGTGTGGGAAAGCCAGGAAAACATGGGTAGGTGCACTGACCGCCGTGATATGACCAAAGCTGTTGAAAGCGGCGTTAAACTCCAAACAAATCCAAGTAACGCCGTAATATAACTGAAGTATTGTTAAAACGGCGTAAAACACCATTCATTCAAATCAATAATAAAGGACATCGTCAGAACAAAATATATTCATGTTTCAATAATATTGACAGCCGTATACACCATCCCAGCTATTTCACTTGGCGAGAATAACGACAACTTATTATCTTATTGGACGAGTTTGGAAGGTTGCCATTTTCTGCGCCCTTTAAGCAACATTTTTAACTGTTTTGTTTCAAGATATAGTTTTTTCATATCATAACATGTCGTCGAAATTATCTACCCGTGGGTCTCCTGGCATTCTCACACCAGTTCTCAACACAGCAGTCGTTCCAAGCATCTGGCGGCTTTTCAACATAGTCTGCTAGTCCATGTATTGAAGACGAATGATCGTTGCCGCATTGTCTTTTGTCAAGCCAATTGTATCTGGAATACACCCAACTTATATGTCGAGGGTTTGGTGTGAAACAGTTGTAACTAAAATCGGTATTTTTTTTAACAAGTTTAATCACCAGGCCATAAAGTCTTTATAATCGTTAAATCATTTTTTCTTGGTATACAATGGAAATTTAGGTGCCATTGCTCGTTCTGAACCAGAGTTTTCAAAATAGGTATTTAGTTACAACCGTTTCACGCCAAACCCTCGATGTAATGGCGTTAATCGAAACCAGTGTGGCCTGCGTTGTTTGTCCATTAACAATGCACATTGTACGAGTTAGTACGAATCTTGTAACTTAACCAGTTTTGACAATGTAATTGATAACAAACCAAAGAAAGCATTCATCAGAAACATATGGACAGGTCAGTCTGACCCGAGTCTGGCCCGAGTCTGGCCCGAGTCTGACCCGAGTCTGGCCCGAGGGAACAACGTTTAAACTGCCTAGAATTGTATCATATAGATATGCATCGCCTCGGTGGTGTAGTGGTTAAATGTCTGCCTTGGGTGCTGAAGGTCACGGCTTCATTCCCCGATCATGTCATACCAAAGGCTTAACACAGTTAATAGCGGTTTTCGCTCCTTGGCGCTCAGGATTGTGGGATAGCATTACCACTGAATCTCTTCCAGGACCAGTACCAATGAAAATCCGTTATATAACTGATACAGTGTTGATAGTGGCGAACAACACCAAACAAACAAAACCAAAGTAATTGATAACGACCTAATGAAAGAATTCATCGAAAGCATATGGACAAGTCAGTCTGACCCGAGCGAACAACATGCAGACTGTTTCGGATTGTATCATACAGTAGAACATTGAACAACGAAATCTTACGCGAAATTTTGCATTTGTACATGAATCTTCACTGAGCGTATTTTCAACCATGACCTGATTTCACAAATCAAGATAAAAACCCTTTCTGATTCTGAATTAACGAAGATTTATATAAATATTTTTTGAATACGGGACCTATTTTCACTAATTGAAATAAAAATCTTTATAATTATGATTATAAATGAACAAAGAAACATAAATACCGATTGACTAAGCCACTGCGGTTTAGCTGATCTGAAATAGTGTTAATTTTAAACGTAGTGTATTGCCCAACTTTAGAATTATAATTAATTTTATTTAGAATGTGTTTTTAAAACGGGCCCTGTTTTCACCAAACAAGATTAAAACCTTTCTAATTATAATTCTAAATTAACAAAGGAACAACAATATGATTGCCTACATCACAACGGTTTTAACCATTATTTAGAAAGTAGAATATTATTCAACTTAAAACTAATTTAGAACGGTTTGTGAATACGGAACCTGTTTTCAACAATAAAGATAAATACCTCTCCTTTTCTAATTCTTATTCTAAATTAACAAAGGAACAGCATTTCTAACTGACTAAACCACTTCGACTAAGTCGATCAGAAATAGTGTTAATTTGAAGCGAACAATATTATTCAACTTTTGACTTATAAATAGTTAGGAAAAGTTGGTGAGGACCGGACCTGCTTCCACCAATCAAGATAACCTTTCTATATCAACAAAGGAACAACATTTTTGATTGACTTAGCCACTACGATTAACCCTTTCCCTTATATAGACACTTTCTGACGCCTCTGCAGCAGACGGCTTTTTGAAAACATACTGACAAAAGAACAAAACGAGCAATTTCTTCTTTTGCCACAATGTTTTCCACTTTTAGTCATAGGTTATCCATTCAATTATAGAGATTTTTCTATTAGTTGACAAAATATGTTCAAAGTCCTCTGCTGCAGAGTTGTCGTATGAGGGAAAGGGTTAAAGCCATTCGGAAATAGTGTTAATATGCAACTCAGCATATTGTTCAAATTTAGAAATGTCAATAATTTAGAACGGTGTTGGTGAGTGCGGACATTTTCTGCCCGACGTGGCGGAAGACTCGGTACATTGTTCAGTGATATGTAAACCCAACATCACGTGCCAGGATTATGTAAACCCCCACGTCACGTGCGGGATACCGATCTGGTCTTATCTGATAGAAAGCTAACAGCAATATTTATTTTAAAATTCTAAAAAAATATTCATTGTAACTTTATCAAAGCCAACCTGCCTGGATATGAAAAATGTTAAAACGCAACATTTAACCAATGCCGTTTTATCATAGATAAACTACTTTAGATCAGACATATCCAGCTCATCACAGTAGACACAGATGCAGAAATGTTAAATCATTGACTAGTTTTAATGGAAACATCTTAAGTCTTTTCCCTCATACAGCACATTTGGTGTAGACGACTTTGAAAGCAATAAGTCGAAAACATGGAAACTCTTTATAACTGCAATAACAATTCTCAAATTAAGTTGAAAACATTGTGGCAAAAGGAGAAAGCGTCAGAGAGTATCTGTATATGGGAATGGGTTTAGAAATTAACATTGAATAAAAGTTTATATTTTGATATTTAAAATAAAATTGGAGGTTTACTTGTGTAATGTTCCAACAATTAGTCTAATCTTTGAAGATTTTAAAATCTAAAAGAGAATCATATGTTGACTTTGTTAGTGTGAATTCGTTTTTATTTCAGAGAATATATATACCAGATCTTTTTCTTAACATAGTGTAATGAAGTTTACCATTGGCTATTTCACCTTATAACTGTAGAATGATAGTTTTGACGGAGTTATTCAGGATTCCAATGTAGTTATATTAAATATTTTTGATTTCTCTTTCATAAATTGTTTTCAGATGTATCAAATACACAGGTGCCAGTCTCGTTTAAAATCTAGAAATAGCATTTGACTATATATTGACATATATAGTCAAATGCTACTTTTAGATTTTAAACGAAACTGACACCTGTGATCAAATATACCGAGCACTTTGTCGTCTGTCGGTTTAAAGCTGTACTTTGATTGGTGGAATCGACTAACACTGTTCAAGCAACTGATCAGTAAAAGAAAACGGTATAGGAAAGGTTCGTATTGAAATAGTTTTTGAAACCTCAAAAAATACCATACATTATTTTAGGGACACAAACATATCAACTTTGTTGTAAGGTATGATATCAACGACATTCACACACCTATGCTTTGTTTGTTTCTTTTGTTGTTTTAGGCCGTTTTCAACATCATTTCAGTTATATCACGGCGACAGTTCACTTATTCATGATTCCTGGGTAAACAAACCACTACTAGGCTAGGAAATGTGGTTTGCCTAAGGGCACACTCTACCATGACCACAGCGTTGCTACTGGGGATTGAACCACATAGACGTACCGCAAGCTAACCCGGCACATTAAATCAATTTAAGTCAAATTCGGGCACGTGGCTAATAAAGTTGTATATATATAAAAAAAAAAAAGATAAATTGTAAAACATCCTCAGTACTCGCGCCAAATTTCAAACTCGAACTCAAAACCTTCTAGTCTATCACTGACATTCTGTTTTCCGCTACCTCGATTCCTTGAACTTAAACTGACAAAGTAGACAGAAAAGACTTTCATTCAAATAAAACATGATTGATGCAACATGATACTGATGATATCTACACTCATCAGTCAAAACTTAACATAGGCACCGCTTGGAGACGTTTTGCTTCTCCGATACGGAATCAGAATATATATGAGCCGTTCCACGAGAAAACCAACATTATGGACTCTACGTAATGTATAGACCCAGATCAGTCATCGCAGGCTAATCCGGGCCGACTATTCCGTCACAATGGGGATAGAGGTATAGATTAATGATTCCTGAAACTGAAAATCCACCGGAGGCGAAAATGTCTGCCCGGGTTAGCCTGCGCGGCATGCTTAGAATGATCCGGTTCGTTACTTTACGCAGAGTCCACGATGTTGGTTTTCTCGTGGAACGGATCAATTATATATGAGCCTCTTCTGTCGACTTGGGTTAGTATTGCATTTGCGTACAGTGAATACTTAGATTGAGCTTTGGATCCAAAGAACTCAGATGTGCGGGTATAGCATCAGACGGGTACTGCTGATAACTAATCCAGGAACGCCGTGATATAACTGAAATACTGTTGAAAACGGCATAAAGATTCATCCAAACGTACATACGTACAAACAAATCAGGGGCGTATCTTTGCAATAATCAATGTGTAGGCCGTCTGGTGAGGAAAATCAACATTGTGGACTCTGCATAAAGTATCGACCTGGATCAGCCTAAGCATGCCACACAGGCCTACCCGGATAGACACTGTTCGCCTCCTGTGGATTTTCTGTTTCAGGAATAACTACTCTATACATCTATCCCTCTAAGACGGAATGTGTCGGCCGGATCAGTCTGCGCGGACAGCGCAGGCTGATCTGGTCGATACATAACGCAGATGTGTATCGTCGCAGCTGCATTTTGGGGCATTTTTAGAAAAAAAGTGTAGGCACGTGCCTACAGTACCTAAAGGCAGCTACGCCCCTGTAAATCAATTGTTGTCAGTAGTTACAACCGTATAGATCTATACTACATGTAAGCAGATCGCGAACACTCTGGTTATACCGCCAAATGACACCGACCCATCTGGATCATCATCGTGGGAGACGCAACAAGATCTTTACCCTTTCCCTCAGACAGCACATTACAGCAGAACAACGTTGACCACATGGTAACAAAACCCTGAAACATCTCCATAAAGAATAGCAGACTACGTTTAAAAACGCTGTTTCAAAATGCGAAATTGATGATCTTAATGAGATATATCCAACTTTTCCACGTTGTTTTCAACTCACATATCACTTTCCTTTAAATATATTTTGTCTCTACATTTGCATAGGGGATTTCAACGACGTCTGCTGCAAGATTTCTTGTATATTGAAAAACGGTTAAAACGTAGTATCTCACAAAATAGTGACGTGTAATCGTAATTAGTATTACGGACAATTTTACGCATACTATATTATTTTTATACGCACCAGCATTTTCCTCGTTCGATCATGGATGGGATAAGTAAACGAGTCTAGGTGAGAAAATATCAAGAAAAAACAAATTTTCGCCACTTCATGCCGGGTTTCCTCGCTCCCCACATGGTGAGAAAATGCTTTGATGTTTTATCTGCAGAGCAGCGCATGTTGACAGGCCGAGCAGGGGTGATGAAAGCAAAGTGTTGGTGGCCGCCTCGTTCCCATGTGGTTCTTGTAGAGTCTTAATTCACCGCTCATGGAGTGATATTCACACAACTTTCTGTGTTCTTGTTCACGTCTTAATCACGACGTGCATTTATAAACGATTCCTGAACCAATCCCCTCATACGGTTACTGTAGTTCAGTCGGTAGCGACACGGGCTGTCAATCATGGAGTTGCAAGTTCGATGGTAGCACTGCCAATTTTCTTTACGATATTTGACAACGGTCAATATGTGACAGATGCCATTCGTATTCCCCCAAATGGGCTGTCATTTTACGTGGAAAAGCAGCCATTTTCTTAGAGCGACTGTTGGGTAGAGAATTGGTGCAACCACATTGGTAGATGAACTGGTCGATGCAATATGACTAAAATAAGTAGAGGAAGCGATCTTCAATCCCCAATCAATCAACCATCCAATCCCTCATAAAGACATCTATTCAACAGAAAAACATTGAGTAAAAATATAAAAGAAAGAATATTTCTCATTTTAATTACATGGAATTCTCTCCCGAAAGATCCACCACTTATAACGTATGGAAACCATTGGGTTTCCCGATCAGTGTAGTCCCAGTGGTCGAATACAACAGAAGATAAATCGTGACGAATTTATCAACATAACTAATTTACATAAGCCATCATTTCCTTTAGGCAACTTGCAACCTTATTCAGAAGAATGTTTTTATTAGGTGTAAGACGAATGAAGTTATTCAGGGTCGTAACTGAGTCACATCGAGTATACACACAGGTGAGTAGGGGTACCAGGCATATTCCATAGGGAAACTTGAGAAATCCTTCTTTGCATTCAGTGTGAAAAGTTCCACGAAATCAGACAGCATTTCCTTTTCACCTGGTATAAAACTTATACTAGTATTACTAGTTTATACAGCTTACTACAATCTAGCAACCCTTTGCTAATTAGAAAATAAGCACACTACGTATACATGCTGTTGAAAGAGTTTTACTTTTAGGGACACTTTTCGGAATAAAATAGTTGCATAAATATTATGTTATGTATTATAGGCCGATGGCCTTAGTACTTTTGAATAAAGACGTGTCCTTGTCATTGTCATTGTCATTGTCATTCAAATGGTGGACTCAAGTAGTATTTGGTTATACAGAAAACACAAATGTTAGCATCAGTCTTAATGCTAACCCAAGAGTCCAATGAGCCAAGGATGGATAGCCATTACAAACATTTCTTAAAGTATTTGGTATGACTCGGCTGGAGATAGAACCCGCCATCATCTACACCACCGCGGTGGACGATCTACCACTACACCACCGAGGTAGACGCTCTACCACTACACCACAGCGGTGGACGCTCTACCACTACACCACCGAGGTGGACGATCTACCACTACACCACCGAGGTGGACGCTCTACCACTACACCACCGCGGTGGACGATCTACCACTACACCACCGAGGTAGACGCTCTACCACTACACCACAGCGGTGGACGCTCTACCACTACACCACCGAGGTGGACGCTCTACCACTACACCACCGAGGTGGACGCTCTACCACTACACCACCGCGGTGGACGCTCTACCACTACACCACCGCGGTGGACGCTCTACCACTACACCACCGAGGTAGACGCTCTACCACTACACCACAGCGGTGGACGATCTACCACTACACCACCGAGGTAGACGCTCTACCACTACACCACAGCGGTGGACGCTCTACCACTACACCACCGAGGTGGACGCTCTACCACTACATCACCGAGGTGGACGCTCTACCACTACACCACCGAGACGGTAGCTTTACCACTACACCGCCGAAGTGGACGTTCTACCACTACACCACCGAGGTAGACGCTCTACCACTGCACCACCGAGGCGGACGCTCTACCACTACACCATCGAGGCGGACGCTCTACCACTACACCACCGAGGTGGACGCTCTACCACTACACCACCGAGGCGGACGCTCAACCACTACACCACCGAGGTGGACGCTCTACCACTACACCACCGAGGTGGACGCTCTACCACTACACCACCGAGATGGACGCTCTACCACTACACCACCGAGTTGGAAGCTCTACCACTACACCACCGAGGTGGACGCTCTACCACTACGCCACCGAGGTGGAAGCTCTACCACTGCAACACCGAGGTGGACGCTCTACCACTACAACACCGAGGCGGACGCTCTACCACTACAACACAGAGGTAGACGCTCTACCTCTACACCACCGAGGCGGACGCTTTACCACTACACCACCGAGGTGGACGCTCTACCACTACACCACCGGGGCGGACTCTCTACCACTATACCACAGAGATGGACGCTCTACCACTACACCACCGAGGTGGACGCTCTACCACTACACTACCGAGATGGACGCTCTACCACTACACCACCGAGGTGGACGCTCTACCACTACACCACAGAGACGGACGCTCTACCACTATACCACAGAGATGGACGCTCTACCACTATACCACAGAGATGGACGCTCTACCACTACACCACCGAGGTGGACGCTCTACCACTACACCACAGAGACGGACGCTCTACCACTACACCACCGAGGTGGACGCTCTACCACTACACCACCGAGGTGGACGCTCTACCACTACACCACCGAGGTGGAAGCTCTACCACTACACCACCGAGGTGGACGCTCTACCACTACACCACAGAGACGGACGCTCTACCACTACACCACCGAGGTGGACGCTCTACCACTACACCACCGAGGTGGACGCTCTACCACTACACCACCAAGGTGGACGCTCTACCACTACACCACAGAGACGGACGCTCTACCACTATACCACAGAGATGGACGCTCTACCACTATACCACAGAGATGGACGTTCTACCACTACACCACCGAGGTGGACGTTCTACCACTACACCACCGAGATGGACGCTCTACCAATATGCCACAGAGACGGACGCTCTACCACTACACCACCGAGGTGGACGCTCTACCACTACACCACCGAGATGGACGCTCTACCACTACACCACCGAGGTGGACGCTCTACCACTATACCACCGAGGTGGACGCTCTACCACTATACCACAGAGACGGACGCTCTACCACTACACCACCGAGGTGGACGCTCTACCACTACACCACCGAGATGGACGCTCTACCACTACACCACCGAGGTGGACGCTCTACCACTATACCACCGAGGTGGACGCTCTACCACTATACCACAGAGACGGACGCTCTACCACTACACCACCGAGGTGGACGCTCTACCACTACACCACCGAGATGGACGCTCTACCACTACACCACAGAGACGGACGCTCTACCACTATACCACAGAGATGGACGCTCTACCACTACACCACCGAGATGAACGCTCTACCACTATACCACAGAGATGGACGCTCTACCACTACACCACCGAGATGGACGCTCTACCACTATACCACAGAGATGGACGCTCTACCACTACACCACCGAGATGGACGCTCTACCACTACACCACCGAGATGGACGCTCTACCACTATACCACAGAGATGGACGCTCTACCACTACACCACAGAGACGGACGCTCTACCACTATACCACAGAGATGGACGCTCTACCACTACACCACCGAGATGGACGCTCTACCACTACACCACAGAGACGGACGCTCTACCACTATACCACAGAGATGAACGCTCTACCACTACACCACCGAGGCGGTCAATTGTCTTTCTTAATTTATCCGTCGGGCTAGGTCACCATACACTGAATACCTATGAAATAACTGTTTATGTGACGGTTGATTATGTCATAGTTAATTCCTGTCACGAGGGTCAATACATCATCATACAAGTTTGGACCCTTTCCCTCATATAGACGCTTTCTGACGCCTCTGCAGCAGACAGTCTTTTGAAAACATAGTGACAAAAGAAGAAATTGCTCAAAACGAGCAATTTCACCTTTTGTCACCATATTTTCAACTCTATTCAATGATTGTTCTTTCATTTAAAGGGGAAAGTGTTAAACCATTATCTAGATTAAACTATATAAGTTAATTTTGTGCTCGGAATGTGTGCTGAAGTATATGATTGATCAGGTCAGAATGTGTGCTGAAGTATCTGATTGGTCAGATCAGAATGTGTGCTGAAGTATCTGATTGGTCAAATCTTATTTGGAGCATACAGCTCCCGCTCTGTATCAGTTCTACGTTCAATGTTATGGATGTTTACATGTTGTTAAAGCAGATGAATACAATAAAATATCAAGACAAAACTTAACATGAGCCGTTCCACGACAAAATCAACATTATGGCCTCTGCGTAATGTATCGACCCAGATCAGCCTGCGCAGTCCGCGCAGGATAATCCGGGCCGACACATTCCGTCTCTGGGAGATAGAGGTATAGACTAATGTTCCTGAAACAGAAAATCCACAGGAAGCAAACAATTGTGTTTCCGGGTACGCCTGCGCGGCATGCTTAGGCTGTTCCGGGTAGATACGTTACGCACACTGTTGGTTTTCTCGCGGGACGGCTAACATTGTTCTTAATTGAGGCACCAGACTCGTCTGAGCAATTTCTCCCCTTGCCACAATGTTCCAACTTTATTCAATAATCCCGTCCTTTTCACTGAGGAGTGTGAGGTTACCATAAAGACTGACGCACTGATGTCAAGATAAATGGACGAGTAGAACTGGTATCTTACAAAGGACACACCGAGGTGTAATTGAGAACACGTTGAACGCGGTGTAAAACACCATACAAAAACGTCACGTAATGATATTGCCTATCTATTTATAGAGAGTTTCAGTATTGCTGACCGAGTTGTTTTCAAAGTCGTCTGCTGCATATTTAGTGTATGTTATAAGAAAGTGTTAAACTTCGTCATGGAACCCAGTCAATATGCTTCCAAAAACAACAACTGTTCCGCATCGCTCAGTTTAACCAGTATCAAGTTCGCTACGTGACCAAGTTGTTAGCGTCGGGGATTTGGAACCGGGCGTCCCGGGTTCGATCCCCAGTCGAGGCGCCGTGGTCATGGTGGAGTGCCCATGGGCAAGGCACATTTCCTAGCCTTGTACTGGTTTGTTTACCCAGGGATCAGGAATAAGTGAAATGTCGCTGTGATATAACTGAAATAATAAAACAAACAGACATACAAACATGTAGTTTTGACGATTCGGAAACTGTTTCATCCCGAAAATGATAAAAATGGTCGCCATTAAAAACCTTGCTTTTTAATCCTTATCTACATCACTTGTGATAATGATGTACCGTTATGTACATGTATATATTGCCATCTCTTATCAAAATACGACACCATTCAATAAACATGTATACATAGAAGAAAACCTATTTAGTACAAATTCTACTGCATTATAACTGAGCATAACCACCAATTGAACATGTTTCTGTCTAGACAGAGTTAATTCTAGCCCATCTTCCACAAGAATTATCGCTTGGAGCTTGACCTCTAGCATCTATTGGTAACTGCTTTTCCATTTCAAATTATCAATGCACGTTATTTGGGGGTTTGTGAACGTTCACTCTCTCTCACGAACATTCCTCTATTTCTGAAACGCTCCTCACTGTATACACATATCATGGACAAAACAAAATATGGCTTATATATATTTGGGCCGTCCCACGAGAAAACCAACATTGTGGACTCTGCGTAATGTATCGACCCAGATAAGCCTTCGCAGTCCGCGAAGGCTTATCCGGATAGACACGTTTTGCCTCTTGTAGATTTTCTGCTTTAAGAATCATTACTCTATATCCCCCTGAGACAGAATGCATCGTCCCGGATCAGTCTGCGCGGACTGCGAAGGCTGATCTGGATCGATACATCACGCAGAGTCCATACTGTTGACTTTCTCGCGGGACGGCTTATATAGTAAGTTTTTATATGGTCCTGAGGCTTTATTTACAGAATAAAACTTCTATATTCTGTACAATTTGCCAATTAACTTTCTATTCCAGAATACAGTCCGGAATTTTACACAGGCCGGCCATTTAAAACAAACTCCACATTTTGTGTAAATACAAGGCCATATAAAACTGTCGTCATGTACATCTCGTAAGGAAGTTTAAATGTCTGGAAAAGGAATATCTTCCCATATGTAAAAACAACTTGTGACGCACCTTTAACAGACGACGTTTTGAAAATTTAATGAAAATTGGTTCGGAACGAGATTTCTTTCTCTCTGTTGATAGTGTTTTTAACTGTATCGGAATTAATCTTCCAATTTTCGCAATTTCATTTTTACTTTAAGTGATATCATTCAAGGCAGATTATTCCACAAACATCATAGCAGGTTGAATGACATGCAGGTTGACGTTAATTATAAACATACATATGATAACATAACATACATGTGTATGCATGTGTATGCATAAACTGTATTTAATTGTACATATCGTAAGGAAGCTTAGTTGACTGGTTTGATATATTGATTGATTGATTGATTGCGGTCAAGCTCCGTTTTCAATAATTGTTCAAGCAGATCACCTTTTCGAGTGGTCCCAGACTTTCTAATAACCGTGCTCCACATACCCTTCTTCCAAGATAACTGGCTACCATTCTGCTTAGACTTTAAAGCCCATTGGTTGAAGACGATTGCGTGGGGCTTAACGCCGTTTTCAACGGTGTTTCAGTCATATCACAGCGGCCAGTTCAACTACTCATGTGTTTCCTAGCTTTCTCACACCAGTAATCCACACAACATACTTTCCAAGCAACTGGCTGCTTTTCCACATAGACTGTAAGCCCATTGGTGAAAGACGAATGACGCTTGTCACAGTGACTTTTGTCCAAAGTCGGAAAGAATGTTTTAGCCGAGCTGGGATTCGAACTCACAACCCCTAGATTGACAGCCCGAGTCGCTACCGACTGAGCTACCGAGGCTCGAATGTTTGAAGACGAATGATACTAGTCGTAATGACATTGGTCAATCACCAGAGAGAACGATTGGTAATGCCAGGGTTCGAACTCACAACCCATGGATTGATTACCCTCCTCGTTACCGACTGAGCTATCGGGGCTTTAACTCAATTACTGTAAACATTGGCATTTTAACTCTCTCATTTTAACGCAGCTGCAACAACGATTTCTTGAAAACATTGGACAAATTTAGTAATTGCTCATGATGAGCAATTTTTTCTTTTGACTCAATGTTTTAATTTCTATTCATCAAGTGTTAATGTCTATCTGTTTACACCTAAACCATTGCAAAAGTCGTCTGCTTTAAATTATCATGGTATCTGCGTTACGTATCGACCCTGATCAGCCTGCGCAATCCGCGCAGTCTAATCCGGGCCGACACATTCCGTCTCAGGGGGATAGTGGTATAGAGTAACGTGTTGTATGTGGTAATGGGTTAACGACTCACTAGACGTGGTTTCATGTTACCCTATGTAAATACACCAACATTATGACTAATTGAGAAAAACGCATGCTGCCGAAACAAAACAGTGGGATGTTATAAATTCAATTTTAAAAACAGCCCGCCAGTTCTATCTGCGGGCCTTCTTTATTGAGACTGATGTGCTTTTAGTAATTACATTAATAATAATGCTTAATTAATCAAGTTACTTTCATGCAAAATGCATTTACTATGGTTCAACCGCTGCGACGTTAATGTACCACAAGCGTTTGCCTCGTTTAAATGACATAGTTTTAAATGGTCTCCAACATATACAGTGCTTTTGAAAATGTGAAATTTGTTTCCGAATTCCCATTTAGAACATATTAATGTCATAAAAAAAGACAAAAAATGTAAAAATGAGTCGAGCCTGGACAAAAGCAGTCCTGTTGACTAAAGTCGTATTGTATTTATGAAAAACGCTACAGTGAGCCGTCACGCGAGAAAACGAACATTGCGAACTACTGCGCAGGCTAACCCGGACATACACTGTTTGCCTCCTGTGGATTTTGTGTTTCAGGAATCATTAATTTATACCTTTATCCCCTGAGACGGAATGTGTCGGCCCGGATTAGCTTGCGCGAACTGCGCAGGCTGATCGTGGTTGATACATTACGCAGAGTCCATAATGTTGGTTTTCTCGCGGGACGACTCATGTAATGATCGGTAAGCGCTATCCTATTTAAATGTAATGTACAGTTTATATCAACACTGTCTTGAAAGCGTCTGTGAGTGATTCGCCAGTGCAGACCCATACTAGACTACGCTGGTTCGCATGCTGATCTGAATATTATTTATAACAAATGCCCTGATATTGGTTTTCGTATAGTATCGCCCATGTGAACAAGTGTTGAAGAGTTACGAATGGTGCAACTTTGAACGCCTACACAAATGAAGCAATGTCTTACTGTTTCCACGATGTTTTTAACTTTTTGATGAGCTCCGTTTGCGGAATTTCTAACATTTACATTTTCTTTCTAAGACTTTCAAAGCATATACCTCTTAAAAGTTCCGTATGAAGTAAACATACAATCTTCAAACCTTGAAAGAAGCTTTTCATGTGGTTTAATTAATTTGAATTGGACGCCGTTTCAAACAGTGTTAGTTATATCTCGGCGGCCAGTTCACCCAACAGGGGCGTAGCTCCTTTTCGGCACTGTAGGCACGTGCTTACACATTGTTTCTCAAAATGCCCAAAAATGCAGCTGCGGCGATAGACATCTGCGTAATGTATCGACCAGATCAGCCTGCGCTGTCCGCGCAAACTGATCCGGCCGACACATTCCGTCTTAGGGGGATAGATGTATAGAGTAGTTATTCCTGAAACAGAAAATCCACAGGAGTCGAAAAATGTCTATCCGGGTAGACCTGTGTGGCATGCTTAGGTTGATCCTGGTCGATAGTTTACGCTAAGTCCACAATGTTTATTTTCTCACGAGACGGCCTACACATTGATTATTGCAAAGCTACGCCCCTGCCCAAGTAAACCTATTTTATTTAACCCAGATACTGGTTTATTTAAGAACTCGTATAGTATTGTTTTGGTATTTGAGACTGTAATTAACTACGACATAATCAACTGTCATATAAACAATCATTTCATAGTTATACATTTTATGGAGACCTAGCCAGACGGGATTAATTAAGAAAGACAATTGACCACCTTGGTGGGGTAGTGGTAGAGCCTCCGCCACGGATTCGATCCCCGGTCGGGTCATACCAAATACATTAAAAATGGTAATACTGGCATTCCCTCCATGGCGCCCGGGACTCTGGAACTAGCATTACGACTGACGTGTTGGTGTCAGGATAACTAGAAGAGTAGTACCGGGGGGGGGGGGGGGGGGGGGGGGGGGGGGGGGGGGTTAAAGTAACATAACAAAGAATGCGGACATTTTAACACCTTAACTGTCATTAGACTCACCATTATCGTATTACAAGAACAGATTACTGCAATTAAAACATCATTCATTGACAATACACAAGACGGGTCGGCAAGATCGAGAGATGTTACTGTAATCGGTCCAACAACAATG
This sequence comes from Serripes groenlandicus, assembly GCA_031761405.1. Classification (NCBI taxonomy): domain Eukaryota; kingdom Metazoa; phylum Mollusca; class Bivalvia; order Cardiida; family Cardiidae; genus Serripes; species Serripes groenlandicus. The sequence continues at coordinate 29,734,748 of JASEVX010000003.1, forward strand.
TCAACGTGTCTATGATTTTTCAGTCATTTCCCTTCTTGAAAACAAGTAATTAAGGCTTCTATTTGATTATAAGATTTGCATCTGGTGTTGGTCTTTACTAAATGCTTCTGTTTCTCATGTAGATGATGCCGACATCTTTTGCCACGTTGAATTGTCTTTTATTTGCCTAAACGAACGAATGTTCTCTTTCCTAAACGAACAGCAGGAATACTCAATATATTCTTTTTTTGGGACATGTTATCTGTTTCCTAAATGCAGATTCATTTGAAGCATCTATATATGGAGACTTTTTAAAACGTTGTGGCAAAAAGTGTAATTTGCCCGTATAGAGCAATTTATCCTTTTGCCACGACCAATCTTTATAACGATGTTCAATAATCATGATTTCATTTGAATTGGACTTCACTAAATATACTGCAATGCCTAAATGTGTTTTAAGTTATCCGTTTCCCCGATGTGTTGTATGTGGGAAAGGGTTGACAGTGAGAGACGAAAGGGTTTAAGGCAGCAAGCAGCTGGTTATTCAGCACACGGTTCTCTGGGATGATGAGGGACTGACAGTCAATGTTCATTAATTATTCAAAGTCGCCATTTACCCTTTCACACATACAACAAATCTATAGCAGACGATTTTGAAAACATCTAGGCAAATCTTGTGGAGACACTCTATACATGAAAGAAAAAATACTTGGAGTAAAATTGAAATTAATGTGGCAAAAGGAGAAATTAATTTTCATGATTAAGTTCTTACTTTTCCACAATATTAGTTTTAACCTATTTATTTTACATCGATTGCAAAGCAAGCTACAATGTATAAGCTTCTATAAATCATACTTAATGTCTGCTTCCTGGAAACTTAACCGGCACTCGCGCCGTTTGTAAGGAAAAAATCCCGAAGGCAGAACCCACTCATCATCCATCACAAAGTGGAAAACATTGTGGCAAAAGGAGAAATTGCACGTTTTGTGCAATTTCTTCTTTTGTCACTATGTTTTCAAAAGACGTCTACTGCCGAGGCGTCAGAAAGCGTCTGTATCTGGGAAAGGGTTAAACATAATAACGACGTCAATTTGGCGAGCAAACTTCTTTCTTCATTAAGTGTAGCCAATGCAACAGCAAGTATAGCAGCCTAACGTAGCAGTAATTTATTACCTGGCTTGATAATTGTAGCATCGTCCAATTTGAAATCATCTGAGAACTGGTCGTTGTTATTTTAGATATTCTAGAACAAACCTGTTGGCGAAAGGGGAATTCCTCTTATGGACGAAATGTACAAAACTGTATCTTTAAATCTAAAGTAATCAAGACGTGGGGAAATTTTACAACTGTAAAATAGCTATCTGTCTTTAAAAATAATCGTCGAGGGGCCGTACTCACAAAGCTCCTAAGTTATTTCCTTAGGAAATTCTTTAAGTACCCGATGTTTCCCTTACCTGAGGAAATTTCTTGAGTTCGTATTCACAAAGCTCATAAGGAAATTCCTTAAAGATAAGAAGAAAATGGTGAAATTTAAGGGAAATCTCAGGACTTATGGAATATTTTTATTCCTTAGGAGCTTTGTGAATATGACTGCAGTATGATGTACGTAGTATGATGTACGTAGACTGCCGATGTAAAGCGGGCTTGGTTGTCGGAATCAATGATGAAGTAGGAGACACACACAACGCATAGTGATCCATAGTGCCAATGCATTACTGATCTCACAGAACCAGTAGTTGGTTTACAGTTTTAATTCAAAAGGCATTCATTTTATTTAACTTTTTTTAATGGGGTTTTACGCCGCTTTCAACTGTATTTCAGTTATATCTGAATTACCAGTATTACCGGTAGTATTCATCCCGAGGCCGATACAGCAACAGTCATGATGCTATCCTTTGCAACTCTGAACCCCTAGGAGTCATTACCGCCGGGGTTTTAAAGTCTTTGATATAACCCGATCGAATCCCGATCTTTATTGCTTCAAAGGCGAACATCCTAACCATTACACCAAGGAGATGGTCCAGACTAATACAAACTAATTTCTAGGTCTTCCAAAGGGAAGAAAGTCAGTAAAACAATTTATATGATTATCAAATTTTCGATCATTTGGTCTTTGTCAAGAACAAAAGAAAACACGAAATTTAAGTACTGTCCTTTCTGGTTTTTAAGAGATCATGTCGATACTATCGATATGCAAAGCCAAAAGAAACCCGGCTTTCGGGATAATGAGTTTTTCGTGACAGTAACGATGATGTTATGTACTTGTACAGTGTCAGTCTTTGCAATCTTCCTGTCGAGCAGTGATAGAACAGTCGGTAACCACGAGGACTATCAATCCAGGGGCCATGAGTTTGACTCATATCTTGGACATTTGAGCCGTCCCACGAGAGAACCAACATGGTGGTCCAATTTGTGGACTCTGCGTAAAGTATCGACCTGGATCAGCCTAAGCATGCAGCGCAGGCTAACCCGGACAGACATTTTTCGCCTCAGGTGGATTTTCTTGTTTCAGGAATCATTACTATATACCTATATCCCCCTGATACGGAATGTGTCGGTCCGGATTAGTCTGCGCGGACTGCGCAGGCTGATCTGGGTCGATATATTGCGCAGAGACCATAATGTTGGTTCATTTACTCTTTCCGATGATTGATAAAATCCTCATTGTGACTAGTCTCATTCCTCTTCCATCATTGATCTAAAACATTCAGGAACTGATTCTAGTTCGTTCTTGAAGACATAGTTTGAAACGGACTGTCGAAGCTTTTTCCTTCAATCGTGAGTTGCCTTGGAGAACTGGTGTGGCACAATAAGAAAATACATGAAGAGAAGGAATGTCCGCCGTGATATAACTGTGAAAAAACACTGTTGAAAACTGCATTAAATTCCACAGCCATAAACATCCATAAACATCCATAAACTCCTAATGTTATACTCGGACACCAAAGAAAGATTACAGTTTATTCTTGCGGACCCGTTATGAAAACATAAATATGTTTGAACATGACTGTCGGTGCTTGTTTCCACACCATGTTTTCCCATATAGCATAGAACGATAACAGTTTATTCTTGCGGACCCGTTATGAAAACATAAATATGTTTGAACATGACTGTCAGAGCTTGTTTCCACAATATTCTTATTCGGCAACCATGGAAGGATTACAATTTATTATCGAATTCCATTATAAAAACAGAACTAATATTACCATGACTTCCGAATCTTGTTTCTACAATATTTGTACTAAGATAGCATAGAATGATTTCAATTTATCATTGCGGACACGTTATGAAAACATAAATATGTTTGAACATGACTGTCAGAGCTTGTTTCTACAATCGTTCTACTCAGATAGCAAATTCTTCTTGAAATCATTAAGAAATGGAACTTTGTTTTACCATGATCGCCGAAGCTTGTTTGTCGTATACACTCGTTTATCGCAGACACCATTACAGCGAGTAGCATCTGCCTTGTGTTATCAAGCGAGAATAATTTCTGGACGCTGAAAAATTCAATTTCCTACCCAGTCTTATCGGAGAGATTTTGCCTCGACTTGAAGACGTCTATTACTGGGCCGATGACAGAAACTTCAGCAAATCTGCCAAATAACAATTGATAACTTCATTTATAGGGATTTAGAAGCCAGAGGTCACATTCATAGCTCGTTTGTCAAGATTTCGCTTCGAAGGGTCCAATGAAAGCGTCGAGAATCTGTCGGCACAGCAAGCTGAAATCTGTACAAAATATAATTATTGTTTTAGCTCGATCAAGCATGGAAAATTGTATCTAAAATAGAAAATTAATCACAAATAGATGCCTAGAAGTAAACAAAATCCCCCACATTTTTTCCATGATTGTCCATATTGCAGGAAATGTGAAACAGATGATTATAGAATTGTTGGAAGACCGACTTTGGGGTGTTAGTGACCAAAGCATTCCAAGTTAAATGTAGACATTCGCGCAGTTTGGTCAGGGTCTTCAAAACGTACAGTTATGCTGAAACTCAGCCGAGGTCTAGATAAGGGGCGGGGATGACCTGTGCTTTCCACCACCATTATATCTTGTATTACAAAACGAACATGTCAAGTAGCATTGTAAATAGTGTGTTGTTTTACCAGCAGTGTGTGGGTAACGCTCTGGGTCACATGTATTTGACGTTACGTCTATTTTGTAGGTGGGTTTGGCAAAGGTGTAAATGAAATTCGAACGCAGAAGACTACGATTATAAGGTCAAAATGCATATTTGCCTTTCGCGAGAAAACCGACTTTATGGCCTCTGCATAAAGTATCAACCCGGATCAGCCTAAGCATGCCGCACTTGCTAACACGGACAGACAATGTTCGCCTCATGTGGATTTTCTGTTTCAAGAATCATTTCTCTATACCTCTATCCCCCTGAGACGGAAAGTGTCGGCCCGGATTATCCTGCGCGAACTGCGCAGGCTGATCTGTGTCGATACATTACGCAGAGGCCATACTGATGGTTTCCACGTGGAACGGCTCATATATGTAATATCTAAATATCGTTTATATATACCGGTAGTAACAATATATGGCACCAAAAATGCATAAAGAAAACGGACTTATTGAAGTATTTTTGTTATTTGAGTTCTACCCCGTTTTCAACATTGTTTTAGATGTATCATGGCTACAGAACACTTATTCATGATCCCTGGGTAAACAAACCAGTAGGTGAACCTAAAATTCTATCTCGATAGTTATGAAAAATGGAGCATACTTAGTTCGCATTATGTATGCATCGGTACAAACAACTCACTATAAAGAGCCCGTCCCCCCGGGATGTCCTCTATGAACCAATACAACACTCCCCGCGGAAATAAGGGCGTGTAAGCCCATTGATGGGTCTTTAATCATGATCAAAATTATTAATGACAGGTTAATCCGCACTATTATGCCGATCGATATCTGATTTCAGTTTAACACTTATCTTCCCTTACACGAAATATGATTATATTTGTAGTACGGGCCGGTGCTCTTGATGTTATATGAAATGTCTTGATCACTGCCGAACTAGATCAATCTTCGTATTCCGTACGAATGCCTAATCATGGTATAAAAAACATATCTTATTATCAGTTGTAGCATTACAATACATGTATCGACATTTGGGACGTTTGCTTCAATTTCACATATTTGAGTTCGTTTTGGACTCTTAACTCTTTCAGCGCCAAAGGCATCGTAACGAGCAGTCTCACCTGAAATCAGCATTGTTTGCCTTTTATTCATCAAAATAGTCCAAAACTTGTACAATATGATAAACGGAGCCGCCCGATTTTGTACATGGAAGAGTCTACTTTTAACAAGTCGGCGCTGAAAGATTTAAGCATTATAGTCTAGCACGGGTTTTGAAATTCGGGATGAATGTTTCAATTTCATATATTATGTGGTATTGGGGTTCCAAATGAGTGTTAGGATTTTATATAATCTGAAGTGTAAAGGTTTTAATGAGTTCGTTTCGGACGTTTAACGTACGTATTGACGCAACACCATTGCGCCGTGTTAATCGTCTTGATCGCGCATGCGCCGTTTTTCACCGTCAGCTCTCGGATATTTCCGTAGCAGTTCGTCACTGGACTTGTTCTCGTTCGAGTTTGCAATAGAATATTAAGATTAATGAACCAGTCTATTTATATGCGAGTTTTTTTTTATAATTAAATGTAAATTAAAACCATAGTGTAACGTGGATCGGCGTTAAGCCATCGCGGGTCACCCATCCGGGCACTAACCACGATGAACGTTGCTTAACTTTACGAAAAGGTCAACCACTCTACCAACGTCGCTATAAAAGCCGGCTTCCCCAGCAAGGCAGTAGAAGTGATATTAACAGGAAAAAGGGAATATTTCATCAATGCGAAGTTATTGTGCTAAACTTTGCGATTTTAAGAATATATTAGGGCGGGGGGGAAGGACGCGCATGCGCAGACAAATGTTTACAATAATTTTGGGAGATCGAGGTCAACAAGTTGGGAAAATGTATCTTTGTTTTCGTTTTACGTATTTAACTAAAAAACTATTGTTATCATATATTTATATCATATATTTAAAAGGGGTTTCTTAAGCCATAAAATGCTGATTCCCGCGCTAACTTCAAATAACTGCATCTTGCAGCAACTCTTGTTAAGCATATTGGCGCAAATGTTTCTGTGTATCATCCGTTTGTCTACTGTCTACATATTTGTGTAATTAATTTTCAACGATATTTCAGGTATATTATCCACGCAGCATTCTTCCAAGGTACCTTCCAAAGTTACTGTCTACCTTCCCAGGTAACTTCTCAGGTAACTTCCAAAAGAACTGTCTACCTTCCTAGGTAACTTCCCATGTAACTTCCAAAGTAAATGGCTACCTTCTAAGTTAACTTCCCATGTAACCTCCAAAGTAAATGGCTACCCTCCGAGGTAGCTTCCCATGTAACTTCCAAAATAAATGGCTACCTTCCAAGGTAACTTCCGATGTAACTTCCAAAGTAAATGGCTACCCTCCGAGGTAACTTCCCATGTAACTTCCAAAGTAAATGGCTACCTTCTGAGGTAACTTCCCTTATAACTTCCAAAGTAAATGGCTACCCTCCGAGGTAACTTCCCATGTAACTTCCAAAATAAATGGCTACCTTCCAAGGTAACTTCCCATGTAACTTCCAAAATAAATGGCTACCTTACAAGGTAACTTCCGATGTAACTTCCAAAGTAAATGGCTACCCTTCGAGGTAACTTCCCATGTAACTTCCAACGTAAATGACTACCGTCTAACTTCCAAAATAAATGGCTATCTTCCAAGGTAACTTCCCATGTAACTTCCAAAATAAATGGCTACCTTCCAAGGTAACTTCCGATGTAACTTCCAAAGTAAATGGCTACCCTTCGAGGTAACTTCCCATGTAACTTCCAACGTAAATGACTACCGTCTGAGGTAACTTCCCATATAACTTTCAAAGTAAATGGCTACCCTCCGAGGTAACTTCCCATGTAACTTCTAAAATAAATGGCTACCTTTCAAGGTAACTTCCCATGTAACTTGCAAAATTTATGGCTAACCTCCAAGGTAACTTTCGATGTAACTTCCAAAGTAAATGGCTACCCTCCGAAGTAACTTCCCATGTAACTTCCAAAGTAAATGGCTACCTTCCAAGGTAGCTTCCCATGTAACTTCCAAAATAAATGGCTACCTTCCAAGGTAATTTACCATGTAACTTCCAAAATAAATGGCTACCTTCCAAGGTAACTTCCCATGTAACTTCAAAAGTAAATGGCTACCTTCAAAGGTAACTTCCCATGAAACTTCCAAAATAAATAGCTACCTTTTAAGGTAACTTTCCATGTAACTTCCCATGTAACTTCCCATGTAACTTCCCATGTAACTTCCAAAGTAAATGGCTACCTTCCAAGGTAACTTCCCATGTAACTTCCAAAGTCAATGGCTACCTTCCAAGGTAACTTCCCATGTAACTTCCAAAGTAGATGGATACCTTCCAAGGCAGACTACTAAGCCAATAGGTTGAAGACGAATGACGCTAGTCCTAAAGTATTTTGTCAGTTATAAGAACGACTGAAAGCCGACCCGAGGGTTTGAACTCACGACCCCCTTAATAACCCTTGTCGTTACCGACTATGTTACACAGCTCAACTATATTTGGTGAGCAGGGATCGTGAGTTCAATCCCCGGGAAAGCCATTACTTTAAATCTCGGGTGCATACAACATCGGGGTTGGTTGTGTCATAAGAGCGATTTTTTACTGAAATGATTAGTTTATTTACCATGTAGCGCAGTCGGTTGCGACGCGGGATGTTCAACCAGGGACTATGGGTTCGAACACCTGCATGGCCATTCATTTTTTCCGATGATTGATAAAAGTCAGTGCGACTAACGTCAATCGTCTTCCAACCAATGGGCTTAACAGTATATGCAAGAAGGTAGCCATTGACTGGAAATAATGATGTGCGAGTACTGGTCTGAGAAAGACGGACAACGTGAACTGGCCGCCGTGATATAACTAAAATTCCATTGTAAACAGGGGCGTAGCTTAGTAAAAATCAATGTGTAGGCCATCTCGTGAGAAAATCAACATTGTGGACTCTACGTAAAGTATCGACCCGGATCAGCCTAAGAATGCCACACAGGCCTACCCGGATAGACACTTTTCGCCTCCTGTGGATTTTCTGTTTCACGACTCTATCCCCCTAAGACGGAATGTGTCGGCCGGATCAGTCAGCGCGGACAGCGCAGGCTGATTTGGTCGATATATTACGCAGATGTCTATCGCCGCAGCTGCATTTTGGGGCAATTTGAGAAAAAATGTGTAGGCACGTGCCTACAGTGCCTAAAGGGAGCTACGCCCCTGGTAAATGGCGTTCATTTCCATTGAATCTATCGACCATATCCTATACTGTGGTACCGAAAAGAGAGGTAGTTTGCGGGAATTACTATTATACCCTACTCTCTCTATCCCGAACTCCAGTTTCCGAAACCAATGACGCGACACTGTTTTAACCACATACTATGAATATGTTTTGGTTTGCTATCCGTTTGCCTACCTTATATACATGTTGGTAAAATACTTACTTATATATCTATAACTGTGAGAAAATACGTACTTCGTCAGTATGCTTTAGTCCATACAGCATAGGGATTGGCTGTATCATAAGAGAGATAGTTTACGAGAATAACTAGTTCAGCTTAGAACTGTGAATACGGAAAGAAACGTTTTAACTTACACCATGTAGAGTTCACACGCTGGCTCAGTGTTATTTCTCAGCAGACCGCTCTCCCAGGTGTGCCGATGCTGTGGGGTATTTTTTCGTCTTTCACCATAAGTTTACTTTAGATCAGCAAATTTAACCTTTTCGTAATAACAAAACGTCGGAAATGAAACACATGGTTATACCATAGCCGTTACACGTTGATGGTAACATACTTTCACTCATATAGTATAATATATCACAGCCCCAGTAGCTCAGTCGGTATCGACGCGGGCAGTCAATTCAGGGGTTGTGATGTCGAAGCCATACTCGGCCAACATTCTTTCCGATAGTTGAATAATGTCAATGCAACAAGCGTCATTCGACTTCCATCAATTGGCTAACACGATGAGCAATTTATCATTTTCTCACGATGGTTAAGACTCTTTTCAATAATTAAACTTTCCCGTATAAAGAGTTTCAATGACTTTGACTAGATGTGTTTTAAAGATGTCTGCTGCTGCTTGATGTATGTGGAACAATGGTTAACAGTTTTCTATATCCCATCAATTTAGAAGTAGAGGCTCATAGTTTAAAAGAACATTTATCACTGGTGATTTCTGATTTCCTGTTACAGCACTAGTTTCTAATACCCAAAGATATATCCCATGTGATTCCTATCCGAACCCATTGATCAGGAAGCTAGTTGGTACCCAACGTATAATCCCCTGTGTCCCCTTTTTATTATTTTTCGAATGTTAAACTTATGGCAAGTGAAATTTTCTAGTCAACCAATGTGTATCCCTGTTTAACACTTGGCCAACTGCAGATTCATCTATAGCAAACATTTTTTGAAAACAGTGTGAAAAAAGGAGTAATTGCTATTGAAGGGCAATTTATCGCTTTACAAAATCGCTTTATTTATCTATTCAATAATCAGTCTTTCATTTGACAATTGTTTTCATAGTTTGGCTTAGATGTTTTTCAACGTCGTCGCTGAAGAATTGTTGTATTTGAGAAAGTGTTAGGCTCTACACATGATAAGCTCATGTCTTGATTATATTGTATTGCCGTATAAGTTTTGTTTGTACTATTAACACCAACCTATATCCCGGTTTTTTAGAACAATTCCCCGAAGAGTAACGAAACTGTTATCGCATATACATAAACCGGAAGTAAAATCGGAGAAGAACCAGCCCTTAGAACTGTTTGTATATTTACAATTCGCGCCATTCTGAAATGAGCCGTTCCACGAGAAAACCAACATTATGGACTCTGCGTAATGTATCTACCCAGATTAGCCTGCGCAGACTGCGGGCCGACACATTCCGTCTCAGGGGAATAAAGGTATGCTTATGGGTCGATACTTTACGCAGATTCCACAAATTTAGCTTTCTTTCGGAACGGCTCAAATGAAAATTCTATGCATGTATATAGTTAAAACTGGTGTTTGTATTCATATTCGTAAGAGTTCAGTCTAGCAAAGTAGTCGTTTCGTTAGAGATTTGATTAGGAAGGTCTCAAACAAAACATTAAATGTGGAACCTTTTTTGATTATGGGATTCATAAATGGTTTTTTTCCCACTTTAAACCGCCTTTCACTTATAGTGCGGCGTTTTCTGAGTATTTTTCCAGTATAACCGGTTTCATTTCGAGTATAACCGGTATCATAATTATCCAGTATAACCAGTATCATTTTCAGTATTACCGGTATCATTTTCAGCATAAGCGGTATTATTTCCAATATAACCGGTATCATTTCCAATATAGCCGGTATCATTTCCAGTATAGCCGGTATCATTTCCAGTATAGCCGGTATCATTTCCAATATAGCCGGTATCATTTCCAATATAACCGGTATCATTTCCAGTATAACCGGTATCATTTCCAGTATAGCCGGTATCATTTCCAGTATAGCCAGTATCATTTCCAGTATAACCGGTATCATTTCCAGTATAACCGGTATCATTTCCAATATAGCCGGTATCATTTCCAGTATAGCCAGTATCATTTCCAGTATAACCGGTATCATTTCCAGTATAACCGGTATCATTTCCAATATAGCCGGTATCATTTCCAGTATAGCCGGTATCATTTCGAATATAGCCGGTATCATTTCCAGTATAACCGGTATCATTTCCAGTATAACCGGTATCATTTCCAGTATAACCGGTATCATTTCCAATATAACCGGTATCATTTCGAATATAGCCGGTATCATTTCCAATATAACCGGTATCATTTCCAGCATAGCCGGTATCATTTCCAGTATAACCGGTATCATTTCCAATATAACCGGTATCATTTCCAATATAACCGGTATCATTTCCAGTATAGCCGGTATCATTTCCAGTATAGCCGGTATCATTTCCAATACAACCGGTATCATTTCCAATATAACCGGTATCATTTCCAGTATAACCGGTATCATTTCCAATATAACCGGTATCATTTCCAGTATAGCCGGTATCATTTCCAGTATAGCCGGTATCATTTCCAATACAACCGGTATCATTTCCAATATAACCGGTATCATTTCCAGTATAACCGGTATCATTTCCAATATAACCGGTATCATTTCCAGTATAACCGGTATCATTTCCAATATAACCGGTATCATTTCCAATTTAACCGGTATCATTTCCAGTATAGCCGGTATCATTTCCAGTATAGCCGGTATCATTTCCAATACAACCGGTATCATTTCCAATATAACCGGTATCATTTCCAGTATAACCGGTATCATTTCCAATATAACCGGTATCATTTCCAATATAACCGGTTTCAGTCGTAATGCTCTATCCCCGCAACACTGACCAAGGAGAGAAACCATTACTACAATTATTTAAAACTCTTTGGAATGACCCGACCGGGGATTGAACACTGATCGCCCACTCAAGGGACAATATATACATATTATATATTGTCCCTGCCCACTCCCAGGGTTTTTACGAACGGCTGATCATTTTAGGACCGTGATATTCAAAAAACCTTCTTGGAGCAGAACCTTAGTACATACGTAGACATAACGCGATACTAAACCACATTTGCTTATATTTTATGAATCATTTATAACTAGCTATGTACATCAAATTCCGCCTGCATATTCCTGCTGTCTTATTTTGGTTTACAGTTCAATTTTAGCAAAGATTAATCAATAAATACGAAAGGCTATTTTTTCTTAATAAAAATCAATAATAATGATACATGACGTATAGGTTGCAGGACGAGGATTAAATCCTTGTACATATATGGAACAGTCTCTTTCTTCACCGGGTGTTTTGACTTAAAGCATGGTAGTAATGGTAATAATGGCTCACCATGCTTGGTGCTCCGGTATGAAGGGTTCATTACCACCGACTCGCTGATATCAGGATAAATGCACGAGTAGAATGGGTAACTGACACATGAGACGCCGTGGTATAAGTAAACAATTGTTGAAAGTGGCGAACAACACCATGCACGCAATCACCACACAACAACATTCATCGGGTATATCTGAACTAACCGTATTGCTTGGGGAATACTGAATGTTTAACCCTTAACCCGCTTAATTAAGTACTTACACATTTCAGCCGTCCCGCGAGAAAACCAACATTATGGCTTCTGCGTAATATATCGATCCAGATCAGCCTGCGCAGTCCGCGCAGACTGATCCGGGCCGACACATTACGTCTCAGGGGGATAGAGGTATATATAAATGATTCCTGAAACAGAAAATCCACAGAAGGCGAAACGTGTCTATCCGGGTAAGACTGCGCGGCATGCTTAGGCTGATCCGGGTCGATACTTTACACAGAGTCCACACTGTTGGTTTTCTCGCGGGAAGGCTCATATATAGAGTTGTTTTTAGATACACGAGTTTCGAACTTGTTAAGAAATATCCGACTGAGTAATTGTACAGCCTCATCTCGGTATCTTTAAGTATCGCATACGTAAATAGTATTTAAAGTTGTGAATAGCCGGATAGTTGTTAACCCTTTCCCACATACAACAAATCTGCAGCAGACGACTTCGAAAACATTTCTTTGAACAATAACATTTTATAAATCATTTGTGTGTGTACAAGTGTATCGCGACGGATATTACTGTGCACGACATTTCGTTATGAAATGGTTATGCTCAGTTTGGTGAAATGGCCATCCGAAACAGTGTTGTATAGGGCGGGAAACGTAACTAAAACAAAGATAAAAATACCTTCATGCTTACCCTTTCCCACATACAGACGCTTTCTGACGCCTCTGCAGCAGACGGATTTTGAAAACATTGTGGCCAAAGGAGAACTTGCTCATGATGAGCAATTTCTCATTTGGCCGCAATGTTTTCAACTTTATTGAACAATTAAGCTAATTTGTATTGAGATTTTTCAGGTTTTTGTCACCATATTTTCGAAGTTGTCTGCTGAAGTTTGTTTGTAGGTGGGAAATGGTTAACCATTTCCTTCAAACATACATTGTCCGAGTCATTTCTCCATTTGCTACAACGTTTTTAACTATATTCAGTTATTATACTTTTATTTAAATATATTTTCCATGTTTTTGCGGGAATGTCTCAAAATTGTCTGCTGCAGATTTGTTGTATGTGGGTAAGTGTTAAAGGCCCCTCGTTTTGTGGTGGCGCAATCCATTATATCACTTCTACAGGTGGCCATAAGCAGGGATCGCTTATCAGGACATATACCAAATGGCTCACAGTTTATTTAACCAAAATAAACCTGCCCAATTCGCGAACCGCGATACATGCATAGCCTACGGACACGCCATGATAAAAATTCTCTATTATCAAAATATTCATGCACTCCCTTAGTCTCGCTTTCAATACGAAATGAATATTCGCAAGAGTATTGTTTTGAAGTGAGTAGTGACTCAGGCATATCGAGGGCTTGGTGTGAAACGGTTGTAACTAAAAACCTATTTTGAAAACCCTTTTGACCCCTTTGTAAACAATGCAAATTTAAAAGACTTTATGGTGAGGTGATTAACCTTGGTAAAAAAAATACCAATTTTAGTTAAAACTGTTTCACGCCAAGCCCTCGATATTCGCTTGACCACTGACGCAGGAAAAATAACGGTTAGTTGTTACAGACAATGCACTGTTTAGATATCGTGACTACACCACGCCTTTGTTAAACGAGGCTGATATTCCGATTATGAAACGCGTATTGCCATAACCATGCCTACTTATAAACTGTTTTGGGCTTCATTTCGGTCTTATTCGATCAGACGAGAAATTGATTTACATGATCATAATATGTTTAGAACGTTTGCTACATTGACACTCCTGGAAAAACTTATGTTAATATATGAGTGGTTACCTTGTGTGTTCGCATATTTACATCCTCGGTACCCAGGCTATTCATAAACTATATGATACCCTGGGCAAATTGGCTGTAGAAATCTCGTTCTCATGAATAAGTTTTGAGGTGAAATGCAGCCGCTTGATTGGCCGCATGACACAAACTTCATGCGATACAAAAAATACAGTGTAGTTACGGAAGAAATCGTGGTGCATGCTTTACGAAGTTTCGCTAGTTAATTTGCCCAGGGTATCATATCGTTTATGATTGATTGATTGATTGATTGGGGTTTAACGCCGTTTTTAACAGTTTCTCAGTTATATCACGGCGGCCAGTTCACCTACTCATGCATTTCCTGGTTTTCTCACACCAGTACTCCACACAACAATCTTCCCAAGCAACTGGCTGCTTTTCCACATAGACTTAGCCCATTGGTGGAAGACGAATGACGCATGTCGCATTGAATTTTGTCAATCCTCGGAAAGAAAGTTGGCCGAGCCGGGATTCGAACTCACAACCCCTTGATTGACATATATAGTTTGTGAAAAGCCTGGGTACCGAGGATGCATATTTACAACAGTAGTAGCAACTTCTACATTACCATGGCTCATTAACTGTAACATCATGGCTTACGTATAGGTTTTGCAGTAATGTGGTTTGCTTCTTCGGTGTTTTACGCTGCTTTCAACACTTTTTCAGATATAACACGGCTTATACTGTGTAGGTTTACAGTACAACTGGTCCATCTATCCCGACACCGGGGATTGTATCGTATTGTTAACACGACACTCCCTAGTGACAATATGGGGGAGGCCATTACTACCTTTTTTTAAAATGCTTGGTCCGACCCGGTCGGGGACCATACCCGCGACATTCTACACCCGCGGTGGACACTCTACCACTTCACGGAGTATTACTATTCCTTGATATGTTTAACCTACTAAGAATGCGTCCTACGTTCTTTATTACGTGGCCGTGTCAAAAGTTAGGATAGCTTTTTAAAAACATGGTGACAAAAGAAGAAATTGCTCAAAACGAGCAATTTCTCCTTTGGTCACCATGCTTTTAACTCTATTCAATTATTGTACTTTCATTTAAAGGGAGTTTCCAATTTTTGGGGGTATGTTTTCAAAGTCGACTGCTGCGGATTTGTTGTATGTGGGAAAGGGTTAAAAGTTTTCAAAGTCATCGGCTTCAGATGTGTTGTATGTGTGAAAGGGTTCGTATTTAAATAGTACCACTTTTAAAATATTTTATCTGATGACTTCAACAGCCTTGGTAATGAGACGACTGGTTACAAAACATGTATCCTCCAATTAGTAAGTTCTACCTATATTTTGTTATATAGACATTTCTAATTCGATTGATTGATTGGTTTAGGTTCAACTCCGTTTTCTAAGATATTTAGGTTTATCACGGCAACCAGTCACCGTGTTGTATCTTGGCTTTCTTTCACCAGTTTCTCATCCAACATTCTTCCCAGACAGCTGTAAGATATAAAAATAGTGTGACAAAAGGAGAAACTGCTCATTAATAGTAATTTCAATTTTTTGTCACAACGTGCTTAACAGTCGTCTACTGTAAATGCGTCGAAATAGGTCGGCTTATGAGAAAGGTTTAATGCATCTATGACGGAAAACAATCAAAAGAAATCATGTTCGACTCAATTTTACTGTCAGTGAATAAGTATATATATAAGTATATATATAAGTATTCCGTTCATCCAGTCAAACATGTTCAGTTTTGAACTGTCTATATAGAGGTAAGGAGAAATTAGGGATTATAAACCGGACTATTTATTTCAGCAGATAGATTGTTGATATTTTTAAAATAAGAAATATCTTTATAAAAGATAAACGTCGAACAATATGTGAAAACACTAAGAAATGCATCATATGCGCATATTATTTGACTTGAATATCACTGAGACATATAAACACTGTGTTTATATGTCTCTGAAAATCAGAAGGTTTTGCTTAGTTTGAAAAAGGTTTCTACACAAAATTTGTGTCATGCCAAATACGTCACATGACTGGAGATTACGCGAGGCTCCCAAGGGGTGTATACGTTTCAATTGACGATAAATAACTGAGAACTTATCATGTTTCAAAAATAATTAATATTTTGCTCTTAAATATTATATTTCATACGTTTTCACTGTTTTTTTCACTGATATTTATTTCAATTAAAAGTTAGTATACAGAACATTTCATTTGAAAACTGCACCTTATAAGTGCCTCTCGTAGTATCGCCAATTTGACTATGAACCAATCAAAACGTTTCATTTCCTTTATTTCTTCCACATTATTCATTAAATACAATATTTGATTGGTCTACAATCTAGATCATTTGTTTAACATCTAGGTCAAAACTGAGGTTATACGTCTATCGACGAAAGAAAATCCTCTGATTAAAACATCTTTTCAGACCTACTATACCACTCTGCCTCGCTTGATCAAAGGTACCGAGGTTTGTGCGGTTTTACCTCGTTTTATTTACACCTTTCGGTCACGACGAGTCCTATCAAACGAGGGATCGCGGGTTCGAACCCTGACCCCTCGACCATGCATTCTTTCGGACGATTGACAAAGGTCAATGTCAATGTGGGGATGTAGCCTGTTACCGGGAACGAATCCCGAGTGGAGAGCTTGGCCAAGAAAGCAAAGAAAAAATAACGCTAGTCGAACTGGCCGTTTTGATATGACTAAAATACCTTTAAAAACCGCGCTTTATTACTATTATCCAATCATTTCATTGCATTTGTTTTATCCTGTATATCTACATCTATATTTAGATCAGCCACGTTTAGGGGTCCGGTTAATACCAGGTGGTTGTATATATAGCCCTGAGGTTTGAGAGAAAAATTGGAAATGCTGGAATTCGGAGAGGAAATTCAAATAACAACAAATGCTTCAACAGGATGATAAATCTTGGCCGTCTGGACTGTGAATCACTGTGACTCAACTCTTTCCTGTTTATACTGCTGTTACAGGTGTTCAACTCGCAAAGAGGGGTGAAACTTTTAAAATTCTGGAGACTGTTTCTAGTAATAGGAGCCTGCCGATAATTGATAGGTCGTTGTTGTTATCCCTTCCCTCACATGCAGTGCTCATTTCTATATTTAAAGCAGGAGCATTATGAAGGCATTGTGGCAATATTTCTATTCGCCCCGGTGTTTTCAATTTTTATTGAATAAGTATACTTTCCATAGATTTGCATAGAACAGTTTTGAAAGTCGCATGCCGCGCATTACTCAGCGTGTACTGTAGCAGATTTGCATGAGAGAGCTTAAACTACTTATATAACGGCTATTAAATTGAAACACTTATGTGTACACATTCGTTTCTGGATTGCTTTCCTTAACTCTTTCAGCGCCAAAGGCAATATTGAGCTTTTTGCAAACAATACAGATTCAGGTGAGTCAGCTCGTGACGAGCTGTCTCACCTGAAATCTGCATTGTTTGGCTATGAGTTATAAAAATATTCTAAAAATCCTTTAACATGAAAATAGAGTCGTCCGAGTTTGAACATGGAAGAGTCTACTTTAAACAATTCGGCGCTGAAAGAGTTAAATAAATAAAAGGTCTTGATCTCATTAGTCATGTTTTGAAACGTTTCAAAGCAGTGTCCGAACATATTATAAATCTTATTAACAAAGTTGAAATACTGGTATAACAATTGACCGCCAGTTCTTCTTCTGTGATTTGTAATCTAATACAGGTCTTTTCCCCACAATGTCTATCTTAATATCCAACCAAACCCTAACGTCAATGAGACGATTCTGAGTACCCCCATCATAGGGTTATATGGTCAAATAAGGATTTTAAAACACCCTGTATCTAGAGTTCTGTACATGTATATATTATAAAAGTGATTCAAAGAAAGAGTCTTCACCAGAACGCAGATGAGCCAAACCACACTACAACAGACATTCGGGACGGCCAGCGAATTTCCTGATCAACAAGCGGCACTACGCAGTCTGATCAGGATCTTCACCATCTAGTCGAAAATCACCACCGAAGACTCTGAGGGAACTGTAAGGACCTGATTCCGGAATATGTAAGTGTTTACTTTGTATCGCAATTTAATTTAATCAAAAACCTTTTCTCTGGTCGATGCATTTTGACGCATCTGCAGAGGTCGACGTTTGTAGATATTGTGACTAAAGGAGAAATTCCTCGTGATGGTTTAAATGTCTCCTCTTGCAAAACTGTTTGAAGCTCTTTTAAAAAAGGATACATTCAGTCTGTTAACCCTTTCCCTCATACGACAATTCTGCAGCAGACGACTTTGAACATATTTTGTCAAGAAATAGAAAATCTCTATAATTGAATGGATAACCTATGATTAAAAGTGGAAAACATTGTGTCAAAAGGAGAAATTACTCGTTTTGAGCAATTTCTTCTTTTGTCACTATGTTTTCAAAAAGCCGTCTGCTGCAGAGGCGTCAGAAAGCGTCTATATGAAGGAAAGAGTTAAAAAAGAATACATTCAGTCTGTTGTCTGCTACTGTTCGGTGGTATGTGGGAAATGGTTTAAAATCTCCAAACGTCGTCTTTTTGTGTGACGGGGCTCAAAACGAAATAAGGAGTTAACCGACTTCTAACTTAATAAGGAATAACTAGAGACGGACCGTTGGTACTAGATAGCCCCTGGGCTAACGGGTCTGTGTCACAGAATGTTTATGTGATTTTACAGCAATTGGACGTAATCAGATCATGTGCTAGAATGTGGTCAGGGAACACAACTCTATTCCACAGACCGTTTGTTTATTCACACTCCCCCAATTTCTATGTAGTATGGAGCTTTTACCATTTTCCCTTCATGTAGAAGCTTTCTGACGCCTCTGCAGCAGACGACTTTTTGAAAACATGGCAACAAAAGAAGAAATTGCACAAACGTGCAATTTCTCCTGTAGCCACAATGCTTTCAATTTTTATCAGTAAATTTACCCTCATTTGTAGGGAGTTTCTATATTTATGTCCACAATATTCCAAGGTCGTCTGCTGCAGATTTGTTTTATGTGGGAAAGGGTTAGGTTTGCGATAACAGATAGTTGCGGTTACAGTATTTTTTTAATTTGTGATGATATTTTTTAGTGTATTCGGCGTACCTCCTAACAACTGTTCTGTTTGGGAAATCTGAATTCACACCCGGTCATATACATGTATAGTCATATATCCATCTTTGTTGTTGTTTATCTAGGTTTGTTTTGCAATATTCTTAAACTAATAATTAACTTAAACATGCCTCATGGCTTAATGGAAAAGAGCCTCTAAATATATAGAAAATATAAATATAATTCTACGCCCAATCATCACAATAGGAAGGTCACAGAGTATGGTTTAAGTTTAATTGGTGTTCTTTCTGCTTCATGCGGATGCTTTCAGTTGACTATAAAAATAACTTTCTTTTTTATTCATTCAGTCTCATAAAAGAATAATATATGTCAATGTGTGCTGCCGTGTAATACTTGATAGACTTGGATAGAACCTCCAATTGGTGTTAAATATATAGATAACTCAATCATCACAATATGTAGGTCATTAAGTATTGGCAAATGTATTTTTCTTTATGCTTTATAAATGTGGATGCTTTCCATCGCCTTTAGCACTATTGTATGATTCATTCAGTCATGTGAGAGAAATCTGATAACTTTAATAGAGATGCCGTTGTGTATCTCAATCATGTAGGGCTTTTTAACATTGAAGACGTCATAAATGTACATGCAGATCAAGTTTTTGTTTTATCTAGTTTGGGAACGTTTCTGTCATTTAGGTCAATAAGCGAGTTAATCATTATCGCATATTGTGATGATAAGCTTTCTTCGAAGAATTAAAGGCAGTTATCTTATTAGCATGAAAATTAGTTTGCCAAAAGAATAGGATATAGTCCGTCTGAATAATAATTTTACCAATGGAAAACGTAAATAACATGTTCAAGTATATTTGAATCTATACTTGTCACAGATGCATTATGGTTGGTTTTCCCGCAGCGTAGCTCATCGCAACGAAATCACAATCTGCGACTGGCTCCATTGGACCATGCTATGATTTGACAATGACTGACACAGGTCCATCAATGGAGGGATTCACGGATACTTTGAAACATACTCAGGTGTATTATTTTCTAATTAAATCAAAACTTTAAAGGATGATCGCAATGGGTTCCCATATTGTGTTTTCTAATTATATTAAATCTTTAAATAGATGGATCCTCCCCTCTCCGGCATGTAGTATAGGCCATGTATATACCAACTTTGAGACATAGTATACCTGTGCATGCACAAGCATCTTATTGACGCCATTAGGAGCATATTTGTAAAACGAAACATGCATGGCTATATTACATGTTTGCGTACCATGGAGTAGTTGGTCACATTATACGGATATACACGCCTGTGTAAGACTTCCCAATACACTCACCTTAAAACGGACTGTTTTCACTTGCCACTGCCCAAGGCTGATATGCACACGGAGTCACCATTTAAGCCTGTCTATTCGGAAACAATGCGACGGAATAACGACTATTCTCCCCCAGCCACTTTCCACCTGCTCGACCTTGCGAAACATGCCATTCAAGCACTTCAATGATCGCGAAAAACCCCGATCGGGATCCAACAAGCGCTTAGAGAACGCCAGAAGAAATCGTCGCAAATACAGTGATTAAAGATTATGAGCGGTCTATAATTGCATTGGGACGTCATATCGAATAGGAACGGTCTTCCTATTGTCGTTTATCGAACATAAAACGAAGATTAGTGTCCACGTTCGGTTAGGAATGAACTCCGGGGAATTGTTCTGAACCGAACTGCTCTCGCTTTAATATTTGTCTCTTTGAAATATTTGATATCTTCATTACATCCTTAAATGAACATGAAAAACGGATTACAAGTAGCTTTGGATGACCCTGGGGACGTGCGGCGTGGGGAAATTTCGCTTTTTTTTCTTTCTCGTCTATTGAACGGGTTGGGTATATCTTCGGAAATGGTCATTTGTCTTTCGTCACGAAGGTCTTTAAACGGAACTTGTAAATATTTAGACAGCTCCATTTGTCAAAAGGTGCTTTCTTCCCATTTTCTCTAAAGTATGAATAATTTCTGTAAGCTTTTTTGTTAGACAAGCGCATTTTCTCGTTATAACGCACTTGTTTTCGTAACTTAATCTGGAAATGTAATCCGAAAGAAGAAGCATTTATATATTTCGCAAATTGGTTTCGCATTTGTACAACGTGTGTAGATTCCCATGAATGCGTTACCTCGTGCATGGTACTTTATTCTTCCTAACCCTTTCCCACCTGCAGACGCATTTTGACGCAATAGCAGCAGACGTCTTTTGAAAACGTTGTGGCCAAAAGTGAAATTGCTCATGATGATCAATTTCACCTTTGGCCACAATTTTTCAACTTTATTTAACAATTAAGCTATCTTTAATGGAGGTTTTTCAAGGTTTTGTCACTATGTTTTCAAAGTCGTCTGCTGCAAATTTGTCGTATGTAGGAAAGGGTTAACAGACACATATAATAAATGTTATGGTCGGTCTTAACAGCGTTGGTTTTTAGAGTACAACGCGTCTTTCCTCTTGTTATTTGAAATGATATCCTTCTCTGACTGTGTTTACAAAACATTATCTGCTACAACGATAGACGACTATAGATTACCAAGCGAATGAATATTAGCAGAAAGATATTTTTAATATTTTTAATATTACCAACTTTTATTACATCAGCGGAACATGTATGTGCATTTGTAAATATTCAACCGTTTATCCCGCTGTGTTATTCATATACATATAATAGTTGCAAGACCTCTTTGGTATCCTCAACTTCGGATACGTTCAATTGGCTAATAGAGGAATGGTTTAAACCTTTCCCTCATATAGACGCTCTGCAGCAGACCTTTTGCCACAATGTTTTCAATTGTTTCCCGAAATTATACCTACATTTATGGAGAGTTTCTGTGTTTTTGTGTAGATCATTTCAAGGCCGTCTGCTGCAGTTTTGTTGTATGTGGGAATAGGTTAAGATTCCATTTTATAGGAGACAGTCCCTTTTTAAATGTTGTCTATATTCAGATATAATTACTTTCGGATCAGACAGATATCATTTCATACTGGAACAGGACACAGAAAAAAACTGTTCTACAGGCAATACTTGGATAAATGATAGTATTCTTATGGTAATACTTTTAACTTAAATTTTCAGCATCAAAATCAAATTGATTAAGATAAAGAACATTAACAATATTCACATTTGTATGATGCAAGTACGGACTTGGCAAATAGTCTATGTGGAAAAATAGCCAAGTGCTTATAGATAGACTGTAGATTGGAGAACCACTCGAAGAAAGCCAAGAAACGCTTCGGTAAGCGAACTGACCGCCGTGATATGATTGAAACATTGCTGAAAAACGGGGTTAAATCCTAAATAATTAAGAAATAATTGTCTTGTGTTGAAAACACCAGTATGCTATTTTTGTTTAGGTCGTATGTGATATAGTTTTGATTTCATTCGCAAAAGCCTAGGGTACATAACACGTGCCTCGGTTCATAATACTCAATTATGGTTGTAACTGATATGAAGAGATATGAGAAAAATAATACAGGATTGATAAGTTGATTCCATTTCGAATAATTGCAGTGCCATGGCTTTAGTTTCGCAATTATCAGATTGTGAATAAAGTTGAGGCGGGTCGCCAAAATGCACGAATCGTGATCCACATTCAAACAACCATTATACTGAGTATTCTGGAAGCGATGTTTGTGAAGCTTGTGCAAACAATATGGAGCCAGGCAAATCGGTACATCTGCGCCATTCTGGTCAGACTCTTTAACTGTTAACTCACGAATGTTCGCGCCAATCTTGGCCTGCATCGTTCGATAATGTAGGTTTCAATGATTGCATTACCTCGACTAGTAAATATATTTAACCGATTACATTGCACAAATATAGGCACAATTATGGAAATAGTTGATATGCCATTGCGCATGAACTTAACTTGAGTAAGAAAGTGGTGATTAATAATGTTGGTGTTACGTAAAACAGTCCTTTTAACATACACGAGCACTTTGACTGCTTTAGACGATTTGTGTGAAGCTTGGGCCACCAATATGGAGTCAGGCAAATCGGTGCATCTACGCCTTTCTGATAAGATTCTTTAACTGTTAAATCACGAATGTTCACGCCAATCTTGGCCTACATCATTCGATAATGTAGTTTTCAATGATTGCATTACGGCGACTTTAAAATATATTTAGAAGATTACATTGCAAAAATATAGGCACACTTATGGAAATAGTCGATACACCATTGCACATGAACCTATCCAGTAAGTAAGTTAGTAAGTAAGTATGTTGGTTATCAAACCGTCACTCACTATCAATTTTCAAGGCGTTATTTGAAACGCGCATTATTCAAGTCTTAATCATTTATGGCAACTTTGTGACCATCATTCGCTGACAAAATTGTTTTCAAACCAGACGCCATTGTACGTATGTTACAATATTAAAGTCAGGTTGCCGTCGAGATAACGTAAAGTCGATTTCTGTTTTCAACGGCCAATATTCTGACTTACAGAATAAGTAAAATGCATTATAATTAGTTCCAATGAAATGTTTATTTCTGTAAGCACTAGAACAAAATTGAATTCGACAAGTTTCAAATCTTTAACCCTTTGCAATATACATAAATCTGCAGACGAATTTGAAAACATTTAAGCAAAAATATGGAAGCTATCTATAAATGAAAGTGTTTTATTGACGGGAGTTGAATACATTTTGGCAAATGGAGATTGTACTCATTTCCGTTTTCCATATTTTTTTCAAAAACCATCTGATGAGGAACCTTTAAATTGCATCAAGTTAGTATAGTTTTGTATCTTTATATGTCTGGTATAGGAGGGATCATGCCCATTGTTGTATTTTACTGCCTGTTCACGCCTACACAGTTAAACATCGTAGTTTGCCTTCTTATTATGTGAAATATTAGCCGTGCGCGGACAAAGGACTGTGCGTCAGATTGACATAAAAAATTGACACGGCAAAAGGGGGTCCTTAAGATACATTATTTTATTTCGATACATATTAAAATGTGTGTTTTTTCAGATTTAATACTTGTCCTGCAGTATGCGACTTAAAGCGAGGGCTATGAAACCATCCAATCTCAATTCAATGGACGTTGTGTTGATTCATTGTGTACCAATATGATCTTCATCGATTCTAGCTAAATAATGCAGCTGTCCAGTCTTGCCTTAGTCGTCACAATAGCTCCAGACAAGCGGCGTATGTCAGGGCCTAAATTTTTTTTTATTGACCTTCAAACCCGATCATATAGGTAATACAATAATCTTCTGGCTGAAGCGTTTTTGAAGTACCCATAACATAGGATTTAAATTGGATAAGGAAAAACATATCATGAGAAAAAAGACTAGTTATTCTTTAAGGGGCGTTTTGTCTTGTCCCGGGCGACACTCAAGCTGACAACCCGTACTTTATGGTTTTGTTTTATTAGGCTTCCTTGTAAAAAAGGGTGTGTAGGTATGCAACGGGCCCTTTAATAGTCACAGCATGGCGGCCATTGTTAAACAAATTTCCACAATAATAATGAGCGTGGCCACCCGTGTTTGTGTTGGAAAATACGACCTAATTCATGTACCTAGGGGTGTATATTACAGCTCTCCACTCGTAAAACTTTACCAGTATTACATTGCTGTCAGTATCACGTGGTTTCATTAGACAGTGTCTCCGCTCAACAGTAAACATATCCGTTCTTTCCAATGGTTTCAAATATCTGTTTGATAAATATCTGCGTAAGAAGCAGTCATTCTGTATTTTGAATATTGGTACGTAATGCTTATTCTAATATTTTATACATGTTTATTAAGTTTTCACCTGCTTTGAGTAAGACAAACATAGGTTAGAACCATGGTCATGTCATATACAAAAAACTTGGTTGTAGTAACTTAACATCATTTACAACTAACGGTTAACCGCGACTGGAGCATCAGTTTTTACATAGTGCACGTATAGGTGCTTGAGCCAGTAAATACCCTCGGCCTAACGTCAAATACTCGTGACCCCGAGCATTAGACGCATTCCACGAGAAAACCAACAGCATGTTCTCTGCGTAATGTATCGACCAAGATCAGCCTGAGCAGTCCACGCAGGCTAATCCGGGCCGACACATTCCGTCTCAGGTGGATAGAAGTATAGATCAATTTTTCCTGAACAGAAAATCCACTGGAGGCGAAAAATGTCTACACGGATTAGCCTGGGCGGCATGCTTTTGCTGATCCGGGTCGATACTTTACGCAGAGTCCACAATGTTTGTTTTCTCGCGGGAGCAATTCTAATAAAAAACGAATGGAATTGAATGTACATGACTTAAGTTATGCATATTATTGATTGAATGATTGATTGATTGATTGGGGTTTAATGCCGTTTCAACAATGTTTTAGTCATATCACGGCGGCCAGTTCACATTTCCAGGTGATTCCTGGCTTTATCACACTAGCTCTCCACACATCATACTTTCCAAGCAACTGACCGCTTTCCCAAATAGACTATTTGCCCATCGGTGACTTTTGTCAAACGTAGGAAAGGATGTTGGCCGAGCTGGGGTTCGAACTATACAAGCTGAATAGCATTTGCACAATCATACACATGACAGGAAACACATCAGAAGTTCTTCGAGAACAATAACAACCGAATCAATCAGTCGACATGTATGGGAGAAAGAAACTGCAGATAACTGACCTGTTGTATAATTGTTGTTGTTGCGAGTGAGAGATAACAAGTTCCGTTTCCTGATTCCATTACATGCGGTTGGCTTTATAAAGTGAATAATGTTGTGGTCTCATTCCTTTGGCCTTAATTAACATGCGTTTGGCTTTATAAAATGAAAATGTTGTGGTCGCATTCCTTTGGCCTTAATTAACATGCGTTTGGCTTTATAAACTGAATAATGTTGTGGTCTCATTCCTTTGGCCTTAATTAACATGCGTTTGGCTTTATAAAATGAAAATGTTGTGGTCTCATTCCTTTGGCCTTAATTAACATGCGTTTGGCTTTAAATAATGAATAATGTTGTGGTCTCATTCCTTTGGCCTTAATTAACATGCGTTTGGCTTTATAAAATGAAAATGTTGTGGTCTCATTCCTTTGGCCTTAATTAACATGCGTTTGGACCCGGGCCGTGGCATCCTGCAACACTACAAAACTGAACCCTTGATGAAAAGCAGATAAGCGGACCATTCAATACTTATTTGAAATATTGGAAGAAGGTATTTCAAAAGATGCATATGATTGTGCGCTCTTTTAGACAAAGTTAAAACAACAGTGTGGGCAAAATGTACCCAGTTATGTACATGCCTATGTAATGGACAATTTATGCGCCAAATTGTTTAAAGTAGACTCTTCCATGTTCAAAATCGGGCGTTTCTATTTCTCATATAATACAATTTTGGACTATTTTGATAACTTAAAGGCAAACAATGCTGATTTCAGGTGAGACAGCTCGTTACGAGCTGACTCGGCTGAATCAGTATTGTTTGCAAAAACCGGAATATTGCCTATGGCGCTGAAAGAGTTAAATAAAACCTCTTTCATGAATTTTATATTAGAACGGTATTGCACATTTGAAAATAACCTGATAAAGGCTAAATTGCCTAAACGTCGATACTTTAATTTATATCTGTATCTATCAGTGCAGCAGCATAAAACATACTCATTTATCGGGTGAATTTGGTATATTGTTTTTGCAGCAGAGCTTCTCTCACACCAATATAGTGTTAAATTATTTAATAAATCGGTTAATATTTCCGTTTGATATTTATTAATATCGCATTAATTCCACGCGTATGAACGAAACCAATACCGTTTGTCCTAAAAGACCGTTATAATCCGATCTGTAAGGTTATATAGAGATAATTTGTTTAGCTGTCAAACTTAATGCCGATTACTGTCAGACTAGTTAAATCATCACTTCTGGTATTTCTAAACCCTTCAACTCGCTGTGTCACTGATTCCTCTATTCGTCTTTTTAGTTATAACACATATGAGCCAAAATAAGAGAAAACCAACATTGTGGACTTTGCGTAAAGTAGCGGCACGGATCATCCTAAACATGCCGCGCAGCTAACCCGGACAGGCACTGTTCGCCTCCTGTAGACTTTCCGTTACAGGAATCATTAGTCTATACCTCTTTACCCCCTGAGACGGAATGTGTTGGCCCGGATTAGGCTGCGCAGGCTGATCTGGATCGATTCATTACACAGAGTCGATATTGTTGGTTTTCTCGTGTAACGGCTCATATAATGATACGGGGTAAATGCCGTGTTCAACAATTGTTCAGTCATTTCATGCCGACAATATATATCCCCGTTTGTTCCTGCCCAATTGTGTAGTAAAACTCATGTGCTTTTTTGTTGTGATCAACGTGTTTTTAACTTAATGGTCTAATTCAAAATATTCGTGATGCATCTATATACTGTTGTCAAAGAAACATAAGACTCGCAGGACACGCTCTAAAACATAATTACTTAACCAATTATCTACTGAAACCGATTTTGTGAAGCCTGTGCCCAGTCAAAATCTTAATCTTGATATTTTTATAATAGGCAATGAACTATGCCAAAAGGAAAGCTTTTTTTTTAAATGACAGCATTGAAAGGGGTTTAATATATATATTATATTCTATAAAGGTTGGCTAGGCTATGAGCATTGTTAACAAATATGTTTTCCAATACATATTCTGTTTACATGTTTGAATTGTCCTTTTATTTGCTATCAGGGCACCAGTCGGGAATCAAACACATGTCACCCGTAGAGAAACAAATCAACTTAAAGACTTTTCCATCAACTCTAAAATAATACAGAAGGGCCCTTGCAAGAAAATGCAGTCACTCGAGGTGGATTGTCGCGGGTTCAATCCTCGGCCGAGTGTATAAGAAACTCACATTGCTACGCTGGAGCAATTTTGTTCTAAATGTGTTGTTCGGTTCAATCTATGTTCGCTGTTGTCAAGGAAATATAATGATATAAACTGATAAAATAATTGTTGAACTATTTGACTGCTAGAACGACTTTTATGAAGCTTGTGCTACCAGTTTTCAAGCTCAACTCGACATTTCCCACTTGATATTCCTTAAATTGGATATGGACTCTTCCAAGCGCAAAGCAGAACAAATCCATTTAAAAAAGTCAGCATTGAAATGGTTGTTTTCTAAAAAGGTTTACTAGACTATTGAGAGGATTTTTATGAATATGTTTTCCTATAGTCACTAGCTTGCGACAGTTTGTCTGCATGTTAAAACTGTCTTCTCATTTGCAACCAAGACAATAAATAAATATGTCAAAAGAATGTAACAACGGTTTATTTTTAACAATTAATTCATTTCCGTATAAATATGTCAAAAGAATGTAACAACGGTTTACTTTTAACAATTAATTCATTTCCGTATACATATGTCAAACTATTGTGATAATGAAAATGGAATTTCTAAGAATATACCATTACAAAGATATATATTTTCAAACGTTTAAAATCGATTGTTATTCCTTAATTTTGGTTTATACGCCGTTTTTCCTTAATTATTGCAGTTATATCACATCGACAGTTCACTTATTCATGATTCGGAGGTAAACAAACCAGTACTAGATTGGAAAACGTGCCACTCCACCATGATCGCCGCGTTGCGACTGCGGATCGAACCCGGGACGCACTGTTCCCAATCCCCCGACGCTAACCTCTCCGCCGCAACGGATTCCTCAAACTGAGAAGTACTTTGTGAGTTCTAATTAACGCCATAGGTTCTGGAAAACGACGTTCTTCAATGAGATGTCCATGTATTTGACGTCCCTAAAATATGACACCATTAAAACAGGATAGGTAATTTGTCTTCGCGGATGCGTCCCAGCGGGATTTAATTCCAGCCAGAAAATCAGACGCACCATTGTTTCTTTGAAACAGAATAGGTCTTTAATTAGGTTTTCTAAGACCTTCATGAAAATGTCATCTACTGATAAGACTATTGGAAATAATGGCGACGTCATGAAAAAGGGGTCCGAACTACTTCCACCTAGGGGGTTAAAAGGTTCAACGGGGAAGGTAGCCAAATATCTGTGATGGGAAGAAGACTTGTACTTGTTCTGGGTAAGTAAATATGCCTGGTATATTAGTTACCCTTTCCCATATGCAAAATATATGCATTTACCAGTACTACTGCTCCATATAAGAGCCGTCCCACGAGAAACCCAACATTATGGCATCTGCTTAATGTATCGACCCAGATCCGCCTTCGCAGTCCGCGCAGGCTAATCCGGGCCGACACATTCCGTATCAGGGGGATAGATGTATAGAGTTATGATTCATGAAACAAAAATCCACGGGAGGCGAAAAGTGTCTATGCTTATGCTGATCCGGGTCAATACTTTACGCAGAGTCCACAATGTTGGTTTTCTCTGGGGACGGCTTATTTGGTGTGACCCGACTGGGTATCGAACATCGATAGACCACTCCCTTGGCGGACTCTCTACAACTACACTATTAATGCACCTTTCGTTTGGCGTCATATGTAGATGGATCTTTATTAAATAGGCCTACATAAATATGTTTGTCAGAAGTTTCATAACATTAAGTGTGTCTCTTTCAAATGCAGGCGTACAGGACAATTAGTTATTTGTTGAATGAGTATACACATGTTAGCCTGATTATTCACTGTTTGCAGATGAAACGATACCTAAATAATTCGTACAAAAGTAAGTCTCATATAAATAAATATCCATGTATTCTGACATCGAACATTTTGGCCTGAAATAGTTCAGTATGGGAATATAACTGGTGAAGTTTCAAGTTGTTTACCTCTTATTCCAAGATGTTTTGAATAGTTGCTGACTGTTTCAAAGTTATTCTTTCAAACAAGGGAAACGGGTTAATAAAATAACCAATTTGACGTCGGTTAATCGAAAATTAGTGTTTAAATTTAGAAGGAATCAAATCTGAAATTGATGTGAGAGTGAAGTAGGCGAAAAATAAGAAACACAAAAATTCCGTCGTAATATCTTGTAAAGGAATCTAAGGTTACGCAGACGCTTGCAAGTAACGTCGCCCTGCCGCATCATGAAGCGCTTGTTCATTCCTGGGAGTGACATATAATCTAAAAGTTATTAAGAAAATATAATGAAGTTGGGGTGCCGGGGATCAATAACACGACTGACGAGGGCAGATCGAGCACAGATACGTCCGATACACAGATGAAGGGAGACACTTCTTGCCCGCGTCATGGGTAAACATGTACCATTCACTAGTTCGCTGTGTTTGTAATGTGTTTTAAGCCAACTAGTTCGCTTTGGCTTGTATGTTTATGAGGTGTTTTTCAAACAATATTCAGTTTTAATAATGCTGTTTCCTTGGTTAGTAACCAGTACTACTGGTCCATTTATCTTGACATCAGCCAGTCGGTCCTTATGCTATAACCCCAAGATCCTTAGCGATAAAGGGGGAAAGCAGTCCACTCAATCTTGGCGACGATGGTTTACAGGTTAAGTATTGTCTTAGTGAATTAAGAGTTACAGGTTCGATTCTCGGAGTGCTCGACTAGGGGTCACAATGAAGGATCTGCCTCAAAACTAGAAATTGGAGCTTTGATCTTGTGACGAAATGGTTCTAGGTTGATTGAGGTCACCATTTGGATTCTCCCCAAATCACTCGGCGACAATACTGTTCTAGCATGATATATAAGAAGCAGACGTAAGCTTCCAGTTGAGTACTGTAGTCAGGAAGCTAGGAAATACATTACCAGTATGTGAACTGGCCGCCGGGATACGACTGGAAAATTATTGAAAACGACGTTAAACCCAAATCAATGAATTAAAAGATGCACATAGTGTATCTGTAGTTAGTTTGGTCGATTTATTTATTAAATAAATATCCCTTTCTATCGTTGTAAATGGGAGTTAGTTGGTTGATTATTAACCTTTTGAACGTATTAAGGCAACCATATATATTTTGGAAACGACGAAAAGTGTAAATGACTGTATTTAGACAGCCGACCATATGTATTCCTTCTCCTATATGGCTGTTCAGAGTCTGCATTCACTAACCATACTTAATCAGTTCCAGTTTTGGATAATCTTATTTGAATATTTTTCTAAATTTCAAAGATACAATTTTTTGGTTCTTCTTTTTAATTTTATGAAAATTAATATTTGTTTTTGTTAAAGATGAGACATAACATACCGTATAAGCCGAGTCCCAGGTAGCTCAGTCGGTAGCCACGCGAGCTATCCAATCTAGCCGTTTTAAGTTCGAACCCCAAATCAGCGACATAAAAGACAATTTGTCCAAGCGTCATTCGTCTTCCACCAAATGCGTTCACAAAAAAGTTACTTGACAAGACTGCTGTTTGGGGTATGTGCGTAGGATAGCAAGGAAGCACTTGGGTAGTTGAACTGGATGCCGTAATAACATTGATACGTTTCTGAAAAAGGTGTTAAACCTCAATCAATCAACATACAGTTGATGCAATTTAACCGATGATGACCCAAGATGTCTGTGCCTTCTTCCCCTTGCTCATTGGCTCCCAGATTCTCCACCAACTCATGCAAACATTTGTCATGTGTCGGCATAAAATTAAATGGCTATCCTAAACTGTTTGGTACATATTAAAGCTCAATTGGCATTGTTTGTATTAATTCAAATGTCCATTGGTTCAATGAATGTTGTAATAAATCATACGATTATAAACGCTTTGACTATGTTGTTTTTAGATATCTGCATAGTATTTCAAAGACACAAGTTTAGTTATATACATTTCTAAACACTATTCTGTTAAACATATCATCCGTTTTGAACGTCAACACTTAATTGTTTGATTGATTGCTTTGGATTTTTCAATGAAAATTCAATTGCATTACGGCAGCCAGTTCATATAATATGTTTTACTTGACTTCCTCGCTACAGTATTCCATAAAACATTCTTGCCAAGCAACTGGCTACCTTCTTACATAGAATAGTTTGCCAATTGATGGACGTCACTGGATGAATGAATGGCCAAACTGGAGTTCGAACCTTTGGCCCCAGGATTGATGGCATTGTCGTTAACGACTGGGATATGGCGGTTCGACAACACGTGAAGCTTGGTTATTCTTTCTCTAAAATAAGAATAACGCTTCCCTCATATAGACGTTTTCTGACGCCTCTGCAGCAGACGGCTTTTTAAAAACATAGTGACAAAAGAAGAAATTGCACACAACGTGCAATTTCTCCTTTTGCCACAATGTTTTCCACTTCTTGTCATAGGTTATCCATTCAATTATGGAGATTTTCTATGTTTTGACAAAATACGTTCAAAGTCGTCTGCTTCAAAATGTTCGTATGTGGGAAAGGGTTAAAAGCACCCTGAAGAAAGAATATACATGACCACTGACACACTTTGCCTTGCCTTTTCCCCTACAAAAAAGCGAACCCGTGTTTTATTTCGACGTCTGATTTATTCCAAGAAATAATCTGAAACTCCGTTTGTAGCGATCGTATTGGAATTACGGGCGACCCCAAACGCCAAACTTATTTCGTTTTATCCAGGGACGCCAATAAAACGCCATTATAAATATCACAATAAATAGAAAGCAAATGTCCGCATTAGTACGTTTGAAGTTGTACTCATTACAGTGGGCTAGAGATAACTTTTATATATATAAATATATATCCTATTACTCGAACCATTTCATGGAACGGATCAGTGTTTTGAAATCATCGCAGCAGCAGTTCTGATTGCTCATTCTTCTGCGATCTTTTCTTGTTAAGCTGATCAATGACTTTTCATAATACACACTTTGAAGGCTCACTCGATAACTCGAATTGATTTATGGGTTCCCATTCGAGTTAGAGTTCTCGCACAGCACCATGGGAAATCCGACCTTTTGAAGTGTGGAACCAGCACAGACAGCCTTTGCCAGCATCTTGCCATGAAAGCACCCTGGATACGTGTAGATCGGTAGAAAGAATATCACCACAAGAAGAATGTGTCTCATCGAGCGACTTGGTTTTTTTTTTTATCCTAAACAGCGTTACCTATAGTGATTCCGTACAAACGAACATTTGCACCAGAGCCGTCAACTGTCCGCCCATGTGTTATATATATAGTCGTAAATGCATGTTTTGACCTGATGCACAGTCGGTAGCGACATGGGCTATTGTGAGTTCAAAACCCAGCTCAGTCACATTCTTTCGGACGTTTGATTAAGTCAATTGGACAAATCGCATTAGTTTTACATCAATAAGCTACCAGTGTATGTGGAAAAGCAGCCAGTTGTTTGGAAATAATGTTGTATAAAGTACTGTCTTAAACACATTGCTTGGTGAACTAGCCGCCGTGATATGACTGAAGGTATTTCGAAAACGGCGTTAAAACACAATTAATCATTTCACGTAATACATACATGTGTTTAAATGTCTCTGATAACCCTTAAGACATATATATGTTTATATGTCTCTGATAACCCCTAAGCCATACATATAGTTATATGTCTCTGATAACCCGTAACACATACATGTGTGTATTTGTCTCTGATAACCCTTAACACATACATGTGTTTATATGTCTCTGATAACCCTTAACACATACATGTATTAATATGTCTCTGATAGACATACATGTGTTTATATGTATATGATAACCCTTAAGAAGTACATGTGCTAATATGTCTCTGATAACCCTTAACAAATACATGTCTTTATATGTCTCTGATAATCCTTAACACATACAAGTGTTTATATGTCTCTGATAACCATTGAGACTTACATGTGTTTATATGTCTCTGATAACCCTTAACACATACAAGTGTGTATATGTCTCTGATATCCCTTTGAGACATACATTTGTTTATATGTCTCTGATAACCCTTAAGAAGTACATGTGTTAATATGTCTCTGACAACCTTTAATAAATACATGTGTGTATATGTCTCTGATAACCATTGAGACAAACATGTATGTATATGTCTCTGATAACCTTTAAGACATACATGTGTTTACATGTCTCTGATAACCCTTGAGACATACATGTGTTTATATGTCTCTTATAACCCTTAACATATACAAGTGTTTATATGTCTCTGATAACCATTGATACATTCATGTGTTTATATGTCTCCGATAACCCATGAGGCATACATGTGTTTATAAATATGTCTCTGAAATCCCTTAATACATACATGTGTTTATATGTCTCTGATAACCAATGAGACAAACATGTATGTATATGTCTCTGATAACCTTTAAGACATGTGTCTGATCACCCTTGAGACATACATGTTTTTATATGTCTCTGATAACCCTTGATACATACATGTGTTTAAATGTCTCTGATAACCCTTGACACATACATGTTTGTATATGTCTCTGATAACCCTTGATACATACATGTTTGCATATGTCTCTGATAACCCTTGATACATACATGTGTTTATATGTCTCTGATAACCCTTGATACATACATGTGTTTATATGTCTCTGATAACCCCAAATCGCCAGATGCGGCTCACATAAATACTTCCAGCCTCAGTTTCGTGTTTGTCGTCGTTCACATTACCCTTCCCCACATACACAACGGCGGACTTTGAAAACATTCAGGCACATATTTGAAAACTTCTGTAAATAAAAGCATAATTATTGAAAAGAGTTGGAAACAATTGTGCAACAATTGTGCAAAATGCGAAATTGCTGTATGAGCTGTTTTTGCAAGGCATATGAAATAGCACTTAATATTTTTTTGGTTTTCACATCTTTATTCCACAAAACACACTTATCACGTATAATGCATATGTACAAATAAATAATCATATCAATCAACAGATTTAAATACGTTTTGCACGAATGAATGAGTCTTCTTATATCTCGTTGGCTACATTATGTCTAGAGTCGTCAGTTTCGAAAACACCAAGGTTACAACCCGGCTTTTATTAAAAATATCTTTAAATATTCACAACGAATTTAAAACAGGGCTACGGTTCTCAATACGTAACGTGTATACTCATGTCTTATTTCAAGGTAGTTCATGGATATTCAGACTGGTTTCAACATTTTGACAAAATTAACAGGAAATATTTCAGACTAGTTTCACATATCAGTATAAATATTTAGATTAATCAACGAAGTAAAAACCGCTGATTATTCATATGCCGGAATACTTTCGGGCTTTCATATATATATATTCATATATATTTAAATATTTTGACCAAATAATAGGAATATGTCAGACTTCTTTTTAAAAATAATTTCCAGTAGAATTATGAAAAGTAATTGACCGCGTACTAAGAAATGCATCATTCGGTCATTTGCACTTGAATGTAAGTAGGACACGCTACTATGGTGTATGTTCGTATATCTCAGTCTCTCTATTTATATTCACGAAAGTACCTACCGTGTATGCCTATTTTCAAGTGCACTGGATCAAATCGAGGGCTTGGCGTTAAACGTTTGTAACTAAAAACCTATTTTGAAAACCCTGGTTTAGGGCCAATTTTGACCCCTTTGTAAACAATGCAAGTTTATGTGCCATTGCTCAGAACGAGCAATGGCACCTAAATTTCCATTGTTTACCAAGAAAAAGGATTTAACGGTTTTAAAGACGTTATGGCGAGGTGATTAACCTTGGTAAAAAAATACCCAATTTTAGTTACAACCGTTTCACGCAAAGCCCTCGAAATTATGTCTTAATACAATAATGCTCGACAAGACGTGTGTGATGTCATGATATTAATATGTTCAATGTAACAGTGTCTTAATAACGTTGATTTGTTTTTCTCATTCAAGGGTTAAGTCAGAGTATGACGGTATCTATTAATATACATCTATTTATAGACATATACGCATACTCATTATGTTACTATGTTCTACATTAAAGGGACTGTCTCACATTTTTTTTCTTCACATTTGATAAAGAAATTAAACTATTTCTATTTATAACTGAATGTGTATCAACATTATACAGAACAATACTGATTTGAGTTCGACTTTAGTATTATTTTACGGAAATCTCATTTCGGAGATCAAACAATTAGTAAATGATCAGCTTACTGGGTTTTTCTAAAATGTATTATACAGTAGTATCAAAGACCACAAGATTATACTATAATTTCAAAATAAATTAATACATTTCTTATTGAAAGGGCATGGATTGCCAATGAAAAAACCGTTTGAAACCTTTATAAGATAAACAGTTGTGAGAGAAGTCCCTTTAATCCTGGAACCGATCCAGTATTTTCATTTCCTATTATCGAATACTGCGGCTTTAATCTTTATTCCTGCCTTCTAATATCAATATATATGGAACGTTTCTTTCATTATTTACCACGTTTAAAGTTTCTCATACATATCTAACACGAAAATGGTTTAGATTGCAAAATACACGTTTTGTTTATTTCATGTGTTCAGTTTCCAGCTTTGAATTTGCCGTTTAAAACGCCAATGACGTCACAAATGGTTTCCCTGCTGTTGTTTTTGTTGTTGATTCATGACAAGTTTTGTTTTTAACCAGTTCTAGGACCAATTGTCAACCGAGTGTGGTGGAAATTGAACCGGAAGTGACCTGGGCGGAAGTGACATCATGTATTGATCGTCTGGATGCATGAGTGCTTCGGGTGACGTATTTCTGGGAATGACGTCTGGATGAAGGTATTGAGCTTCCGGTCCCAGGTGCGCTGTAATTATACAGATAATTTATTAGTATGACTTATAAAAGCAGAGTCAACCCTTTAGATTAAAGATTAAATTTAGACAAGGGGTCGCGGGTTCGATCCCCGGCCGAGTCATACCAACTACTTTAAAAATGGTTGCCCTTACTTGGCGCTCAGGGTTGCATGGTAAGCATTACGACTGACTGGCTGGTATCAGGATAAATAGACCAGTAGTACTGGTAACTTACCCAGGAAACGCCGTGATATAATTGAACATTGTAGAAAGCGGCGTTAAAGACTAAACAAATCAAAATTTATGTAGACCAACCTTGATCTACATTAATTATTTTGTTCGTATACAATCACACCTACCGGAAAATTGTAGAAACTAGTGATTTTAATGCAATACACATAAACAACCTATAAAGTTTCTAAATACCTATTATTGGCACAGGCGTCTGAATTTTAATTTTAGAAAATTTGAAGAAAAAAAACACCCACAAAAGACCATGCTAAGTTACTATAAATAGTCTTTCTTTAAGGTGCATATACATTAAAAAGAACGTGTTACTTTAAACAAAAAAACTCCTTATGTTATACTATAAAAAGACTAGATAGTGATAATAATATAAATATCATATTATTACTTAGAGAGACTATTTATAATAACACGGTCCTGTCTGTGTTTATCAAATGTTCTCAAATAAAAATTCAGACGCCTGTGATAATGGGACGTGAACTACAGGAATAACTTTCCTAGCATCTATATCGATCTTTTCGCTGAAATTCTGATAACTCGTACAGTCGGTTAAAATTGACAGTTTGTTTATGCTTTTGTAATTCTTTGGATATTGATTTTTAAAATATATGCTGTATTATGGCTTTGTGGCCTAAATATTCAGATAGAAAATTGCAATATCTATGTTTAATATCCTAAAAGTGGAAAGTGACATATTACACCGAGTTATCGACATGTTCCATACATGTATCCATGTAGTCAATGAGAAAACCATGTCTAGAAAGACAACATAGCAGCAACTCTTATAAGCAATTAGAACTGCTGTTTCAATGTTTTCCAAAGACAGATGCCTTTCTGAAATGTATTCGAGTCAAACCATATATTCGACTTATCGCAGTCAAGTTAATGTCACCAAATGTATGTCTCACCTCCGGGATGGGGCGGTAGCTGATTCTCCATGCCCATTGGCGGGGATGATCGCCCGTGAGGAGGCAAGAGGGTCATGCCGGCCGGTGGCATGTCTGGACCCTGTCCCGGGAAAAACTCACCGCCATACCCGTGACTCATATATCCTGGATAGAAATCTTGACCATTGTCTGAAAATATAATAAAAAATGGGAATTAACGAGGGATGACTTAACAAGGTTCTTAATGAAAGCCTAAGCCTAGTTTTATTTAATATAAATAAAAAAATAAAAATAAAAGTATTTTAATTCTTTTGCTGCCAAAGGCAATTAAAGGATTTTGCAACTAATGAATATTCATGTGAGACAGCTCGTAACGATCTGTCTCACCTGACATATGCATTGTTCGCCATTTAGACATTCAATTTTACCAAATTTACTGCTGGACGAAAACATGGAATGGTTCAATGTTCAACATGGAAAAGTCGAGTTTTTGAAATAAGACAGTGAAAGAGTATTAAATTCGATATGAAAGTAAAGAAAAAAAACGTATTTTAAAAAAAGGCAGGATGATGTCCAGATAACTAATCAGCCAATTACCTGTACTAATTAACTGTAACAATACCTATGTTATTCAAGCGAAAATACAGGAGACACCACCAACTTGCAGGAGACACTACTAACTTGCAGGAGACACTACTCAATTCTAAATAATATCCTAACGAATATTCATGTTACTTTTAGGCAGTTTACCAATGCTCTTTTAGAATAGAGCATCTTTAAAACGTTCATGGTGCAAGTAAATTACACGTCTGTGTGATATGTAAGGCTCAACAATGATTTCTGTATATGGTAACAGACTTTTCTTTAATTGAAAGCCATGCACAATTTCAATTTCAGTATTATTTTGAAATTAGTGTAGGAAAACGAAAAATAACTCATTATGAACGATTTCTCCTTTTTCCATAATATTTTCAAAAAATCGTTTTCTATACAGCATTAACATGTTTATTTAGTCTTTAACAGAGAAGCATCAAAGCGTAATGACAATGGCCACATTTGTATTAATTTAATTTAGAATTAACGTAAAATACTATTCGTGCTTTTATTTGCACGTGACAATCCAAACACCAAAACAATTACACGTTTAAAAAAGGGAAGGAGCTCAAACACGGACAGCAAAATGAATGTTTTCATTCAAGATACCATTTAAACAAAAATAAATTTTCAATTTCAGACCAATTCTATCAGTTCTAAAACACATGTTGTACGGCGGAATGGCTTAATTACGTCTCAACTTCCTCGGACACTTATGTTTCCATGTTTTAGACATGTTTGGTGTTGACAACTTAATAAAGTGGTGCCATGAAAAAAAGATACCGTTTTCCTCTCTCTCTCTCTCTCTCTCTCTCTCTTATAAGATGATATATATGCGTAGTAGTAATAGATACATGTATTCTCTAATCCAGGTAAATATAACTTAGACAAATAGCGAACATCGCAAATCAATAGCAGACACCCCTCGGGTGCCATTCGATCTTGATCTACCCTATACAAATCATATATGTTTACTGTATGCAAATCACCCCGAAACAATCAAATTCGAGGCCCCCTACTTAAGCTAAATGATTAAACAAATGCATGGCGTTTAAGATCGGGACATCATTTTAAATGAACATCAGCTTTGTTATAGTAAAACTAGCCTTAGCATTAAAAGTGTGGATATAGATCTGCCTGTACATCAATGTTGTGTGATCACAATATTAAAACATGTAGATGATTCTGTGACTACATGTAGATGCTTCTGTGACTACTTGTAGATGCTTCCGTGACTACTTGTAGATGATTATGTGACTA
Source organism: Serripes groenlandicus (assembly GCA_031761405.1). Lineage (NCBI taxonomy): Eukaryota > Metazoa > Mollusca > Bivalvia > Cardiida > Cardiidae > Serripes > Serripes groenlandicus. The sequence goes on from JASEVX010000003.1 coordinate 29,774,387, forward strand.
CTTGTAGATGCTTCTGTGACTACTTGTAGATCACTATCAGACTGCGTGTATGTGTTGGGTGATCTGGATCTATACTGATCGCTAATGACCCGTGTTTGGTTTTCCTGTAGAGCCGATCAAATCGTTTAAGGACCCTATCCCACATACCTCTGACGTTTCATGACGCCTCTGTAGCAGAAGACGACATTTGAATACATTGTGGCATAATGACAAAATTCTCTTTTTGCCGTAATGTATTCAACTTCATTCAATGAGTTTTCTATCATATATACAGAGTTTCATATGTGTTGCCTAGATACAGTTTCTGTAAGTCGTCAGCTGCGAAAGTGCTACATGTATTCTTATGGACCCTTTTTGAAGCTACGTGGTCGAATTGCCTGTATCGTCCTATCATCCAATTATAAAAACCGTTGATGCTCGTCTTTCAATGGGTCCCTTAAGTTTTAGCAGCCCTCTACAAGTTAGTCAATGTTTACACGATAACGGAGTATCCCTGCCGCCCTGGAGGGGGGCCGGGCTATCAGTTGTTGTTGAAATGACGTGTTTAAGAAATGCTGGATCTTGCGATTTTGGGGTATTGTATTGTTCGTGGACGTGTCGGTCATTTCCGGTGAGTATTTCCGGCAATCCCAAGAACAATACTGATCTCTAACGGCTAAATACGGAAATTACCGAGCTCGTTAAGGATGGTCTTTCTTCAATAACAGTTACGTAAGCGTAATGTACGGCATTAAGAACTATTGTGCGTAAATTTATGCAGCGTAATATTGATCTACATTGTTCGATTGTTACTTATGAATACTCAGTGTGTCCATAAATATTTAAGAACTTGTGACAATTTAGACATTATGTTTTTAACAGCCATACCATATTTTCAATTTAGATGTAAAATTTAAAAAAAAAGGTTTTAGAAAAACAACTTAGCATGAATATTAAATGAGTAGCCTGGAGACAAGTATTGTGAGTAATTAATTAAATTATAAGTTGGAAGAACTTGCTTCGCTATCGCTGCAAAATAAATTTAAACTAAATGAAAAACGGTGCTTTTCTCTTAAACCTTGAATGATGTTACGGTAATTGATGATCACAGCACCCATATAAACATTATCCGTACATCAACGTAATCCCATATAACTTAATAATATAATAACACAGCTAGTTATTTTTTAAATCCGAAAATATAAAACAAACATTCTATAAAGAACAGCGTCATGAATAAGATATTCGAGTAAACATCAACAAGTATTTTATTCAACTTTGGTTTAGGAAAACCCTAGAAATATGAAACCATCACAGTTTGATGGTTTTCAAAAATGAAAGGAGACGGTTGGGGCTTAAGTGGTTCGTATTGATATAACAACATAGCTAGGTATATCAGTTTGTTTGTATTGTGTTTTTACGCCACCTTCAAGAGTTATCATTTATATCACGGTGTTTCTTAGGTACTACTGAATCCTTTATCCTGACACCAGTTAGTCCGTCGACATACCTGCAAACCCCCCCCCCCCCCCCTTACTAACAAACCCTAAGCCATGGGCGTAGCTGTGCAATAATCAATGTGTAGGCAGTCTCGTGAGAAAATAAGCATGCCACACAGACCTACCCGGATAGACACTTTTCGCCTCCTGTGGATTTTCTGTTTCAGGAATCACTACTCTATACATCTATCCCCCTAAGACGGAATGTGTCGGCCGGATCGGTCTGCGCGGACAGCGCGGGCTGATCTGGTCGATACATTACGAAGATGTCTATATCGCCGCAGCTGTATTTTGGGTCATTTTGAGACAAAATGTGTGGGCACGTGCCTACAGTGCCTAAAGGTAGCTACGCCCCTGTAAGCGCCAAGGTGGAAACCCATTACTACCATTTGTTATGTCTATGACATTACCCAGCCGGGGGATCGAATCCGCAACTTCCCGCAAAGGAGGCGCATGCTTGATCATTACATTACAACTGACTCGTTGGTGTCGGTATAACTGGACCAGTAGAACTGGTAACAAACAATTAAAAACCCGCCGTGATATAACTGAACAAATGTTGAAAGCGGCGTAACACCTTACAGACAGACAAACAAACAAACAAACAAACAAACAAAACGGGAGAGGTAATAAGACCTCCAACTCGGAAGACGCAGTTCAAGTATAATTAAAATGTAGGATAGTATAAAGTTGTTCAAAAGGATTGGGAACGTCTAGAACACGCGCATGCTCACTACGAGGGCCTCCGTTTTCAATTATTTCTGGAAATTGAAAAATGCCAAGCCATTCCTGAAGAGAGAGTGAGTTATTTCAGTTAGTAATTATTGTACGGCAGACTGGCCTGGCGCTCCGATATCATTGGTTTTTCTCCCGAGGGCTATTTCAATTTCCGCCCTGCTTAACGATTCCTTAACAAGAAAAAGAGTCGTCTTACAAAAACATGTATGTAGTTTTTTGTCTTCAGTTTTCTTAGAACGGTGAAGTTCTTTTAAAAAAAATAAAAAACGTTATACAAACACTGAAGTTTCCAGTGTCTTTCAAACGACGTCGTTCAATAAGCTATGTCAATTTCCCTCCTGTTGAATAATTCTTTAACAAGAAAATAGATTCATCTTACAAATTGTTTACTTTGATTTTATTTATCTTAAAACAGTGACTATTATGCTGCTTATATTGAAGTCCTGTTTACATGAATTATTCTAAGTTAACCATTTCCCACATGTAGACGCATTTTGACGTATCTACGACAACGGACTTTTGATAAACAATGTAACATACGGGGAAATTAGTCATAATGAGAACTATCTCCTTTTGCAACAATCTTTTCAACTGTATTCTATAAGTATACTTTCTTTTTTATATGTTTGCATATATAATTTTTCCTTGTCGTCTGCTGCAGATATGTTGTATGATGGAAAGAGTTAACAAGAAAATGACTCGTCTTTCAAAACATGAATATATGTTTATTTTTGTTTGTGATTTTATTTCTAAAAACAATTTTTTTTTTTAGAATTTAGCATTTATTTGTACAGTCAGTACATTTACATTATGTGATATGAGGACATATACTAATAACACTAGTATTTTAACAAACGATACACCAAACTACATAGCTTTCACACACAACACCCGCACACACTTTCACACTGTCCGTGCATGTAACATATCTTCATGTTACGTTACCTATATAGTATATACTTAAGTATGCAAATAAATAATTGCGTAAATGGAACATGCACGAACGCATTCATCAATATACATACAAACAAATAAACTTATTTTTTTTTTCCGGTATTTTAGCCTACTGGCTTATAAAAAATTTAAAACTAAATATAGAAATTTTCAATAGTTTTTTCGTTGAATAACTTAGAAAATGAATATATAGAGAAACCTTTATGCTAGAATATTACAAAAGTAACTCCATTAAATCATTAAATATAATTCCGGCAAAAATCCTTTTCAAATCTGGTTACTTCTGATTTGATTACAGTTAATGTTGTCCTGGCCTTACTTAACTATTTCCCTCATATAGACGCTTTCTGACGCCTCTGCAGCAGACGGCTTTTGAAAACATGGCGATAAAAGAAGAAATTGCTCAAAACGAGCAATTTCTCCCTTTGTCTCCATGTTTTCAACTTTATTCAATTATTGTACTTTCATTTTAAGGGAGTTTCCAAAAAGATTTAGGCTATGTTTTCAAAGTCGTCTGCTGCAGAGTGGTTGTACGTGGGAAAGGACGGTTAACGCGTATCATCATTTATTACAGCGGACAATGTTTACCAATATCAAATTGCACGTTGGATTCCAGTATAAAGTGATACCGTTGGATTCTCAAATCGCAGGTCAAGATTGATTGTCTGTCAATTTGTAAATTAGTAGTTTTGATATATAGTTGAAAAGCAAGATGGAAAAAGAAATTCGCAATGATTTTTTTTTTAAAAACTTAACTGTATCAAATGCGTTAAACAGTTTTGTGTAGCTGAACTAGAGAACATGATTTTGTATTCGTTCATGATCTGTGTCTGTTTTTTTAATGTTGTCACTATTTGTTCAATTGGAATATTTCATTGTATAGTGTAGTATGGGCCGATGGCCTTATTACAAGATATAAAGATGTCTTTTCTATGTCTTTACTTGTTCTCCCCTTTTTGCACCCAAATTCAATTGCTAAATATATCTCCAAAATGCGATATGAAAGGTGTGAACAAATACATTAATAGATATTTCAAACGTTTAAATTCGGAAAAATCAGACCCTTTATACGAGAGCAGAGAGAGAGATGTAAACTACCTCCGAGTCGCAGGCCTCCCAAATGTTAATGCTTTCAATTAGGACGAATAGAGCAACACATATGAAGATTTGCATTACCACAATGATATTGCCGACTTTTAGAACGTTGCTGCAAACGGTATGTGAAACTATTGTAAACACAAGGCAGTATGAGCCACAGAATTTTTAAATCTTTATCAGAATTTTCCAGATGTTACATGCTTTTTCTCAGATGTTTTAATAAACATACAGACGACTTTAATTATTTCATTCATATCAGTGAAACCGAATAAAGGAATAGCTTTAGCTATACATATTTTTCGTTTTGTCGTTTCAAGATTCGGGCGATAAGACAAAAGGGGACCCGACCATCAAAAGTCTCGATTTGACAGAGTAGGTTTTGGTGGTTGATGGATTGCTGATATCAAAAAAGATAGCACGAATAAAACGGTTCGAAGTGAAGTGAATGAAATAAGGACCGATGTATAACAAAAAGGACCTTATTACCTTTAAAAGAGCAAAAACCCTTATCGTGATGTTCGTTACATTAAACCTTTACCACTTGCAGACGAACTCAGAAGAATCTGCTTGGACGACTTTTAATAAGATTGTTGCAAAGGAGAAACGGCCCGTGAGCAAATTCCTGTTTTTGGCAACATGTTTTATATTTATTATTTCATTTATAGACAATTACCATATTTTGGCATTGACGTTTTCAAAACTCGTCTTCTGCAGATTTGTTGTATGTGGGAAACGGGTGAGTAACAGTTTCGTTCGATGTAGATCAAGTTAAGCATGTATAGTTTTCGCTACAGCGAGTCAATAGTAATGCTTGCCCAGCAATGAACGAAAGCCATTTTAAAGTCTTGTTTAAGTTTAGTCAAGACTAGTTCATCAATATGTAATAACGTGTCAGCAGCAGTGATGGTATGATATGTTTTAAATTCAGACAGTCTCGGTTGGCCCCTTAAATTACTTCGAGTTATCGACTTGTTCGAGTGAACGATATATGTATGATTATGCTATTTATGCTATTTAATTTAATTCGTTTAATATCAACTTGCTTAAAGAAAAAACCAGCGCATCAGATTTTCTGACTGATCTTATGACTCTTATGGGCAATAATAATTGCTGCTATTCTATTTCATGAGAAATATTTATGTTCCAGGAAACTGTTCGACCTAAACGATATATTCGAGTTTTCTCAATTTTGAGTTATCCACTGGATCTTGAAAATAGCGTAGACACTGATCAAACAATTTTGAGTACCGAAGCTTCTCTGAGTCTTGTTTATTTCTGTTGAACAGGAAAAATAAAATCCCCTTTTCTTGCGGGTAAAATTCATATTAATGTATTTTAAATGACTTCTTCAAGCTATTCACTCGAATACTCGTCGGAAAAATGTTTGTTTTGACATTTTTGCCTTCCCTTTGAAAATCTTTTTATCATAATCGACTGTAAAAATTCAAAAATTGTTCGCTATGATTATGTGTGGTCTACGGCCCTTTCCCCCATATAGACGCTTCCTGACACCTCTGCAGCAGACGGCTTTTTGAAAACATAGTGACAAAAGAAGAAATTGCACAAAACGTGCAATTTCTCCTTTTGCCACAATGTGTTCCACTTTTTGTCATAGGTTATCCATTCAATTATGGAGATTTTCTATGTTTTGACAAAATTCGTTCAAAGTCGTCTGCTGCAGAATTGTCGTATGAGGGAAAGGGTTTACCCTTCCCTACACAGAACAATACTGCAACAGACGACTTTGAAAACATCTAGGCAAACATACGGTAAATATCCATAAACTCAGTTATAACTATTGCAAATAGCTGAAAGATTTGTAGCAATAAGAGAAATTGCTCGTAAAGAACAATTTCTCCTTTTGTCACAATGTTTACAAGAGTCCTCTGTTGCAGATGCATCAAAATGCGCCTACATGTTGGAAAGGGTTAATCATCTTTTCATCATTAAATGGATGGGACACGTATCAAAGATTTAAACTCGACTTCAAGACCAGTATTCCCTAACCTATCAATATCAATTCTAGATTTGAAGACTATTCCAAAGTAAAACAATTTATGTTATCCCTATCGATGGATTATAGAGATATCTCAGTGAAATAGAAACTGGTAATCCATTTTTTCAAACAGTGAAATTACCATTTTAAAACCGTGAAATTACCACTTTTCAAACAGTGAAATTACCATTTTCAAACAGTAAAATTACCACTTTTCAAACAGTGAACTTACCATTTTTTGCTTTTTTTTATGATATTATTTTTTTAATTATGGAGTTTACTTATACTTTATTAGATAATATGCCTCTAAATAATAAAATGTAAATTAAAATCATAACTTTATGCAATGTCTTCAAATTATTTTCACGTTAATCTCCCAGAAAATACTGGACTATTTGTTCCAGGTAGTAATACAAACTGCGCTAAACCCGTAGGGTTCACAACAGGGACAATTTGGAGGCACTGTACGAGATAAAATATACAAAAAGTGGTAAAAAGATCTTTAATGGCCTAAAATTAAAAGAAAATGTACTATTACTATTACTATTCTCACTCGTGAGAATAACATTTTTTTTCTTCACTCGATAAAATAAAAATCGATCTTTCACTGAAACGAACAAATATCCTCTATTTCTTATAGTTTATCCAATCAGAAATAGTTTTACCTTATGAATTTGTAATTATAATTGATAAAGTTAACAGCTTCTTTTAATTGCTCTTTACGGTGGGAAGACGCCTTTTTGTGCATCTACAGTAGACGACTTTAGAAAACATTGTGACAAAATGAGAAATTCACCATGATTAGCTTTTTCTCTTATTCACAGTGTTTTGCAACTAAATTTAATAAAATAACTTCTATTTGTCTATATACGTTGTCAATATGTTGGAAAAGATGTTTTCAAATGCCTCTTCTGCAGATTTGACGTTTGTGTAGAAAGGAAACGGTTCATATTTAACTGTTTTCCCTTTTTCAATTTGTTTCAGTTTGGACACATCTGGTAAAGACTAAACTACTATAGGTTTAAACGTACCGTTAAAATACCCGTAACCACCACCAGCCATCATTTCACGTTCCTCTAACTCTCCAGGTTGTAGTGGACGCATGCGCCGTGGACTTCGATTGAAAAAATGGCGACGAGCACCGAGCGCGCTCAATTGTTTCATCCGTCTTTCTTTTGACCGTCTGTTTTGGAACCAAACCTGAAAATATAAAATGAATCCGTGTTAAGTAACGGTTGAATGAAATGAATCTACGTTAAGTAACGGTTGAATAAAATGAATACGTCTTAACGGTTGAATGAAATGAACCCGCGTTAAGTAACGGTTGAATAAAAATGAATCCGTGTTAAGTAACGGTTGAATAAAATGATATGGCCTCGTCTAGAAGCGATTTATGTTCCTCATGAATGTTTTCTTATATGTGACTATTTATTTTATTGTATTCTTTAATTTGCACATGTAAGGCTATTATCGCTACTTGGCTTAGAAAAGAAGCAAGTGCTTAAAGCCTTTTTGGAAATAAAAAAAATAGTAAAGTATTAAATATTGTAATTCATTGATATATGTTCAGCCTCCTAGTCTATTATACTCAAGGTTCAAGCTCATGAAAACAGAGAAACAACGCAGAAACAGTTCATGCTCTAATCAAACATATCCGTCCTGGTATTTGGTTCGAGTTTATCGATACATTCGAGTAAGCCCGTGATCGAATTATGGCGTGTCCACTGAAAAAGGGGGTCATCATATGAGCATTGCTTCTATTCAAAACAGACAGTGTGTGACACTTATAGACAGAGTTTATGACATGGTAATTAAAACAGACGCACGAAATATGGCCGCGTCAATCCATGAAAAGAACATAACAGAGCTAAAGATAAGAGGCGTTTGCATGTTTCAAAATAATCCTTATTTGACCTTCTAACCGTATGTTGTGGGTACTCAAAAGAATCGTCTCCATGAGACGATTCTTTTGAGTACCCACAACAAAGGGTTTGATTTAATAATAAGAGAGAAATTGTAGGGAAAAGAGCGGAATTACTGGACATCTGACATAAGTTCATACGCGATCTATGACATGTAAATCCATGATAGCATTTTGTAAGAACTTCATAGAATATGGCTTTTGATACAATACTTTTTGACTTTGGTAATTTATGGCATGATTCACTGAGTGTTAACGCCGTTTTTTGACAGGTTTTCAGTCACATAGCAGATTACCTATCCGTGTGTTTTCTGGTTTTGTCACACCAGTACACCACAGAACAGTTTTATCAAGCAGTTTACTCCTTGCCCATTGGTGGAAAACGAATGATGATTGTTAAATGTCTGTCATAATGTTGGCCGAGCTGAATTTCACAACTCACAACATTTGGATCACCAACCGCGTCTCTACCGACTGAGCTACCTGGGTTCGGCAAATATTGCATGTACGGACAAAAACATAAATAATTCAAAAGGAGACATTTTTTACAGACTGACTGACATAGCTTAAGAATTTATGTTGATTGCTTCTCAATGCCCACAAACTTAAGGACGTTTAGCGTTAATAGTAGAGTGGCCTCGTAAACACGGTGCTAAAATTAGCTCCACGCGCGCCAGAAATGCACAATTCTGACAGTTGTTGCAAACGGACGAGACTTGCATATGGATGGCATTAGTTGTAGTGTTTACCCATTCCCCTGCTATAGAACGAGTATTATGCTCGCTAGTATCGGAAGCAACTGAAGGGAAGAACGAAATCAAAAGTACAATCTGACCCAAGTTGTAATTTAAACCACTACCCTAATATAGACTCTTTTCGCGCTATGCAGCCGACGACATATTATTATGACCAGTGCTCTGCGAAACCCAACTGTAAAGCAGCGTAATACTTGTTCTGATCAGGCTCTTAACTGGTCGCCAATAAGTCATAGAAGGTGTTAAGCACCCAGCCGAGCCCCGGTAGCTCAGTCGGTATTAACGCGGGCTGTCAATCCATGGGGTTGTGAGTTCGAATCCCAGCTCGGCCAACATTCTTTCCGACGTTTGACAAAAGTCACTGTGACATGCGTCATTCGTCTTTCACCAATGGGCTGTGTGGAAACGCAGCTAGTTGCTTGGAGAGTATGTTGTGTGGTGTACTGGTGTGGAAAAACCAGGAAACGCATGAGTAGGTGAACTGGTCGCCGTTATATGATTCATAAATTGTTGAAAACGGCGTTGAACCATAATCAATCAATTCAAAGCACCTGCTATAAAGCAACATACATTTGGATCCTTACCATGGATGCTTAACTACACAAGTATTATTAAACACGTGTAACAATTTCGTTAAGGTTGATTTTGCAGAACACCGCTCATATATGTGTAAATTTCTACTATGATTTCCAAATGATCTTAATGTGTGTTTCTTCTTTCAAATAACAATTATATATATAAATATTTTGTTCTGCCAAATCTGTTCCTTGACCATGCATAAGCTATCCGACTATGTTAAAGCAAATGTGGCATATGAATGTTGTATGTTGGGCTTTTTCCCGAATAAGATTAATCTCTCTATATAATTATGAAAGAAATGGTTTAGAAAAACAAGCGTATCCCACAAGAAATAGGGAATGCCAGGTAACGTTATTCCCATAAGCTGTTTGAAGTTCTAGCGGCCGGTGACATTGATTCAACGTCTCCCAAGGCAATTAATCCATCCGAGGAAATAGTATCAGACCATGTAACTATAAATTTCATTGTTGGCGAGAAATGCCCAAAATTATGTGGTGAAACCGTCATGGCGCTGATATTGTTCGTATTTCGTCGACAAAAAAAATGGTTCGTAACTCTTTCCTATATCAAACGAATTTGCAGCAGCTGGTAATGTTCAATTATTTTATTTTATTGTATGGTGTTTTACGTCGTTTTCAGCATCATGTTTTCAGTTCTATCACGGCGTTACCTTGGTATGTTACCGGTTAAACTGATAATTTTATCCTGAAATCAGCGAGTGTGTCGTAATGCTCACCCGATTTTCATAAGAGCCAAGGAGGGAAAATCATTACATGTACTAACTTTCTTAACGTCTTAGGTATGACCTGACCGGGGGATCGAACCCGCGACCTCAAACATCCGAGGCGGACGTTCAACCACTACACCACCGATGCGGTTGGTGTTCTCCTAATTAAATTACCGACGGTCGCCGGCCGAACCGCTTTACTCAGCGTGCCTCGTTTTATGTGACATTCCGAGCATTGATGACGGGAGACATATAAACTGTGTGTCTAGAAGTTTTGTGTGCCTCGAGGTAATAACCATAAATACCGCCGGGGATTCTCGATCATGCCAGACATGGTGGGTTAAAAATCCATCGCTTTTTATGACATAGGCCACATTTCAAAAGCTTCGGAGGCTTACGTTCATTCTTATTTATAATAGTAAACTTAATTGTAATTAAATGGAAATAATTTAATTTGTTGTCATTGTTGTTCGACGCCATTTTGATGTTCGCTCAGGATTTACCTAATTGGCAGAAATTATATATGGTCAAAAGCCTTCATAGTTGTACTGTATACAGGGGCGTAGCTCCCTTTAGGCGCCGTAGGCACATGCATACGCATTTTTTCTAAAAATGCCCCAAAAAATGCAGCTGCGGCGATACACATCTGCGTAATGTATCGACCAGATCAACCTGCGCTGTCCGCGCAGATTGATCCGGCCGACACATTCCGTCTAAGGGGGAATAGATAGAGTAGTGATTCCTGAAACAGAAAAGTGTCTATCCGGGTAGGCCTGTGTGTCATGCTTAGGCTGATCCGGGTCGATACTTTACGCAGAGTTCACAATGTTGATTTTCTCACGAGACGGCCTACACATTGATTATTACCAAGCTACGCCCATGATATACGTAGTGGAAACAGTTGTATTAGTAAATGCTTCAGCAGGAATAGTTGCTGTGGTTTCATTGGTTGTATGTGATTCAGTTGCTGTTGTTGTATATACTGAGTGTTTGTGTGTTTGATGTATTTCTTTAAATGGTGTTTTTATACCGCATTCGACTTCATTTCATTCATATCACATCGTTTCCTAGGTAAATTACCAGTATTTCTTTTAAGTTTATCCTATCACCAACATATCAGTCCGTTATGCTATCTCCGCGCCAAGGAGGGAAGCCACTACATGTATTTTCGGTTTTAAAGTCTTTGCAATGACCAAAAGGGGATCGAACTCGTGTCTTCCGCTCTCGAGGCGGACGCTCTTACACTACGCAATCGAGGCTGCGCTCATCGTATTGTACAGATTATCATCAAACAAAAGATTCTACATAATGATATGTAGCAATTTAATATAAAAACAATACTTTATGCGTATGAAAACGCATTATTCTTTTAATAATATGACCTTTGATAAACCCGGTACGGTAATTTATCTCGAACAATCACGTGGAAAACATGTAAATTACATTGTACCTAATTGTTGTGCTATCAAAAGGTGTGGGTCATTAGGGTTTATTAACTATAATTTCATCTCCTTTTCGCCCCATAATCATCCTTGACAGTCAATTGGGCCTTGATCTAAGATCAATGGGATGTTTACACTAGAACCAGGCCAGCAATAAAGCACCGACATGTTGGTATGAATCCGTACTAAAATGGGTGCTAAAGTCCATGAACCCTTTGCAAACATTCAGACGTATTTTGATGCAATTTCAGCAGATGATTTTTGAAAACATTGTGGCTAGAAGGGAAACTGCTCAAACTGTTTTCAGATCTATTCAATTACTCATTTTCAATTAGTAGATATTATTACTATGTTTGCTTACACGTGTTCAATGGCTATGTATATGTGTTGTATATAACAACAATTAAAAGGTCTGCAGCAGACGACTTTGAAACAATCTCTGATTTGAAGAACTATTATTGCATAGAGCAGTTTCTCCTTTTGCCAAAATAGTTTGATAATTATAGTGTAGGGACATCAGACCGCTTCTGTGATTGGGACATTGTCGAAGAAGCTGCTGCATAGTTATTGTATGTTGAAAAGAGTTAAAACAATATCATATAAAAACGAACAGCGTTTATATATACAACCGACATTAGAAGCTGAAATTGTACCTCTACTATGTTGCTAGGCATGACTTATAAGATAATGTTGAACGCTGCAGGGTCCTCATGTGTGCGCTTTACCCCTGACATGACTCTGACATGACTCTGGCAAATACGAACATGATATAAATGGCTGTGAAGCGTGCTTGACGCTGGTTCCAGCATTGTAATGTGTCAGAACGTATAGACCCATGTACGCCCGGATTGAGAACTGACAGCTATTAAAGCCCGGTATCAGCTGCAGTCACGATATCAGTCAAATATTTAAACGCATCGGGACTCTTTGATTTTTAAATTTTACATTTTTCCAACTTTGCTTGTAAAACCCTTTCTCACTTACAACATTTTTCGGCAGACAACTTCAAGCACTTTTTGGCCAAACATTTAGAAATATCTTTATACACTGTATGAAAGTATAATTATTGAAAAGGTTTGAAGACATTCTGACAAACTGTTTCAAACATCATTTGCTGCAGAGTAATCAGAAAGCATCTGTATATGGTAAGTGGTTTAAGTTAACGCTATTATGAGTCGTCCCCAGAGAAAACCAACTTTACGGACTCTGCGTAAAGTATCGACCCAGATCAGCCCAAGCATGCCGCGCAGGGTAACCCGGATAAACCCTTTTCGCCTCCTGTGACTTTTCTGTTTCAGGAATCATTACTCTATATCTCTATTCCCCTGATAGACGGAATGTGTCGGCCGGATCAGTCTGCGCGGACAGCGCAGGCTGATCTGGTCGATACATTACGCAGATGTCTATCGCCGCAGCTTCATTGTGGACTCTGCGTAAAGTATCCACCCGGATCAGCCTAAGCATGCCACACAGGCCTACCCGGATAGACACTTTTCGCTTCCTGTTGATTTTCTGTTTCAGGAATCATTACTCTATATCTCTATTCCCCTGAGAGACGGAATGTGTCGGCCGGATCAGTCTGTGCGGACAGCGCAGGCTGATCTGGTCGATACATTACGCAGATGTCTATCGCCGCAGCTTCATTGAGGACTCTGCGTAAAGTATCCACCCGGATCAGCCTTAGCATGCCACACAGGCCTACCCGGATAGACACTTTTCGCTTCCTGTTGATTTTCTGTTTCAGGAATCACTACTCTATCTATCCCCCATTAGACGGAATGTGTCGGCCGGATCAGTCTGCGCGGACAGCGCAGGCTGATCTGGTCGATACATTACGCAGATGTCTATCGCCGCAGCTGCATTTTGGGGCATTTTGCCGTGCAGGCTAATCGGGGCAGACACTTTTCGCCTCCTGTGGATTTTCTGTTTCAGGAATCATTCTATACCTATATCCGCCTGAGACGGAATGTGTCGGCCCTGATTAGCCTGCGCGGACTGCGCAAGATGATCTGGGTGGATACATTACGCAGAGTCTATAGAGTTGGTTTTCTCGTGGAGACGGCTCATATATAATTAGCGACAAAGAAGGAAGTTTTCATTGCAATATTCTTATATATAGCTTTGCGAATACTCCTGGTCCTAATTCCACCAACGATACTTAGCGCTAAGTAATACTTAAATACTTAAGAGCGTATTTTATCATGTTTGATTCTCTAATAAAATATATATATTTCATTTATAAACAAGTTTTCTTAGTCAGCAAGCTAACTATTTATGTCAAATTAGAAATTTACTTAAAATCATTCCATCATTCAACTTTTACAAATTATTAGCAAAACAAAAATGATGAAATATGGGCTCTTAAGAATTTAAGTTTTATTTAACTCTAAGTTAGGTTGGTGGAATTGTACCCGGGTCATGCCTCTCAAGGGACAATAGTCCTTGTCTCAACCAGGACTCCCTGTCTCAACTTGCAGCATGCATTAATACTCGGTGGTATGTACGAACACCCTCCGTGATCTCCGACTTTCCGCCGTTAATCAAATATTCAAACAAAATTCTCTTTTTATGTGAATTTAAAAACATATGTATTAGTTCCTTTATATTTGATACAGAATTGTTAACATAAATAAAATAAGTATGTCGTTTGAGATTGTTATTGAGGCGGATTGTCGGAGATCACGGGGGTGTCAGGGCTGGGGGCATAGATGGCAAAGACATACCCAACGTTTATTACAACGTATACATATACATGTATTTTGTAGAACAATACAAAAAAAAGAGAGAAATAATTCCTAGGTCATTTTAACAAAAACAAAAGCGTTGGTAAAATCAAATTTAAACATCCACCAGAAAATTTGATAGGTAAAATGTGTTTCTATTTTTTTTCATTTGAAGTTACGGATTTCTAACATGTCGGGATAAATCTTTGTAATGTTGAGCGTTTCAAGTCATTGTTCATTTTCATCACCGCATGTGCGTCTGCTATAAGCGCTGTCACTTTCAATTTAAAGTGGAATGATCTACACAGCTTTCTTCTTACACATTTACGGCGATCACGTTACACCTCTCTACCTAACCACTCAGATAAGACACGTATCAGCTTTGTTGACTATTTTCCACATACAGTCGCAATTGGGCGCTTATGCAGCGGATGACTTTTGAAAACATTATGACAAAAGGAGAAATCGGTCATCACCGAACCACTGACAAGACACTTATAGGCTGTGTTGAGCATTTCCCATGTTCAGACGTATTTTGCAGCATTCGCAGCCGATGTCTTTTGAAATATAATTGACAAATTGGGGAATGGTTCATTAGGACACAATACACCTCTAAGCTTTGTTGACAATTTCCCACGACCAGACGCATTTTTTACGCAAATGCAGCTGGCAATTTTTGAAAGTATTTTGACGACATGGTGATCAATTTCCCCCATTTTGCACAATGTTTTCATTTGTAGATATTTTTCGATATTTTGCCTTGCCGTTTCCAAAGTCATCTGCATAATTAGAGCATGCGGGAAAGGTTTAAAACGCAGACAAACTTTAGCTCTTTGGTAAAACAACAAGGACACGACAGTCCACGAGAAAAACCGATCTTTTGAAATTTGCTAACACCAAATATCAACATCAGCCTGAGAGTTCGAGTAGTCTTCATCTTCCCTTGAACGCCATGTTTCCATTCAACCATTATTATGGCTTCTTTATACAGTTATAATTCTCGTAGCCTATGATTAAGAATACCCAGTAAATATTGTATCTTATAAGGTCGCCACCAATTAAAATCCTTCATTAACGGAACTTTTCTTTTTCTTAACAACTACATGTACAACAATAATTACATTTAGAACCTGATATAATCAGATAATACAAAAGATTCGACGACAAATGGTTGTTGAACTAAAATCCTTTATGTTTTCCTAATTGTCACACTTTTAACACTTTGCCACCCACAAGCTTTCAGTATTTTGTGGAAAATATTAGTTTAATAATTGGATATAATTGAAAACATTTTGGCAAAAGGAGAAATTGCTCATAAAAGTCGTCTGCTGCAGATGCGACCGAAAGCGTCTACAAGTAGGCAATGGAATGGTTCTATTAATGCTCATCGTATTTACTTATCAAGATGTACCGACAAGGGAGATAATTACTGTAGTTCTTGGAACTATGTATTTGAAAGGGTCAGCTGTTTCAGACTTAGGACACACTTTAGCACGCTTATTTCCCGAATCCTTCGTATTGATGTTCGACTGTTTTACAAGGATAGATAAAGATACGGTCCATAGCTTCTTGAATTCTAAATGCAGAAGAACGAAGACAATTGTCTTCTTAACCCGTTCCCTCATACGGCAATTTTGCAGCAGACGACTTTGAATATATTTTTCAAAAAATGTAAATTCTCCATAATTGAACGGATAACCTATGACAAAACGTGGAAAACATTGTGGCAAAAGGAGAAATTGCACATTTTGTGCAATTTCTTCTTTTGTCACTATGTTTTCAAAACGCCGTCTGCTGCAGAAGTGTCAGAAAGCGTCTATATGAGGGAAAGGGTTAAACTGAATATTCAAATGGCATTCACACAAAACATTCGATTATCATTTCAATGAGCTGATATGGACAGTAAATATATATCGTGTGATGGGTTATTAATGATTATGAAATCCTCTATCTGGTCAATTTTTTTTTTTCAAGTGCGTTAAACCATATCTTGCGTATGTCACATTTGCAGCAGACGACCATGAAATTATCTTGGAGAAAATATGAAAATCTCTAAATGAAATTGTGATTTTTGTGAGGACTTGCATGGGTTATTAATGATTATGAAATCCTCTATCTGGTCAATCTTATTTTTTTCAAGTGCGTTAAACCATATCTTGCGTATGTCACATCTGCAGCAGACGACCATGAACTTATCTTGGGAGAAAATATGAAAATCTCTAAATGAAATTATGATTTTTGTGCGGACTTGCAGAAAGTGTGTGGATAAAAGAGCTCATTATCAGCAGTTTCGCCACAATATTTTCAAATGTTGACTGCTGAAGTGGCATCAGAAAAGATCTGTAGGTTGTGAAGGGTTAACTTTTGTCGTAAAATACAGCATAAACCATAGTAATTGAGGCCGGCACCAGAGATTGCTTTGTAAATTTATTCTCCAAATTTGTCGCACACAGAGATATGTTCTTTAACCACTAGAGTTAAAGTGCACGTGAGTGGTGGTAATTTACCCTAATTGTTTTGCGCATTAGACTCCCACGACTGTGAATGGGTCCCAAACGAGAAACTGCAATTAAAAATGGGGTTGCTGCCTTGCTTAATACGAAACCGAGCATTAGGGCATTCGCCACCACTGTATATATTCAGATAAACTTGAGCATAAAACTCTGCGACTGTGAATGGTTCTAGATTGATAAACTGCAATTACAAAAGGGTTGCAGCTCTGATCATCGAAAACCAATATTACGTCTTTTTCGCAACCAATGCAGATCCAGAGCAACCAGTGCATTCGCGCAGTTTGGTCTGGTTCTGCAATTATCGCTAATAGGTTACAGAAGGTTTCAAGATCCATCAGATTCCATGGATAAGCAGACAGATCTGTATCTACGTTCGTTATAAATACGCTGAGATTGGGTTTTATAGAGCATGCGCAGCTGATTTTGTTACGTATTCGGACAGTGAAAGCTCAGACGCGACTACACTAACCATGCCATTTCACAGACGCATTTAGACGCATCGGCAGCAGATGGCTTTGAAAATATTGTGACAGCTGGAGAAATTGATTTTCAACTCTTTTCAATTCTTATACTTCTATTTATCGAGATTTTTATTATATTTTGCCAATGCGTTTTTGAAGTCTTCTTCATCAGATTTGTTATATATGGAAATGGTTTAAATGTGTCAAGCTAGAGCCTTTGCATGTCATTTTTTAAAGTTTTAAAACTTGTAAAATTGGGTATCTAAACGTCCGTCCGCGTTGGTTTCTTTATATGTTTTCTATTCACTGGAATTTTATTGGGATATCCTGGGGACTGTTTTTAAGTGTCACGGTAAAACGAAGCCGTTGAAATCGTTAAAAATGGAGACAATTTGGGGAGCCAAAAACAAAGCAAAACTCTTAAGGACATAAATCGTTCATTAAATTTTATTAGACCAAGTGCCAGTTCTAATGAAAAATAAATTAGAAAGACATTAAGTTCTATATTGTTAAAGTTTATAGATATATGAGAGAGAAAAAACAACAGTTTGTTAAGCGTCTGCAGTTTTTAAACCAATCGTTGCAAATATTCTTTTCCTCTTCGTTTCAAACATAAGTCCAAAATTGTTTGGGAAATTCAACACATGTCTCTTTGGTGAAAAGGTTATGCGTTAACATAAATAATGAACTATATGAATAAATCTTTGATAAGTTGTATTAGTCAAAATGAGTATAAGAGCCGTCCCGCGAGAAAACCAACATACTGGCATCTGCGTAATGTATCGACCAGATCAGCCTGCGCTGTCCGCGCAGACTGATCCGGGCCGACACATTCCGTCTCCGTGGGATAGAGGTATAGAGAAATTATTCATGAAACAGAAAAATACACAGGAGGCGAAACGTGTATGTCCGGGTTAGCCTGCGCGGCATGCTTAGGCTGATCAGGATCGACACTTTACGCATAGTCCATAATGTGGTTTTTTTCGCGAAACAGCTCATAATACGAATTGGTTCTTTCTTACAAATGCCAATGCGAAAAGCGTAATTCGTCTTTCATGAATGGACCAATAGTCTATGTGGAAAATCAGTCAATTGCTTGGAAAAAGTCTGTTGTATGGAGTACAGGTCTGAGAAAAACAGGAAAGCACACAGGTTTGTGAACTGGCCGCCATGATATGCCCGAACAATTGTTGGAAACGGCGTTAAACACAAATTAATCAACTGTCTGGGTACTGTTTTGTCTTTAGATTACGGATTTTTTTTTTACTTTCTACACAGCTTTTGACCCGTCAGACGCTTTTATTTAAGACATGTGTATTCTTTCTTACTAGACATTTCTTATGGTACCAAAAGGTTTGTTTTTGTTGCCTACATATTGACACTTGACCTACTTTTCAAACAAGTCTTGTTTTACTTTATCGCAATTGCGCAAAGAAACAAAAGTCGGTATGTAATTTTGATTTGGTCGTCTCGGTAGTGTAGCGCTAGGTTCGTACGCCTGAGATGCGGGGGGTCGCGGTTGAATCTACGGACAGGTCATACTAAAGCTTTAAGATGGTAGTAAAGGTCTTTCCTCCACGGCGCTTTATATTGAATGACTGATTCGCTGGTGTCAGGATACATTGGCGAGTAGCAATGTCGTGAACTAACTGACAAATCGTTTAAAACAGCCTACTAGAACACAATTCTAGTATTTGTAGAGCAATTGGAAAATCCGTTGCAAATCCAGGTGTTGAACGTAAAGGAATGATACCGATGTATTACACACTTTCTACTGGCATCTTGAACTTTATTTGTTAGGTTACGATTGATATAGGTATATATCTATTGAAATACTTAGTTTACGAGACGATTCTCACCCTCGAGGCTTTTCGTCAACTGAATGGTTATTGTAAAGAAACCGGGATTTAAAGTACCATAAAAACCATTCACAAAGCTAGAGAAATATTTATGTAGCTACGCTCTTACCACGAAAATAAAAAATAACTATTTATTGAACTAAATATTACGTCACCACGGGCTAACGCAATCGACGGAAGCACTTTGATTGTATACTAGATAATTTCAGATGTTACTGCGTTTAATTATGTCTGTAAGGAAAACTATACAAATTGAAATCCTTAGACCTTCTAACGTATTCTTAATCCATGGATAGTAAATTATAACTAGGATGAGAAATACAATGGGGATCGAACCCGGAACGCTCGGTCCTAAAGAGAGTGAGAGAACGAGAGAGAGAGAGAGAGAAAAAAAGAGCGAGAGGGAGGGAGAGAGAGAGAGAGAGAGAGAGAGAGAGAGAGAGAGAGAGAGAGAGAGAGAGAGAGAGAGAGAGAGAGAGAGAGAGAGAGAGTGAGAGAGAGAGAGAGAGAGAGAGAGAGAGAGAGAGAGAGAGAGAGAGAGAGAGAGAGAGAGAGAGAGAGAGAGAGAGAGAGAGAGAGAGAGAGAGAGAGAGAGAAAGAAAAAAAACTTTAACCTGTACGAATAGATTGCGATCATGATAAGACTGCATACAGACGCATACTGATCTTCAATAAACAAAAAGTCCCGAAAGGCGATTGTTTACGTATGAGCCGTTCCACGAGAAAATCAACATAATGGCCTCTACATAATGTATCGATCCAGATTAGCCTGCGCGGTCCGGTCCATCCACAGGAGGCGAAAATTGTCTGTCGCATGCTAAGGCTGATCCGGGTCGATACTTTACGCAGAGTCCACAATGTTGGTTTTCTCGCGGGACGGCTCATATGTAAAAGCTTAATTGGAAGCAGGGCATGACATGACAAAAAGTTAAAGTCAAGCCATAACAAGAAATTGACAAAGATAGTAAAATAAGTACTAAATTGCACAACTTTATAATCACACGCTAAAAGTTGACCAGGGTCACCTAGACATTTTATTGCCCGGTTATTCCGTTATTGTGCCGTTAAACCAATGTGAAATAGTTTAACCCTTTACCCGCTGTAAGTGACTTTAACCCTTTCCCACATACAACAAATCTGCAGCAGACGACTTTGAACACATAGCGACAAAAACCTGAAAAATCTCCATAAAAGTTAGCTTAATTGTTAAATAAATATGAAAACATTGTGGCCAAAGGATAAATTGCTCAGCATGAGCAATTTCACCTTTGGCCACAATGTTTTCAAAAGTCGTCTGCTGCTGCTATTGCTTCAGAATGCGTCTGCTGTTGGGAAAGGGTTAAACAATATTTACTTATCACGTTTTCTGAACAATGGAGACCTAGATTAGTCTGCACAAATAGACAGTTTCATACCCGGTCATTCCGGTATTGTTACACCTATGTGAAATATTCACCGTTGTCCCTCTGTTCGTTCCTTCAAACAATAAGTCTTGTTATAATGATGTATACAAATTTAGACAAAGGTTGAAAACAGTTTAGACCAATATTAGTCTACATATTCATGGTTTAAAATGCTGTTTTACGCCGTTGTCAACACTACCAAATTATACCACGGAGTTCCGTTGGTAGATTGAAAGTTAACTTATTGTTCTGAATGTTTTCTTTTCACACATTTGTTACCACATTCAACAAATCTTAAGCACACGACTAAGACATCTAGGCTAAAATATGGAACATCTCTACAAGTGCAACGACCGGTGTTATATATCCTGACGCCGATGCATCGGTCGTAAGTCTATCCCCCATTAGACGGAATGTGTCGGCCGGATCAGTCTGCGCGGACAGCGCAGGCTGATCTGGTCGATACATTACGCAGATGTCTATCGCCGCAGCTGCCATGGAGGGAAGTCATTAGCGCAATTGTTAAAGTGCCGGGCAGACTAAGCCGGACAGACACTGTTTGCCTCCTGTGGAATTTCTGCTTCAGGAATCATTACAATTCCTACTATTTTATTAATGTTTTCGAAAGCAGTGTGCTGCAGATGCGTCAACATACGTCTGTAAGGGGGAAAGGCATCGTGATTATCTTAACCCTTTCCCATATACGATAAATCTGCAGCATACGACTTTGATAAAAAATATTTGCAAAAACATGGAAAATCCTTATAAAGGAAGGAATAATTACTTTAAAAAAGTTGAAAATATTGTGACAAAAGGATAAAATGCTCAAAATGTTTTCAAAAAACCGTTTGCTCCTGAGGCGTGAGAAAGCGTCTATATGAGGGAAAGAGTTAAACCGTTTGCCAAAGACAATCGCATTCTGACGCATCTGCAGAAGACGGGTTGTTAAAACATTGTGACAAAATGATAATTTTAAGGTGCTTGTATCGTTAAAATAAACTGGTATTGTACATGTAACCCGTGTGAAGCAATCCTCCTTTTCCCACAGTGTTAACAGCAGACGTTCTACATGTAGAACTGTTTCTCAGATAAAAATTTAAGAAGCATTTTACTTTGGTTTTTCATTATTTACTATGCAAATGGATGAGTAAAATTATATAGAAAAGGCAACGTCTAATAAAATGTTTGTCTACTGATTATTTAAGAGCTTCCAGACAGCGATAAAAAAAGAGATTAAAAGCCATTTTTAAAGTATCTAAATTGAATCAATACTGTCTAGCTTAAAAGGCAGATACTTGGAACTAAGTTCTCGATATATCAGAAAAATCGTTCCATTTTCTCTTACAGATAAAGAGAGATCAAGAAAAATGTACGTCTATTCCGAAACAAACAAGACGGAGTCGATTTCAAACAGGCGTCATGTCATCTTGTATGATGGTTATGTTGTCTCGGTTGGGTTTTTTCTTAACATTTCGTTTCGTAGTGGTACGTTCTCAATATACGCGCGAGAACTTCAGACCTAGGATTTGGCCCCGCTCGCGTTTAGTTGTGCTTCCTTTATTGATTTCTGGGTTGCAAGGATATCATAACGATTGCTCTGTCGATGTAATCATTGAATTATAGGTAGTACCGATTATTAACCCTTTCCCACTCACAGAAATGTTAAAGCAGACGATATTGAAAACATATAAGCATAATTATTTATTTATTCTGAATTAAAGTAGAATTATTGAAGTATGGCAAAACGACAAATTATGAGAAATTTCTCATTTTGCTGCAATGTTTTCAAAAGTCGTCTTCTTCAGTTGCGTCAAAATACGACTGCAACTGGAGAAGCATTCGATCAGAACTATTCTATACATCAGTGAAACACGTAACGTCGGCGGTATCGTAAGAACATCAGTCCGGCGTTAAAGTGACAATGAAACCAAAACGTAATTCGCGAAAACCCATTATATTTCAGTGATGTTCCGTCATGTTCCGTGAAAACCGATGACATTTAGCCGGGACGACATGGATGTTAACGGCTAACGTCTATCGAACGCAGGGCAATATCAACATTCGCTATTTGGGGCGTTTTTCAACAAATATGAGTTTCGCATACGTATATAACCCTTTCCCTCACAAAACAAATCTGAAGCAGGTGATTTTTAAAAATAATAAAAAAAGTATGAAGCTGCAAATAGTATACCAAAAGGTGAAATTGCTCATCATGACCAATTGTCTTAATGCATTCAAAAGTCGACTGCTGCAGTTGCGTCAAAAAGCGTAATGTAAGAGGGAAAAGGTTTATTAAAACGATAATTATCATTTTAATAGCCTGTTTAGACATATTTGAGCCTCCCTTGAGCTCGGGATAGTGGGGTTAGCATTTCGACTTGCTCTCTGGTGTCAGGTTACATGGACCAGTAGTACTAGTAACTAATCAAGGCAACGTCAATAATAGAAAAATTGTTGAAAGCGGCTAAAACGTCATAAAAAAATGACTTTCTTTCATGCGGCCTGCCTCATTTATTCTAGAAGGGAACCAACCAGTCACAAGAAGAAGGTTATTTAACTCTGGATTCAGCTTGATGGCTATTTAATGACCTTATCGACGGGGAACCAATTCTAGGACGTGTCTACGTCGTCAACATTCTGAGCTCTTTAATCCCGACCTTCACTGGGGTCCCGAGTGAACTCTGCATTGATTCACTTGCAACATTTACTCGAGTTTTTTTTGTCCATTAGGTTTGATTTATTATACTTTTTTGTCATTTGAATTGTTGCAACAGCTAGTAAGCGTCCATATTTAAGCCTTTCCCATATACAGACGCTTTCTGACGCCTCTGCAGCAAATGACTTTTGAAAACATTGTGACAAAAGTAGAAATTGCTCAAAACGAGCAATATCTTCTTTTGCCACAATGTTTTCAAATCTTTTCAGCAATTATACCTACATTTATAGAGTTTTTCCGTGTTTTCGCCAAGTAGTTTTCAATGTCGTCATCTGCAGAATTGTTGTATGTGGGAAAGGGTTAAAACCTACCATCGTGTTCCCAACACTAACATGTTACCACATGAAGACTCATTCTGAAGCCTCAGCTTTTAAAAAACATTGTTTTGAGAATTGCTTATATCTCCTTTTGTAACAATGTTTACTTTATTCAATTATGTAATGTTCATTTATAGAGATGTGTTGCATGTGTATGTCTAGATGTTGTGTAAGTCGTCTGTCGCAGATTTGTTGTATGTGGGAAAGGTTTCAAACCATACTTTATATATATATAAGATATACGCATCTGTTGACAATTTGTAAGAATGGTGTTAACGTCGTTTTCAACAGGAGTTCAGTTATTTCAGTTACAAGGGGTGTTAGCTTGGCAATAATCAATGTGTAGGCCGTCTCGTGAGAAAATCAACATTGTGGACTCTGCGTAAAGTATCGACCCGGATCAGCCTAAGCATGCCACACAGGAGTACCCGGATAGACACTTTTCGCCTCTTGTGGATTTTCTCTTTCATGAATCACTATTCTATCTATCCCCCCCCCCTCCTTAGACGGAATGTGTCGGCCGGATCAGTCTGCGCGGACAGCGCAGGCTGAGCTGGTCGATACATTACGCAGATGTGTATCGCCGCAGCTGCATTTTGGGGCATTTTTAGAAAAATGTGTAGGCACGTGCCTACAGTGCCTAAAGGGAGCTATGCCCCTGCTTACCCTTGGGCAATTACCAGTACTTTTAGTATTATTTATCTTGACAACGTGGTGCTATTTTCGCAACACTGAGCGCCAAGGGTGTTACTTACTAAAAATCCGTTATGATTATTTTTTTCAAAAGCAAGATTGCATTGGGATAATAGTTCTGTTTGTTTGTTTGTTTGTTTGTTTGGTGGTGTTGTTTGTTTGTTTTTTCCCACAATCATGCTCGCCAATGAAGGAAAGACTTTACTACCATTCTTTAAGTCGTTGATTATGACACGGACGGGGAGTAAACCGCTTCCTCCCGCACCGAAGCGGACCGCTCTAACACTGCACCACGGATGCGATGGAATAAGGGTTAACTAACAGTGCTAAAGGCAATATTGAGTTTTTTGCAAACAATACAGATTCAGGTGAGTCAGCTCGTCACGAGCTGTCTCACCTGAAATCAGAATTGTTTACCTTTAGGTTGTAAAAATATTCAAAAATTCTTATTACATGAGAAATGGAGACGCCCGATTTTAAACATGGCATAGTCTACCTTAAACAACGCTGACAGAGGTAGGGAAAGTGTTAAGGGTCTACGTCCGGAATGAATGTTTTGTTACATCGCTCGTGTCAAGATCTCTTTTCTTTGGCTACGATAGTGTGGTCCGGCAATGTTTATATTGGCATCAAATCTACACCTCGCGCCGCGTCAGGCGATTAGGGACCCCATTACATCTGCGAACAGTGCAGTCCCGGATGAGCGTGAATACACCGCCCAGTCCCAACCAGAATATTCGCTGTCCGCCTTTATGAAATATTTACCCAAATGAATATGCGATCAAAAATCCTATGCCAATTCTACTTATAAATATGCAATAAGACCGTTATTCGCATGCTGTGGGTCAGTTATGTATAGTGTACGTTTAACGTGTTCTGAATGTGTGCCAATGACTATTGATAACAAGTTCCCACGTACATCAAGTCTGCAGCAGACGACTTGTAAAACATCTAGGCATGAATTAGAAAAAACGTCCATTGTTATTGTTTGATTCATAGGAGTTTAAATCTTTCAGCGCCAAAGGCAATATTGAGGTTTTTGCAAACAACACTGATTCAGGTGAGTCAGCTCTTAACGAGCTGTCTAACCTGAAATCAGCATTGTTTGGTTTTTTAGTTATCAAAATAGTCCAAACTTTTATTACATGAGAAATGGAGTAGCCCGAACATGGATGAGTCTACCATTGTGTCGCACGACGTTCTTCCCAGACGATTGGTTACCTTCCCAAATATCCTAAATATTCGATTTAGTCCGTTGGTGAAAGACAACTTAGACAATGCCATTTGTAAATCATCGGACATAGTTGATGTCCTAGCCAGGGTTTGAACTTACGACCCCTGGAGTGATAGCCTGCGTCGTTACAGAATGAGCTATAACATATCGTACTCAGCAATGTCCTTTTTTCCACAATGTTTTCCAAGGTAGTCAGTCTGCTGCAAATGCATCCAAATGGCCTCAATGTGAGACTTGGTTACAGTCATACTGTCAATTATTAAAAATGTGCATTCGGGCCTCAATGTGGGACTTGGTTAAAGTCATACTGTCAATCATTCAAAATGTGCATTATATCCTGAAGATGATTTGTATTAAACGGGAGATACTGGAGTTTTAGTTAATGTGTTGTGTTCGTATTTACCTATAATTAAGTTATATTTGACATACGAGTTCGTTTCTTGATTGACTCTCTTTCCCACATACAACAATTCTGCAGAAATATACTCTGAACACTTCTAAGCACAAAACTGAAAAATCTCTACAAATATAAGTATTGAATAGAGCTGAAACTATTGTGACAAAAGGATAATTTGACAATTATAATAAATTTCTCATTTGTCCACAATGTTTTCAAAAGTCACTTGCTCCTGATGCGTCGAATGCACGTGCAAGTGGGAAAGGGTTACATCACATGGTGCGTCTCAATGGGTATAAGAACACTTTGAAAATACCAATTTTACGAAATGTAACAAAACACATTAAAAGCATTTCTTTAAACTGATTAAAACCCAGATGTGTGCGGTAGGGGTATTAAAATCGATTAAAGAGATATAATTCAAGAATCAAGATCTATCAGGCAGTCCGTGGGAAAACGTTTAAGTTGGCTTTTGTGAACATTTGGAGATCCAGATCAACTTGAACATCCGCACAGTGTGCTAAAGGTTGTACATTTCCCCCTTGGACTGGCTCATCCATTGTCGCTTAACAGGCTATGCTAAAATAATGATGTAGATCGGGATTGGGCTCCGCGAATATGGGTGCTTGTCCCGGTATACTGTATACGAGAGGGTTGTTTAAAGTCACGTACAGCAGGGTAAGGGTTAAAATGCCAGGAAAATCCCCACCACGGGCTGGCAAATTACACTTAAGCGTAGGGATAAGCATTGTATCCGTGCACTTTTCTTTAAATGTAATGAATTTAAAAGTGTTTGACACTTTAGCTGGTGGTCTAATGCAGTCATCTTAACTCATGTTTTCGAAATATTTCTTTATTAGCAAATTTAAAAGGATTGCAAAAAATAACATCCGGCATTTGTTTTTTATCTGCATTCGTGGTGTAATGGTAGACCATCCGCCTCGGGTGTGGGAGGTTGCGGGTTTGATCACCGGACGAGTCATAACAAAGATATATAGTGTAGTAATGGCTTTCCTTTTTTGTCATAGCACGGCTTTTGCACGTTTCTTTGCCAAGTAACCAGTACTACAGATCCATTTCTTTTTCTGACACCAGCGAATCTGTCGTAACGCTTAAACTACAGGAGGTAAGACATTACTACCACTTTTACAGTATTCGGTATGAGCCGTAGTTCGAACCCGGGACCTCCGGCACCCGAGGCACACATTCTACCACTACCCCATAAAGGTAGTCCCGCTCAAATACAAATCGACTTGTATCATATTTTCTCACTCTGTGTAGGCTATGTTACATTTCGTATTATGATATTGTAATACCGAAGTGATGGCATTTAACATTGGATTGTTTTTTAAATTAAGACGTTATTTGCATTTATTTGAATACTGTCAATGAATCAACGTATACGTATGTAGACAGTGTATGCGACAACGCTCATCTGAATTCGCAAAACGTAAACAAAGCGTAAAAACATTCTTCATAATATGGACCTACATGTAAATGTAATATTTCCGTTGTGCTACTCAAAATCGCGTATGCACTGATTTGTTTATTTGGTTGAATATTGTTTCACGCTACTTCCAACAGTATGTGAGCCGTTCCGCGAGAAAACTAACATTGTAGACTCTGCGTAAAGTACCGACCCGGATCAGCCTTAGCATTCAGCGAAGGCTAACCTGGATAGACACTTTTCGCCTCCTGTGGGTTTTCTGTTTCAGGAATCATTACTCTATACCTCTATCCCCCTCAGACGGAATGTGTCGGCCCGGATCAGTCTGCGCGGACAGTGCAGGCTGATCTGGGTCGATACATTACGCAGAGCCCATAATGTTGTTTTTCTCGCGGGACGGTCTCATGTCAGTTATATCACGGCACGACCTGGGACAATTACCAGTACTTCCGGTATCATTTATAACTGAAACGTTTGCATCAGCCGTAATGCTATCCCTTCAACCATGAGTGCCAAGTAGGGAAACCATTACGATGTATGCGCTTCGAAACTATAGCTATACAAGGTGACTTGACCTCTACAAATAAATATAAAACAACTCATTAAAAAAAATCAACGGTTACTATGTAATATTATGTCTAAAATATTGCTTTCAGTCGAATAATAAATTTATTTAAAACGTGCGATTTGTAAATAAAAAGGAGCACGAATTATTTTGCGCAAAGGTATTCAGATGATTGATTGGAGTGTAACGCCGTTTCTAAAAATTGTTCAGTTATATCACGATGGCCAGTTCACATGACCATATGTTTCCGGGATTTCTAACATCAGTTCTCTGGCCAACAGTCTTTCCGAGAAACTGGCTGCTTTTCCACATATCATATACTATTATCCTGTTGTTGGACGACGAATGACGCTTGTCACAGTTTTCTTTTGACAAGCGTCGGAAAGAAATTGGCCGACATGGGTTTCGAACTCGTAATACCTTGATGGACAGACCGCGTCGCTTCCGGGGCTCGGCTCGGCTAGGTATTCGTATAATTGTAGAGGAAGACAGTACGTTACAATTATATTTGAAAACGATGAAAAATGTAACGGGTCTGAAATTATCCGTTTGTAAATATTTAGTGTAAAGGGTATACACTAAAATATCAGATTATTTGTTTAGAATACGCTTCGTTGGAGGTCGGACTCTTCAAAACAGAGGTAAAGACAGTAACAATTGAAGATAGATGGAGTATAAAATATTAACCCTTTCCAATATACAAGATATCTGCATCGCACGACTTTGAATACTTATAGTAATAAAAAAAGATAGAAACTCTCTATAAAAGAAAGATCAATTTGTTAATGTAATTGAATACAATTGTGGCAAAATGAGTAACTGCACATCATTACCAACTTCACCTTTGCCAACATGTTTTCAAAAGTCGTCTGCTGCAGAGGTCTCAGAAATTGTCTTCATGTGGGTAAGAGTTAAACCTCGTAGCTTTTTGTTTCCTCGGTGTGACATCTGATGATATCTCTTGATATCTAGTGATGACACTCATATTTCTGCATGGTTCTATCTGTTGCACACATCAAACAAAAACAACGAAATATGTAAAGCCGCGTCTAGCCTATTTCGGTCTCTTATTGAATCTCCGAGTTGACATCATTCAATTTCATTTGGGCGTTTACCCTTTTCCCTCATATATACGCTTTCGGACGCCTCTGCAGCAGACGGCTTTTTGAAAACATAGTGACAAAAGGATAAATTGCACAAAACGTGCAATTTTTCCTTTTGCCACAATGTTTTCCACTTTTCGTCATAGGTTATCCATTCAATTATGGAGATTTTCTATGTTTTGACAAAATATGTTCAAAGTCGTCTGCTGCAGAATTGCCGTATGAGGGAAAGGGTTAAACTAATAGGGATACACTTCTACATTGTTATCAGGACTTTCATCTGTGTTTTTACTACAAGCAATTGGACGTTGAATACATTGATGAGATTGTGTGCATGTACAGGCTCCCCTGAGTGTACACTGTACGACGATGGAAAAAGGACACATTGTTGACATGCGCGGCTCATTTATATAAAGGTAGCAATGGTATCAACTGGTAATCCCGTTCCATTTCCAATACAACAATGGCGTTGACATGCTCTTAACAATATACTTCATATAGTTACAGATGTGATTTAATTATTAGTTATTTTGTTTTATTTGTATGGTATTTTATGGTCTCTTTCGACAATTATTCAGTTATATCACGGTGTTTTCTGGGTAATATTCTAGTACTTCCGGTATTAATTATCCTGACACCGATTCATCAGATCCCCGCAACCCTGAGCGCCAAGGAGGGAACTCGCGGTTATATTTTAATTATGTATTTTATATGTTTCTGCCGTTGGTCGAACCTGCGACCTCCAGCATCGGAGAAGAACGTTCTAATCACTAGACTACGGGAACGGTACAACAACAAACGGGTGGCACTCTGCCCAAAACAACATTGTCGCCATTATGGCACCTGCAGAAATGAGCCGTCCAGGGAGAAAACAAATATTATTGACTGTGTAAAGTATCGATTCGGATCGGCCTAAGCATGCCGCGCAGGCTAATCCGGACAGACACTTTACGCCTCCTGTAGAGTTTCTATTTTATGAATCATAACTCTATACCTCTATCCCCCTGAGACGGAATGTGTCGGCCCGGATTAGCCTGTGCGGACTGATCTTGGTCGATACATTACGCAGAGACCATAATGTTGATTTTCTCATGGAACGGCTCAAAGCATACGCATTCATGCTAAGGATCATAATGGATACATTTTACAGAAGCTTCTTGAAACCTTCTTGAAACCTATGAATAATTGTCGGACAGTGTAGAGCCAGATCAGACTGCATAAACATTCGTTTCTGAGCACCGACAACGTCTTTTAGAGTTGTGCAGTTTCGAGGACATGCGGTCGCCAGAGAGTTGGCTATTAACGCCATATACGCCCTTGGCCCTTTTTTCTTTGACGAAACGCATAGGAGCATTTTATATACTAAGTGTGAAAACATCATTAGAATATACGATGTTATCTAATAACTTGGTGAGTCAGTATCAACTGAAAACTGGTGCATAGGATAATTGCCAACTCGTGTGGATTGATTAGGATTTAACGCTGCTTTCAACAATTTTTCAGTCAAATCAAGGCGGCCATTTCACATACATATTGGTTATCTCACACCAGGACAATCCACACATCGACTTTAAGGCATTGTTTGAAGACGATTGATGCCTGTCGCATTGACTTTTGTCAAACGTCATACAGAATGCTGGTGCCGAGCTGGGTTTCATGTTCACAACCCTTGGTTTGAAAGCCGTTGTCGCTACCGACTGAGTTACCGGGCCTTCACAATTAACAAACAAGTTACTTCATAATCAAAAATAACTAAGAAAATCAACAATAAATTCACTGCCTTCTTGGTGACGAATTGCTTGTGTTTAAAGATTTAATCAATGTAACTAACCACTGATCAAATGTTGGATTCGAAACACTGTGCAACGAATATTCAAACATTTCAACAAAATATCAATCAAATATGTTTAAATACTGGTTTGATTCCTTAACCCTTTCCCTCATATAGACGCTTTCTGACGCCTCTGCAGCAGACGGCTTTTTGAAAACATAGTTACAAAAGAAGAAATTGCTCAAAACGAGCAATTTCTCCTTTTGCCACAATGTTTTCCACTTTTAGTCATAGGTTATCCATTCAATTATAGAGATTTTCTATTTGTTGACAAAATATGTTCAAAGTCGTCTGCTGCAGAATTGTCGTATGAGGGAAAGGGTTAAAGCAGACGGCGTTTTGAAAACATAGTGACAAAAGAAGAAATTGCTCCAAACGAGCAATTTCTCCTTTTGACACAATGTTTTCCCTTTTTAGACCATTCAATTATGGAGATATTCCGTTTTTGACAAAATATGTTCAAAGTCGTCTGCTGCAGAATTGTCGTATGAGGGAAAGGGTTAACACATCTTGATACAAACAACTCGTACCACACACAACCTTACGCCAGGAAAATATCAAATCAATAGGTGAAATAGACAAAGACCGACTATTGTGTTGCTGATTTGCTTCCAAAAATAATAAATCCCCACCCAACAAAAACTGAACAATTAGACAATTCTAATTTTGCTCATTATTTGGATCATGGCTAAATTAGGCAGGCGAAGATTGTATTGTTGGTATAGTATGCTTACGCCCCTTTCAATAATCGTTCAGTTATATATCGGCGTTTTCTTGTTAACCCTTTCCCACCTGCAGACGCATTTTAACGCAATAGAAGCAGACGACTTTTGAAAACATTGTGGCCGAAGGTGAAATTGCTCATGATGAGCAATTTCACCTTTGGCCACAATGTTTTCCACTTATAGTCATTGGTTATCCATTCAATTATAGAGATTTTCCATTTTTTGACAAAATATGTTCAAAGTCGTCTGCTGCAATTTAGTTGTGTGTTGGAAAGGGTTAAGTGACCTGTACTGCAACTCAATCAATCCTGACACCAGCGAGTCGGAGCAAATGCTAACCACAAAGTCCTGAGCACCAAGGTGGGAAGGTCATGTCCACATTTTCTAAAGTATTCGGCAAGACCTGGCCGGGGGTCGAATCCGCGACCTCGCGCACCCAAATCTACACCGCCGAGGCGATCTGACAATGTTATGTTTATCTCTAGTGCAGAGCTCTCCCTGAACTGAAAGACGTTTTTGTCTATGACATGGCTCTTCAAAATATCGTCTATACTACTTTACGTCAATGAAAAGTAAAGACCATACACCTGTCCGTACCAGTTTGTTGGATGGGTGGTTTGGATTTTGATTTTAACCTTTTCCCACATATAACAAGACTGTTGTAGATGACTTTGGAACAGTTAAACATTTGAAATATCTCTATGAATGAAGGTATCTTTATAGAAAAGAGTTGATAACATTGTGGCAAATTGAAATTTTCCTTATGTTGAGTACTTTCTCGTTTTGCCACAATGTTTTCATCAGAAAGGATCTGTATGTGAGAAAGAGTTAAAATTGTAACTCCCGTACTATCTTAAGTATATGTGACTACGCTTTCCTGAAAGGAGTTAACAATTCCATTGAATATTGCAATATTTATTATTAAAAAAGAAAAGTTCTGAGACAAAAGCCCGCTAAATATAAGACAAGACTGTAAAAGACCACGTGATCAGCTCAATGATCCTGTTGAAATGTAGAAAAATGCATTGTTTAAAAATTATTTTCCAGTACAAGGAATTTAAATTATTCCATGAACTTCGATAAAATCATACTTTTGTATCCAATGGTATGATAGCATCTTGATCCGCTCATAGGGGTTAACAATTCTCTTGAAAAAACTAGAAAAAGATGCCACGATATAAAGAAATATTCTAAAAACAAGGAATTTAAATAATTCCATAAACTTCGATAAAATCATATATTTTTTTCCCGTGTTATGATAGCATCTCCGATCTTAAGGTCACGTGACCGGAAGCGTCTTTTGTCGCCGTCACATCGAACTGACAGCTCTGCGTCGGTGAAAGGACAGAAGGTTGATCTGATATGGTCTAAATTGGGGAACATCGCGAGAAAATGAGTCCTTTTAGTAAAGTCCCCGTATTGCTATTTGAAACCATTTTGTTTTACGACATATTTGGTTTGTAGCTCCGTTCTTTGTCAGAAAACGGATAACATACCTTGCAGCAGACGAGTTTTGAAAACATTGCGACAAAGGAGCTATTGCCCTTAATAAGCAATTTAGCCACTTGTCGAAATGTGTTCATCTCTATCATTAACTATCCTTTCATTAATTACAGATTTTCCACGCAAGTTGTCTGTTGCATATTTGTTGAATGTGGGAAACGGTTTCGTACAAACGACTATTTCTTGCTGTAGTTAAAGACAGTAATCTCTCTATACCGCATACAGGTTCACCGAATGTTTCACTAAATTAATGAAAAGGGCGGTTTTAAACTGTCGTGGTCGAAATTATTCCGAAGTGAAATCCGACTTTGTTCCAATGAGAGAGTCAATTTGCATATCTTTCCGCAAAGCGTCTAAGCGACTTAGTTTTTTCCAAGTTCTTGAATTCCAATAGCGCGTGTTGACAATGAATAAACGATTGGAAGAGGCGTCCATCTTATTTTGTTGACGGTTTGAAATCGTCAGTGTAGATAAGTATTGCCGATAAATTTGTCTGTAACTTTAACCGTTTGCCTTACATTATAATAGAATTTTGAGAAATAGTCCGCTTCCAAAAAAAATGTATTTAACCCTTTCCAACATAAAGACGCTTTTAGACGCCTGATGAGCAATTTCACCATTTGCCACGATGTTTTCAACTCTATTTGATAATTAAACTGTGATTAATGTAGACTTTTTTACACTTTTGAAAATAAGTTTTCAAAGTCGTCTGCTGTAGATTTGTTGTATGTGGGAAAAGATTAAAGAAAGATGTTACATCTGGACAATTGGAAGTGTAATTCTAGTATAGAGTTTGCGGTAGTCGAGTATTAAAACATTAAGTATAGAGTTTGCGGTAGTCGAGTATTAAAACATTAGGTATAGAGTTTGCGGTAGTCGAGTATTAAAACATTAAGTATAGAGTTTGCGGTAGTCTAGTATTAAAACATTAGGTATATAGTTTGCGGTAGTCTAGTATTAAAACATTAAGTATAGAGTTTGCGGTAGTCGAGTATTAAAACATTAAGTATAGAGTTTGCGGTAGTCGAGTATTAAAACATTAGGTATAGAGTTTGCGGTAGTCGAGTATTAAAACATTAAGTATAGAGTTTGCGGTAGTCGAGTATTAAAACATTAAGTATAGAGTTTGCGGTAGTCGAGTATTAAAACATTAGGAATAGAGTTTGCGGTAGTCGAGTATTAAAACATTAGGTATAGAGTTTGCGGTAGTCTAGTATTAAAACATTAGGTATAGAGTTTGCGGTAGTCGAGTATTAAAACATTAGGTATAGAGTTTGCGGAAGTCTAGTATTAAAACATTAGGTATAGAGTTTGCGGTAGTCGAGTATTAAAACATTAGGTATAGAGTTTGCGGTAGTCGAGTATTAAAACATTAGGTATAGAGTTTGCGGTAGTCGAGTATTAAAACATTAGGTATATAGTTTGCGGTAGTCGAGTATTAAAACATTAAGTATAGAGTTTGCGGTAGTCGAGTATTAAAACATTAGGAATAGAGTTTGCGGTAGTCGAGTATTAAAACATTAGGTATAGAGTTTGCGGTAGTCTAGTATTAAAACATTAGGTATAGAGTTTGCGGTAGTCGAGTATTAAAACATTAGGTATAGAGTTTGCGGAAGTCTAGTATTAAAACATTAGGTATAGAGTTTGCGGTAGTCGAGTATTAAAACATTAGGTATAGAGTTTGCGGTAGTCGAGTATTAAAACATTAGGTATAGAGTTTGCGGTAGTCGAGTATTAAAACATTAGGTATAGAGTTTGCGGTAGTCGAGTATTAAAACATTAGGTATAGAGTTTGCGGTAGTCTAGTATTAAAACATTAGGTATAGAGTTTGCGGTAGTCGAGTATTAAAACATTAAGTATAAAGTTTGCGATAGTCTAGTTTAAAAACATTGAGTATAGAAGAGACCTTGCTCAAAACTACGACCTTTTATATTCAACGAGTTAAAAAAACACAAGCCTGCTTCAGACGTGCATAAAAGTCGTCCTTATCATAGAGGGGGTTAATTGGCGACATCTTGCCTTTTCAATGTGTCGTCACTTTAATTGAAAAGGTTTTTTCGCCTGGAATATCCTTACCAACAAGTACAAACAAACATTGCTACATAATCTAGCAAAAAAGGAAGCGTGGTGGAGTCAACATTTCGTAGAATGACATTTACTCGAATCGCTGGGACCAAAACATTTCGAATCGAATAGAAAAGTATACAGGATCGGTATTTTTTAATATTATTATTTGATAATATCCAAAATATGAGAAATAATATGAGGAATATTTAAAATAATGGAAATAATTATTTTATTTTACAATGTATCATTTTTTTTTAAAACACATGTATTTATATTTAGTTTATCGGAATGATATCTTGTCCAAGCATTGCTACATTGTATAATTGAGGTCAGGATTGAAAGTAATATCCTATTATATAGCCCGGTGCGTGAACCGTGCAGTAAACCTCTAATATCCACGGATCGGCGCCAAGTAATATAGAATAGTTCTAGTGTCGCATAACTGTCAATGATCGTGATAATAATAAACGCTGTTATATAGCACCTTATATATATATATAGCTTACCATACCATACATCACTCTCAATTACTATAACACCATATATCGACCACTCGAAATATATATTTAGAAATTTTGTATTGTAATATAATGTTTCAGTTTTAAACAATTTAGCTAGGTTTTGCATAAATTCTTTTGAACTTAGAAAAGAAACTTTAAAATAAATATCCATGTAAATATTCAAATATTTAAAAAACGAAAGAGCCAAACATCAAACAAACAAAGCTTTCAGCTTATGTCCTACTTTCTCCAAAAGGTTAATAGGCAGACACAATATTTAAGAATTTGCTCTGCTTCCGAAAGTAAAGATTTTCTGTGTTCCGATGTGCTTTAACCATTACTTCACACAGAAGACATTTGACACCTTCCATTGAACATGACATTTGAAAACATTGCAATAAAAGGTGAAATTGCTCAAAACGAGCAATTTCACCTCTTATTGCAATATTTTCAACTATTTATCAATAGAAATCTTTCAGTTTATTAGACTGTTGAAATTGTTCGTCGGATTATTGTAAAGCAGACGACCTTTGAAAAGTAATGTGACGTTATGGGTTAAGACGATGTCTTACTTTCTCGTAAAGGGTTAATTGGCACGCAAAATGTTACAAGCAAAACAAACTGAGAAGACAGCGAAGTATATAAAAGACTCTATCAAATGAAATCGAGTCTGACCGCCGCTCTCCATTCACAATGCCTCTACAAAAACAGGTCCATTCAGAGAGGATTTCCCCTGTAACAGCCGGCTCACAGGCCGGGGATTCATCGCAAACGAAGCTTGGCGGAAACACGTTGGACCCGCCACACATCGCTTTGTCTAACATTAATTAGAACCGTTGAAGCGCTGCAATATGCTACATGTAACTTTTTAACCATTTCCCACATACATATAAGACAAATCTGTCGCAGAGAGATGGCTTGAAAATCATCAACGTAGAAATGAATTTATATATAATTGAAGGTATGATTATTGACTTAAGAGCAATTATTTCTCCTTATGCCATTAAGTGTTCAAAATGCGTTGACTGTTTATGCGTCTAAATGCATATGCATGTGAGAAAATGGACAATAAAATGGTATTGTTATATTTGATTTTGAGGTCATGCGTAGGAGTTATTGACAAAAGAGATTTAAAGCACGTACATGTATATATACAAGAATAAAGAGAAAACCAAGAGTATGGTCTATGCGTAATATATCGACCCAGATCATCCTGCGCTGTCAGCGCATGCTAATCCGGGCCTACAAATTCCGTCTCAGGGGGACAGATGGCTTCTGATACAGAAAATTCACAGGAGGCGAAAATCGTCTGTCCGGGTTAGCCTGGGCGGCATGATTAGTCTGATCCGGGTCGATACTTTACGCAGAGTCCACAATGTTGGTTTTCTCACGGAATTTAACAATTGATAATAATTAGAAATGGAAAGAAAAAGAAACCAGTCCTTTGACCTATATTGCGACCAGCAGATTACTTTTGAAAACGTTGTGACAAAAGGAAAAATATGTTCATTATGTACTTAAATAATAACTACCATTATACCTTCATTCAGAGATTTTCATATTTTTCCCGGATGTTAATCAATGTCGTCTATTGCAGTTTTGTGTAAGCGTTAACGTATTTAAAGTTTCTGAAGAATATAATGATTCAGGCACGTCTTTCGAAAAGCAAGCTTCGATAGATGATATATGATTTATCTCAATTACAATCCAATTATATTATTTACTAGTCAGCTGTTGGTTATACGAGCCGTTCCGCGAAGGTTGGTTTGCTCGTGGAACGGCTCGTATCAGTTAAGTTTCCATGGGTGTCCACTGTGTGTACGACAAGATGAACAACAGTGGTAATTCAACTCTGACTCGGCGGATCTTCCTTGTCCGAAGATCTCATTTTCCAATAATGGTTTAAAAGTAATCGCTGCAGATAAGTGAAAAGTTCTCTCTCGAAAAATCGAGGAAATTTTAAAAACTGTTTCAAGTCACTGAGAAAAGCCTAAAAAACCGACATTCGGGACTTCGTTATATGCACAGCCTTATCAGTGCATTCTCTGTACGGAGATAAGTCGAAAATGTAACATTGGGAACGGTAAAAAACATTCACTCTTTCGCAGATACAGACGACATATTGCGCCTTTACAGCAGAGGACTTTTAACTCTTTCAGCGCCGAATTGTTTAAAGCAGACTCTTCCATGTTTCAAAATCGGGCGTCTCCATTTCTCATGTAATAAACGTTAGGACTATTTTGATAACCAAAAGGCAAACAATGCTGATTTCAGGTGAGACAGCTCGTTAAGAGCTGACTCACCTGAATCAGTATTGTTTGCGAAAACATCAATACTGCCTTCGGCGCTGAAAGAGTTTAAAAACAATTGTGACAGACGAGAAATTGCTCATGGTTAGCAATTTCTCCTTTAGCCACAATGTGTTCTTCTGTATTCAATAATCATACTTTCATTCATATGGATTAATAACCATATTTATGCTTAGATGTGTCTAAATTTGTCTGCTGCATATTTGTTGTAAATGGAGAAGATGATTAACAAACTCTACAAATATGCAATTTGATCACATAAGCTTTAAAATTCCTGAAAGATCAATGTTCTTTCTTTACAAATGAATTGGTATGTCCTAATTCCTGAGTGTCACAAGTACGCATTGTATTTAGATGCACTATCGTCTGTTCGACATGACACGTTCGTAGAATTAATAAATCTTGTTTTTTTTATTAACAAGTTTACAAAACGAACAATTCGTATACAAATTAATGTATTCTAAATAACGACTGTATGTCAAAGGTTTCTTGGATGTTTATTTTACTTATAAAAAAACAGTGTAGATCAAGAACCGACTATGTGGAAGTGCAGGCTAATCTAAGTCTACAATGCTTGCAAATGCACCGAGATTGGTTTTCCTGTAGCGTCGCTTAATGTTATAACGTTTGTGGTGTTATTGAACGCAGACCAACTAATCCATATTGCACGCTTTAACCTTTGCGAACAAACAAATTCCTGTTCGATGCCTTTTAAATGCATTTAGTTACATGAAATCGATCTTAACCATTACTAAACAACATGATCAAGGAACAAAAAACGCTTGAATTTGTCTATCCGTGCGTTGAAGCCACCCAGCTTGATAACACGGAATTATGGGTAGAAAATTGTTAAATAAATGACGATCTAATTATGGCACCATTTCTCGGCGATTGTTATGACAAGGTCGTAATCTTTTAGTCCTCGGTTTTTCTGTGTACCCGGAAGTTGTTATTTGACGTAACTTCCGGTCACCAGACAGTGCCTCGGGTACAAGCTATTTGACGAGTTTTAATGGCGGCATTAAAGTATGAAAGAAGCCAAACAGACGATGATGCAGTACTTATTTTAATGGAAAAAAGTCTAGCAATGTTCAAAGCATGATCGAATCGTTGCCAAAAAAACGAAATAGCATTCGTTTGTATAACCGATTCCATTTTTTGCGAACATTATCATATACTAAATGCTGCTTGTGTGGAACTGAAAGTATGAACTCTGTTGGGTCGCACTACAATTTTAGGAGTGGTGCGATAATTGCAGAGATATGAGCCGTCCGCGAGAAAACCAACATTATGGAGTCTGCGTAATGTATCGATCCAGATCAGCCTGCGCAGATCGTGCAGGGTAATCTGGGCCGACACATTCCATCTCAAGGGAATAGATGTATAGAGTAATGATTCCTGAAACAGTAAACCCACAGGAGGCGAACAGTGTCCGTCGTTGTTAGCCTGCGTTACTCTATACATCTATCCCCTGAGACGGAATGTGTAGGCCCGGATTAGCCTGTGCGGACTGCGCTGTCTGATCTTGATCGATAATGTTGGTTTTTTATCGTGGAACGGAACGGCTCATTTAAAGGTTGTCTGCTGTGAATGCGTCAATAGCCGTCTGTATCAGGAAAGGGCTAATGCCACTCAAACACAGTCGACGCATACATACAACCTATCGAGTTGTCTACCGTTTTTTAAAATAATGTTTCCAATTGTGTCCACATCCATTGTTTGCATATCAATATACATTCCACTTTAATGAGGAAAAAATTATGTTTCTGTTTCTGTGAAAATTTGTCAGTGTAGTATAAGGAAAGATATGTGTAGGGCTCTTAGCCTATTATAAAGATACGGGTATGGAACATTATACATAATACCCGAACTTATGTAACATATGAGCGGTGATTCAGGGAATTATTACAAGAGTAGATATGAATATATTCAATTCATTTTGAGTTCAACAAACATATATATTATAATGTGATATTGAAAAGGTAAGCAATATTTACGAGTTCATAAAGAGAGTAATCGGTTTACCCTTTCACGTATAGACACATTATGTTGTAGACGGCATAGTTGAAAAAAGAAGAAATAAATTATAATGCCGATTTTTTTTTTGGTTTGCAACAATAATTGCATATCTATTCATTATTTTTTATTTCGTTAATAGAAATTTCGAAATATGTGTCTAGATATTTGCTGTAGATGCGTTTTGTTTGGTAAAGGAAAGATAACTGATATTTATGGTAATGAAAATAAACTAGAAAATGGTATTAGTCAGGGTCCTATTTTCTTACCGTGTACCATGAAACGTGGGTGGGTAGAATGGGTGTTATCAAAATATGCTTTCCAAAATAGAAGACAAATCTATAATCTGATCTCATTAGGGAAAAATCATTAGTCATGCTCGCCGAAAAACCAATATGTTGGCATTTGCGACAAGTGTAGAGTCAAATCCACATGTGCACCCATACAGCTTAATCTGGTTATTTACTGTCCTTCAATTAATCGTGTTATGTTCTAACACCGATTTTAATTTTTATCAAATTGCATGGATGCCCATTCTAACATTTATCTATATTTATCATGCATTGTACATTTTAATACGAAAATGGTAGAAGTTGGTATCCCTCAATAGTGCTCAGGATTGTGTTAGCATTACGACTGACTCGCTGGCGTAAGATAAAGGGTACAGTAGTACTGGTGACTTGCCCAGGAAACGTCGTGATATAACAGTACAGGTGTTGGAAGCGCCGTTAAACCCCATACTCATATAAACCAACAAACAGTCACTAATAAATTTCCTGACTCCGATGGTGTGGGTCAGGGTCCTGTTTTCGTGACTGGTACCCTGATACGTGTTGATGGATGGACGGAACCCCGGGATCGGAATATTATTGATGGTTCCCCTTTATTTGTAATACTATCAGCACCCTTTTGAAAACCGATAGCTTGTTTAGTCAAACGATGAAGGCCGCTTTGTGGGTTATGCAGGCCCATTTTTCATGTGTTTCTACACTTCGGGTTAGAACGTCCCCCGCACGTATCTTTTATCAATCATCAAGCCTTCAATTCTTTTTTTCTTTTCACACTTTCTTTATACTTCTTCATAATTCATCATAATCATCATCAATATCACCAACAATGTTATTATTATCATCTTCACCAGTTAATCATTCTTCTTCTTATCTTATTGGTATTTATCTTCTTCTTCCTTGTCTTTTTCTTCCTCTGTTTCTTCTTTGTTTGTTTCTTTTTCTTTCTTTCTTTTTCCTTCTTCTTCGTTTTCTTCTTACTATCTGACTCCTTCTTCTTCTTCTTCTTATTCTACTCCTTTTTCTTCTTTATATCCTACTTCTTTTTGTTGTTATTATTATCAGTAACATTATTATTTTCATCATTATAATTATCATCATTAGTAGAAGTAGCAGAAGTAGTAGTAGTAGTAGTAATAGTAGTAGTATTTGTTGTTGTTGTAGTAGTAGTAGTAGTAGTAATACCATTTTAAAGACGAGTTGAAGCAGGCGTAGAAGAAGTCACCGTTATAATAATAGAAAAGAAAAAGGAAGAGAACTGGAGCAGTGGTAGTTCTAGCAGTAATACAAATATATATTTTTTTCTCCAAAACATAAAAAATAATGATAAACTATGCATGCACTCTAGGGCAGGCTTGCATTCATAATATTAAATCAGATAAATTGTTGAAATGTGAGTTTCTGACGGGCGACCTGTTAAATGATTAATTATACTGCAGTGATGGTCCCTTTTTGTACTACTGATCAAAATGAATTGAAACAGAATGGAACAGAAACGATTTGTCTTCTATCCCAAGTCAGTAAAAAGTTGGAAACATGTTTGTAAAAGTAGAAATTTCTCAAACTCAGCCAATAATAATGATCACATCAGCGTCTCACTAGCTGTAGATATATATCATATAGTTTAAAAACAATAAACTTCGAAATTGTTCCATGATAAAAATGTTGACGCTTTATTTGGACTAGTCTGGATATATTTATGTTGCAAATATTATACAGTTTACGTATAACTTTGGTAGTTTAAGATTGAGTGGTCCAGATAAGGAGGGGTATTCAGCTCTTTTTCCCACAATTACTCTCTTATTTTTTAAAGCAAACCCTATGTTGTGGGTACTCAAAATAATCGATTCTTTTGAGTACCCACAACATAGGGTTAGATGGTCAAATAAGACTTTTAGAACATGCAAAACGCCCCTTATCTAGAGCTCTGAGATTATTATAGAGGTTTAGATTGAAAATCGTGTGACAATGTCTTTAACTGCGAATGTAATCCAAATGAAAGTAGATTATTACATAATCATATTCCCGGGGTCCATTTTATTTCCATAAAAGCCCAGATGAAGATTTGTATTATGCTTATATCAAAATTTAAACGCCATTTTTATGTAATATTCTATCATATTTCATTGTTGTAATGTAATATTTAATATATTTTACATGGGTATGGTTGTTGGCGTGCGATACGCCATATATATTACATGGGTATCGTTGGTGTTCCGCTATAAATAAGCCCCGTCCTCGTAAAATTGTACTTAATATCTTATCTTATTGTGTAAGCGTCATTCGTCTCCCAAATTTATCGTCCGTTAAATGGAATAAATCATTAAATTTCTAGATTTACATGCCAGACGAGGCAAAAATAAAATATACTTTTTTTTATAAAGATGACCTGTCTCTTGTTGCGTAGACACAGAGTAGACTCAGACGGGATTGTGTATACACACGCATTCGTGTTTAACAAACACGTACTACAGAAAAAAAAACATGTATTTAGCGTCACTTTCTTTAGATAGCCAGAAATTCGTTATCTTAAAACCATCGCAATGTTCCCTGATAAATCATCTGTTAATTAATGATATTCGATGGCAAAGATTTTCATCCAAACATATAGGATTTTCATCCAAACATAAAGAATTTTCATCCAAACATAAAGGATTTTCATCCAAACATAGAG
Source organism: Serripes groenlandicus (assembly GCA_031761405.1). Classification (NCBI taxonomy): domain Eukaryota; kingdom Metazoa; phylum Mollusca; class Bivalvia; order Cardiida; family Cardiidae; genus Serripes; species Serripes groenlandicus. The sequence continues at coordinate 29,817,419 of JASEVX010000003.1, forward strand.
GATTTTCAGAGGATTTTCATCCAAACATAGAGGATTTTCATCCAAACATAAAGGTTTTTTGTTTTGTTACATACTAACTTACTATGAAGAAGTAGCATATGTTCTCGTAGTTCATTTGGATAAATACGTTGCACGCGTCCCCACAAACTTAAACATTCTACAGCATACGTCGTTCAAAACATGTTGGCAAAACTATGACCAATCTCTATGAATGCAAGTTCAATAATTGAAAGAGTTGAAAACATTGTGGTAAAAGGAGAAATTGTTCTTTATGAACAATTTCTCCTTTTGTCACAATGTTTTCAAAAGTCGTCTGCTGGAAAAACGTCAACATAATGTAACAGATTCGTGGTCCATTCTTCCATGTGCCTGGTACAGACGCATTTTGCTGCGTATGTAGCAGACAACGTTTCGCCACATACAACAAATCTGCAGCAGACGACTTTGAAAACAGCGACAAAAACCTGAAAAATCTCTATAAAAGATAGCTTAATTGTTAAATAAAGTTGAAAACATTGTGGCCAAAGGAGAAATTGCTCATTATGAGCAATTTCTCCATTGGCGACAATTTGTTCAAACGTCATCTGCTGCTTTTGCGTCAAAATGCGTCTGCATGCGGGAAAGGGTTTGAAAACATTGCTAGACACCGAGGAACATTATCCAAAATGTACACTTTTCCATACACAATGTTGAACTTTGCATACAGCATAATTATGATACACATCTCAGATATTCCAGGATGTTTATATAATAAGTTTACGTGCAGAAAAGGCAATGCAGTGAATACATTGATCAGACTGTCCAGGGCGACCTTGCTCGATGTAATGCTTAAAACCCTTAATAAGATTAGAACATAATCCGGTGTTCATGTTTTAAGTAATTGTTCGAAAGCATTCCAACATTCATGTTTTAAGTAATGTTCGAACTCATTCCAACATTCAATTTTTACAACTCGAATCATAAATATTCACTGTTCAACATTACGTGTTAAGAAATTAAATATTTAGACATTCTTATAAACAAAAATACGATCTTAAGCTTTTAACCATTAATAAGCACTAAGTATCGTTGGCAGAATCGGGCCATGGAGATTTGCAAAATACCAAAACCTGCTTCCTGGTTCTCGACCTATATCTAAATTACATATGAGCCGTCCCACGAGAAAACCAACATTAACGACATTGCGTAATGCATCGCCCTAGATCAGCCTGTGCAACCCGTGCAGGCTAATCTTGGCCGACACATTCCGTCTCAGGGGGGATAGAAGTATATTTTAATGACTCCTGAAACAGAAAATCTATAGGAGGCGAAAAGTGTCTGTCCGTGTTTTGCTGCGCGGCATGCTTAGGCTGATCCGGGTCGTCCCTTACGCAGACTCCACAATGTTGGTTTTCTCGTGGAACGGCTCATATACGAGTATGAGAACGGGTATGTGTAGAACTTTACAAACATATATATGCTTTTATTTAGTTAAGCCTCATCCTTGTATAGTCATATATAATTGCATATATTGTTAAAAGATTAATTACAAATAAAAAGCACGTGGACTTTCGTAATATCCGATGAAAGTGATAAGCATGTAACTACATGGTACACATCAAGATTCGATTGCCATGTATGATATCAAATGATAATTAATTATTTATAAAGAATTATTTGTGTTCTAAAAGAAGACACAAACAAAAAATACGCCATAAATCATTAAAAATGCAACGTACGTAGACAAAAAATGGAGACGTTTGCTTGTATTGCCAAGAGGGGTGTCTGTATTTAAGAAGTAAAGGACATCTGAACCCTTTGTGATTTACTGTTTACTGCTTTGTTGTATTATAATTTGCTTTTTGCGCCTGTAAATGGTGGCTACATATGAGTCGTTCCGCGAGAAAACCAACATTGTGGACTCTGCGTAAAGTATCGATCCGGATCAGACTAAGCATGCCGCGCAGGCTAACCCGGACAGACACTTTTCGCCTCCTGTGGATTTTCTGTTTCAGGAGTCATTACTCTATACGTCTATGCCCCTGAGACGGAATGTGTCGGCCCGGATTAGCCTGCGCGAACTGTGCAGGCTGATCTGGGTCGATACATTACGCAGAGGCCATACTATTGGTTTTCTTGCGAGACAGCTCATATGTCGTCGGTAATAGTACGATACAAACGCAAACCCGTTTTCCAAATTTTTGTTTTCTTAATTAAATTTATTTTGAAAGTGTCTTATAGGCTCATGGGACGCCGAGTTATTAATTACTGTTTGTCCTATTGTTTTGGTTTGTTGATTTATATACACATGTCACTATAATATAATTTTTCATATGAGCTTGAGTACAGTTTTTCCAGAGTTTACATTTTTCAGATGCGTCAGAAAGCGTATGAACGTAGGAAATGATTAATACCGTATCCCATTGTTGTGCTCCCGTTACGGATGTGCAATAAGACCCTAAATCATCGCCGAACGCGGATCATTCGTTATATATTTGAGCCGCGGTGTCTTGTCGCTTTTTGCGAACATCGAATATTCGGACGAGCATTTGCTTTCGGACAGTCTCACCAGAGGCCGATATGTCAGATAGAAGTATGGCCTTTTTTTCACGACAGCCGAGCCCCTGTTGTTCTTTCGATAGCCACACGTGCTGTCTATCCGGGAATTGTGAGTTTGAACCCCTGATCGGGCAAAAGTCTTTCCAACGTTTATCAAAGGTCAATTCGACAAAACGCCATCGTCTGCCACCAATGAACTGACAGTATATGTGGAAAAGAAGCCAGTTGCTTGGAAAGACAGTTGTATGGAGTTCTGATGTGAGAATGCCAAGAAACACATCGGTATCTATTTTTTCTAACGTACAGCTTCATTGCGATGCCTGAACAGAGTATGCGCCGAGAATCATTGTCGCCCAACCCAAACGCGCTTATATTGTTTAAATATCATATGAAAGAGAAAAAAAGTCGTAAAATATAATCTTACAGAAAATTATTATATTTCATTATAGTTTCAAAGTCTATTTTGGTGACTCATTTTATGTCTATATTAAATTACTGTGGTGTGGTTGTCTGTTCTTTATGTATAATCTACGTACATTTATTACGTTAAATTTGTATACAATTTCAAACCTTTCACAAAAGGGGAAAAACTGTTTTAACTGTTCTATTAAATATTTGAGCAGGCTATTTCATCTTTCTATTAGGTACAGTTCTCGATTTGAAAATAAGAAAAATACTCTATTCTATTCAAGCGTCTAAAATAATTAATCGTCACCGTGGTGTAATGGACACCTCAGGAGTGCGAGATCGGGGTTCGATCCTCGGTGAGATCATACCAAATACTTAACAATGGTAGCAATGGCTTTCTCTCCTTGGCGCTAAGGATTGTGGGGGATAGCATTATGACGGATGCATCGGTGTCATAAAATATAATACCCGCAATACCGTTAAATCACCATTGTCGTGATATAATGTAAATATTGAGCCGTTCCATGAGAAAGCATGCCACACAGGCCTACCCGGATAGAAACTTTTCGCCTCCTGTGGATTTTCTGTTTCAGGAATCACTACTCTATACATCTATCCCATTAAGACGGAATGTGTCGGCCGTATCAGTCTGCGCGTACAGCGCAGGCTGATCTGGTCGATACATTACGCAGATGTCTATCGCCGCAGCTGCATTTTGGGGCATTTTTTACAGTGCCTAAAGGGAGCTACGTCCCTGGCCAGGTCATACCAAAGACCGCCGTGGTGTTGTTGTGATAGAGCGGCTGCCTCTTGTTCGATCCCCGGTCAGCAGGGGCGTAGCTTTGCAATAATCAATGTGTAGGCCGTTTTGTGAGAAAATCAACATTGTGGACTCTGCGTTAAGTGTCGATCCGGATCAGCCTAAGCATGCCGCGCAGGCTAACCCGGACAGACACTTTTCGCCTTCTTTGGATTTTCTGATTAAGATATAATTAATTTATATCTCCATCCCCCTGAGACTGAATGTGTCGGCCCGGATTAACCTGAGCAGGCTGATCTGGGTCGGTACATTACGCAGAGTCCATACTGTTGGTTTTCTCCTGGAACGGCTCAATTGTTGAAGGCAGCGTAAATCACAATTCATGCAAACGGAGATCAAATATCTTTTTCATCAATAAAGTAACAAACAAATCTATTTTTACTTAAAGTTACAATAATACAGTTTATTTCAGTCATGTCTCTATAGAAAACAGATCTTGATTCGAAAGTTAGATTATTATTCCATTCTATTCTACTGTCTCAAAAACTTCTCAAGGATTATTTTTCGCAAATGTCATGGTCTTGCATTTCTTAAATGTGTGAGCTGGCCCGAGTACCTTGGCGGTGAACCCTCAAATTAGCAGTATGCGAGTTGTTCCTTTTATCTTTTATTTTATGTCGTCTCACTTTTAATTCCTGATTTAAACGCTCCTAATGAAAATTGATAGCAACAGCCCTGACCACATGGGGCGTGAGCACTCAACCTGTATATGCAATACTTTACCCTTGTATACCTATTTCCCCCATACAGACGGCATTCCACGCCTCTGAATAAGACGGCTAATCATCCAGCAATCCAGACTTGTTTTTGAATGGGAAGAAACCCAAGGATAAAAAGAAAAGTATCTTCTTTTGCTTGTATAGATTTTATTTAGATTTTACGCTCGTTAACCCTTTCCCTCATACGATAATTCCTCAGCAGACGACTTTGAACATATTTTGTCAAAAAATAGAAAATCTCTATAATTGAATGGATAACCTATGACTAAAAGTGGGAAAACATTGTGTCAAAAGGAGAAATTGCTCGTTTTGAGCAATTTCTTCTTTTGTCACTATGTTTTCAAAAAGTCCGTCTGCTGCAGAGGCGTCAGAAAGCGTCTATATGAGGGAAAGGGTTAACAACACTATTTGATTAATACCATGACGACAGTTCACTTATTTGTTTATCCCTGGGTAAATTCAACCAGTAATACGCTAGGAAAATATGCCTTGTCCAAGGGCACTCCATCCACCATCACCGCCGAGATTGAGGATCGAACCCCAGGACGTCCAGTTCTATGTCATACACGATAACCACTACTCGGTCTCGGCGGATTCCCTCTAAAGTGTGTGCTGTTATTTGTTTGACCGCGAGATGTCTATGCAGTGATACAAATCGAGGGCTTGGCGTGAAACCGTTGTAACTAAAATTGGTATGTTTTTTACCAAGGTTAATCACCTCGCCATAACGTCTTTATAAGCGTTAACTCATTTTTCTTGGTAAACAATGGTAATTTAGGTGCCATTGCTCGTTCTGAGCAATGGCACCTAAATTTGCATTGTTTACAAAGGGGTCAAATTTGCCTCTAAACCAGGGTTTTCAAAATAGGTTTTTAGTTACAACCGTTTCACACCAAGCCCTCGAAATGTATAATATATATATGAAAGCTTTCTGTTAGAACGCACAATTACATAAATAGAACATAATTTCAAAAATACATTTAACGCAGATTACCAGCAAAATGAAGTCAAACAAACAACAAACAACAACACACACAAATCCTGCGCATGCTTAAAGAGATTATTATTCCGGGGGAGGGCTAGCAGTGCGCGTCTATTGGACAAAATTCCGGAGAATTGGGCCGCGTCTGCAGATACTACATCAACACGGAGTCTGTTACGGGAAACCGTAGATACATTTACTTAAATAAATAAACGCTTATGTATGCACGTATGGATTAAATTCCGGTAGTATATTTACGGACCAGTCCAGGGTAAAATGAGTCGGCGGCGGCGATTAAATGGTGAAACGCTACTTGATCTTGTTAGTAGTTTTCGTCGTTTTGAACTCGTTTGTGTTTAGAGAATGCAATTTATAACCTATGAAATACTTGTAACACCAGTAAAAACGTTTGTTTTACCTTGTTGTGTTTTAAAGCGTCATATTAAACTGTTATGTATAAAGATTACATTATATATAGATTATAAAAAGCTTGCATTGCATGTGAAACGTTTCTTTGACTTGTTCTATTATAGGTCTTTCGTTGCATTCCAGCGCCGAATTGTTTAAAGTAGACTCTTCCATGTTCAAAATCGGGTGAGTCCTTTTCTCAATTTATGAAAGTTTTGGACTATTTTGGTAACTAAAATGCTAACAGCTCGTTACGAGCTGACTCACCTGCATCTGCATTGTTTGCAAAAACCTCAACATTGCCTGTGACGCTTAAAGAGTTAAACTGGTATAGTTCTGCAATATAAGGATAGTCTTTATAATGCTTGCATCGCCGCCTGGAATAACTGACCGGTCTTAAACGAGACGTTATCCTGAAGTGCGACCATTGGCGCTCGATTTTCGCAAAATTTGGCAACAATATCCAAACTATCTCACGAAAGCCAATTATTGTTGGACCAGATTTGCGGACCAAACAAAATGTGACGGTGATAAAACATGATTGATACGTTTTCATTTGTCATGGTAAATACATATTTGGAATAGAAACAAAACTTATGCTTTCACAGACAATTGTGTGTTCGGATCCAAGATGTTCCATTTTATTCAAGAAGCACTTCCATGATGCTTTTTACTCCTTGATACTTAGCAAGCGTCTGGAGCAAACGATTTCAAAATAACAATGATGACATATGAGGAAAAGGAGAAGTTGCTCATAATGAGCAGCGCCCCTTTTTGCCACAATACGTGCAACTCTTATCAATAATTATTATAGTTCCTTTTTAGAGATGTTTTGTCTTTTGTCTAGAAAAGACTAAAAGCGCCTACTGTTCATTGTTTGCACGTTGGAAAGGTTTAGATTTAATGTATGTGCTTTGTGGCATTTTTACAATCTGTATAGTAGAATATATACATATATAACCAGTAATGTACATTGTGTACCAGCTCGTCGTTCAATATACGATGAAAATAAAAACGTGTTTCGCGAAATTCAAACATATTTCAGTAATTATACTTGATTACCAACTACATTTCACCCGGGTCAAATACCATAAACAATATTAGCAACTGCTTCCTTCTTATCACTCAGGCCTATGCTGGTGTCAAGATCAGCTTACTAGCAGTACTGGTAATGTAACCTGGAAACGCCGTGTGCCTTTTCCGGAAGAGTGTTGAAAGTGGCTCAATAACAGAGCAAAGAAATGGGTGTTCGCGTTATTGAACGCATGTCCTACTCGAACCCATTTTCAAATGACGTTGCATGTTTGTTCGTTTCTTGTAGTTTATATTTGTAATTGTCATTTTAGACCCTACGTTTGATTGGGTCTGCTCTGTTTCTGCCATTCTATCCGAGGTTGTAATTACTATCGGTAATAAAACACCGCCATGACATGTGTATTACCAGGGCACCTGTACCAGGGTCAGTCTCGCAGTGAGTCACGTCACGTGATAACTGGTGTGTGTATTTAGATTTACTCAACCCTTACCCACATGCAGACACTTGTTGACGACTCTGCAGCAGACGACTCGTAAAGATAGTGTGGCATAATAAGCCATGTCTCCTTTTGACACAATGTTTAATATTTTATTCTATAAATGTCCATAGTTTCAAGTAAATATTTTCAAAATTGTCGGCTGCAGATTTTGTATGTGGGAATGTGTTAAAACGATAACATTCACTACCTAATTGCATGCTTGTTCAGTCTGGGTTAACTCTTACAGCGCCGATTTGTTTAAAGTAGACTCTTCCATGTTTCAAAATCGGGTATGTTCATTTCTCAATTTATGAAAATTTTGGACTATTTTCTGGCTCGCCTGAATCTGCATTGTTTGCAAAAACCTCAATATTGCCTGTGGCGCTGAAAGAGTTAAATTAAAACCCAGTCTCCATATTCCTCTTAAATGCGTGTAGGGTCATATTTCGGAAACGAAGGACCTGGTCCGACTGCGTGAGGGGATAGCCTGATGTCGATCTTCATGCATAGTTTCTTTTTTAACCCTTTCCATCATACGATAATTCTGCAGCAGACGACTTTGAACTTATTTTATCAAAATATAGAAAATCTCCATAGTTAAATGGATAATCTATGACAAAAAGTGGAAAACATTGTGGCAAAAGGAGAAATTGCACGTTTTGTGCAATTTCTTCTTTTGTCACTATGTTTTCAAAAAGCCGTCTGCTGCAGAGGCGTCAGAAAGCGTCTATATGAGGGAAAGGGTTAAGAGGGGTTAACTATTAAACATAAGGCTAATGGACTAACACCAACCACAAAGTACCGTGCTACTTATTTAGCAACGTCAAAACAACAAGAATTTAGAAAACAGTAGTTAAGAAAAAAAATGAAATCCTAAACTTTCAAATACCATCAATAACTTCTATGTGAAGACGATCATGCCGATTTTAACCATTTCCCTCATACGACAATTCTGCAGCCGACGACTTTGAACGTATTTTGTCAAAACATAGAAAATCTCCATAATTGAATGTATAACCTATTACTAAAAGTGGAAAACATTGTGGCAAAAGGAGAAATTGCACGTTTTGTGCAATTTCTTCTTGTGTCACTATGTTTTTATAAAGCCGTCTGCTGCAGAGGCGTCCGAAAGCGTTTATATGAAAAACAAAAACTACAAAATTTCATTTTTTCATTATTCTTTTCTGAAATGCAAACCACGTCGTAGTTTGAAACAGGAAGAAAATAGTGTTTGGAAAGATAAAACTGCTCTTTTAAAAGAAATATTTCCCTTTTTTCAAACGTTACAAAAGCCGTCAGAGAAAATACATTTGAAATGGTATATTTCGATCAGTTAATTATCAACTTGTCATATTTTCTCGGAAATGAACACTGTAATTTAAGATCTTATAAATGACTACTGTTTTCTTTTTGTGTTGTTGTTGTTGTTTTTGTTTTTTATTTTATTTCTCGAAGAAAAGATCGGGAAAACAATCATCCGTTGAAGCATGGAGAGAAATAATCCGTTCCGCGAGAAAACCAGCATTGTGGACTCTGCGTAAAGTATCAATCCTGATCAGCCTAAGCATGCCGCGCAGTCTAACACGGACAGACACTTTTCGCCTTCTGTGGATTTTCTGTTTCAAGAATCATTACTCTATACCTCTATCCCCCTGAGACGGAATGTGTCGGCCCAGATTAACCTGCGCGGACTGCGCAGGCTGATATGGATCGACACATTACAAAGTCCATAATGTTTGTTTTCTCGTGGAACGACTCAAATGATCCATCACTGAAGTATATGGCTTGTTAACAATATACGCCATTTTAACCATTTCCCACATACAATAAATCTGCAACAGACGACTTTGAAACATATAGGCAAAAACTATGGAAATTCTCTATAAATGAAAATGTGAATATCAAATGGTGTTGAAAGTATTTAGGCAAAAGGAAATATTGAATTTATTATTTTGAAACAATGTTTTCAGAACTCACCTGCAGCAGATGGTTCAAAATGCCTCTGCAAGTGGGAAAAGGTTAACTCTTTCCCTCATATAGACGCTTTCTGACGCCTATGCAGCAGACGGCTTTTTGAAAACATAGTGACAAAAGAAGAAATTGCACAAAACGTGCAATTTCTCCTTTTGCCACAATGTTTTCCACTTTAAGTCATAGGTTATCCATTAAATTATAGAGATTTTCCATTATTTGACAAAAATATTTTCAAAGTCGTCTGCTGCAGAATTGTCGTATGAAGGAAAGGGTTAAACAATATTTACGTATGTCGTGAGGTTACATTTTGAACTGTAGTTAACAACAATGTAGACGAAGAGACGCATGCATAATCGTGACGTCTAATCTTGGTCCACATTTTGGCTACGCATTTACCAATAAATAGCACACAAAATGACACCAAACATTGTGTACGCGTAAGATCTTATAAACCATTTACCACATACATTAAATCTAGTTTGAAAACATCGAGACAAAAATATGAAAACGTTCTTATTGATGTAAGTATAGTTTATTGAAAGAGTTTGAAAATGTTTGAGAAAAAACAAAGAGAAATTGCTCATCATGAGCAAATTTTCCTTTTGACATATTGTTTTTTAAAAGTCGTTTGCAGCAGATGTGTTGAAATTAGTCCGCAAGTGGGAAAAGGTTTAAAAATATTCTATGCTTTTGACATATTGTTTTCAAAAGTCGTTTGCTGAAGTTGCGTCCGTATGGGGGAGAAGGGTATAAAGAATCAACGCTGACTAAACAAGTAGCCGGAATTCAGCGGGATAAGGGTTAAAAAGGGTACCCTGCAGCGAAAACGAGGGAGTCGAAAGATACCTGGGACGAATGAAACCCGAGACGTTTTTGAACAGATTGTATTAAATAGGTGTCCAAATGTTTTGTGAACTTCTTTTATTAAAATGTTTCATAGTTTTTCATAAATGAAGAATGACGCCAGCGGGAGGCGAACGAGTAGATACGTCGCGGATCATACGTATTCGATAAGGCCCGGCCGTGGGAGTTCCCCATTTATGTGTTCATATTCAAAACTAAATACATCGCTAATGTCATCTGTTTATTAAATCAGAGACATTTAAATATTCTGTATTTATATGTCCCTCTGATAAAGTGATGTATATTTATATAAATGGTGTATATTTATAAATGTTCTATATTTATATAAATGTTCTATATTTATAAATGTTTTATATTTATAAATGTTGTATGTATAAAAATGCTGAATATTTATATTATATATTTATACATGCTGTATATTTATGTTGCATATTTATAAATGCTGTATAATTTAGTATAATTATAAATGTTGTCTATTTATAAATGCTGTATATTTATGTTGTATATTTATAAATGCTGTATATTTAGTATAATTATAAATGTTGTATATTTATAAATGCTGTATATTTATGTTGTATATTTAAACATGCTGGATATGTATGTTGTATATTTAAAAATGCTGGATATTTATGTTGTATATTTATAAATGCTGGATATTTATGTTGTATATTTATAATGTGTATATTTATGTTGTATATTTATAAATGCTGTATATTTAGTATAATTATAAATGTTGTATATTTATAAATGCTGGATATTTATGTTGTATATTTATAAATGCTAGATATTTATGTTGTATATTTACTAATGCTGGATATTTATGTTGTATATTTATAAATGTTGTATGTATATAAATGCTGAATATTTATAAATAGTGTATTTATAATTGTTGTATGTATATAAATGCTGAATATTTATATTATATATTTATAAATAGTGTATTTATAATTGTTGTATATTTATAAATGCTGTTTATTTATGAATATTAATATTGTTATCCATATTAGTATATTTCTATATATATATTAGTTTATAAATACATGTACTATAGATGTTTGTATCATAATGACCTGAATATAACTTATATCATGTTTGGACGAGGTGGACGCTCTCATGACTACACCATGGAGACTGTCAACCTTGGTAATACCATATATTTCATTTTATCAACGGATAAACCTAAGAACATGAAGCTTACAAACAAGTCAACACCCAACCATACGTTGACACGGTCCGTACATTTTACGTATCCCCATACACCTGTGTGTACACATAAATACGCATATAAATACACGTACATGCATAAATGACACATGTATGTGTATACACGTATGCGCCCAGCAGTAAACATATTATTGTTTAAGACTTAAATGGATTATGGAAAGGTCGCCCGTATCAATCGTATGATGGAGCATTGCATAGTTGCCATTTCTTTTAAATACGTTCTGACGTCTGTGAACCAGAAGACTCTTCTTGCTCAATTTTACCACAATCATCTACTCTATTCAATAATTAAACTTTCATTTATGATGAATTCCTTCATCTTTGCCTTGATATTAATGATATCTTCAAAGTCGTCTGCAAACTGTGTGTTGTATGTGGAAACGGGTTTACCTGGTCCAGCAATTAACCATAAACGACTATCAGAGGGATACTATGATTTTGTTTTGCCTTTTTTCGAATTATTCAATCAGTTTGCAGTTTAAATACTATTTCAGTTATATCGCTTATCCATGATTCCTTGGCAAAGAAACCAGTACATGGCTTAGAAATGTGCCTTGTCCAAGCAGGGGCGTAGCTCCCTTTAGGCACTGTAGGCACGTGCCTACATATTTTTTTCTCAAAATGCCCCAAAATGCAGCTGCGGGCGATAGACATCTGTGTAATGTATCGACCAGATCAGCCTGCGCTGTCCGCGCAGACTGATCCGGCCGACACATTCCGTCTTAGGGGGATAGATGAATAGAGTAGTGATTCCCGAAACAGAAAATCCACAGGAGGCGAAAAGTGTCTATCCGGGTATAGGCCTGTCTGGCATGCTAAGGCTGATCCGGGTCGATACTTTACGCAGAGTCCACACTGTTGATTTTTCTCACGAGACGACGGCCTACACATTGAGTATTGCAAAGCTACACCCCTTGCCCAAGGGCACTCCGGCATGACTGCCGCAATGCTGGGATCGAGCCTTGGTTGGCCGGTTTTAAATCCCCCCACGCTAACCACTCTAATCAATCGATGTAGCCCCGTACAAAGCCAGCACCATGACCCCGGGCCTTCAACACGCTGTATGTTAGACGTACAATAGAGCTGCGGGCGGGCCGGGTAAATTTTACTCGATGCAAATCTCATCCTTAACCCTTTTGACATAGAAATGAAAGAGAAGACGTCGTGGCAAAGTAAAAGCGGTGATTAGAATACGATCACACTCAAACATGTAGTAAATATCACACCCGTATTAACCCTTTCCCTCATATAGACGCTTTCTGAAGCCTCTGCAGCAGACGGCTTTTTGAAAACATTGTGACAAAAGAAGAAATTGCTCAAAACGAGCAATTTCTCCTTCTGCCACAATGTTTTCTATTTTTAGTCATAGGTTATCCATTCAATTACAGAGATTTTCTATTTTTTCACAAAATATGTTCAATGTCGTCTGCTGCAGAATTGTCGTATGAGGGAAAGGGTTAAGGAGTCACTTGTTTTGAGCAGCTTGCAATGTCCTTACCATACTTGTAAAGTGGTGTTCATTTAAGTGTTCGTTCTCCGGATGTTTGCAAAACGGTTGTTCCATTGGCGAATTTGTTTGTTAACGCATTGTACGAATAGACGAGGAAGCTACCTCGACAACTCTTTTCAGTATATCTGGTGGTATAGTATTGGCTTTCCCTTCTTGGCGCTAAGAATTGTGGGGTTAACATTACGTCTGACTCACTGGTGTCAGGATGAATGGACCGGTGTAGCGTGAATTTGTCGAGATCATGAAAAACACTAGACCAACCGGAAGTCTCGTGAAATTCTGGTACTACTGGTTACTGGAATGTGTTGAAAGTGGCGTTAAACACCATACAAACCATCAATAAAATCGGTATATCTGAACTCATGCCATGATTGCAGTTCTAACTCTTGTGGGTGACAGTTATGTCTATAACAATAAAATCGGTATATCTGAACTCATGCCATGATTGCAGTTCTAACTCTTGTGAGTGACAGTTCTGTCTATAACAATACAATCGGTATATCTGAACTCATGCCATGATTGCAGTTCTAACTCTTGTGAGTGACAGTTCTGTCTATAACAATAAAATCGGTATATCTGAACTCATGCCATGATTGCAGTTCTAACTCTTGTGAGTGACAGTTATGTCTATAACAATAAAATCGGTATATCTGAACTCATGCCATGATTGCAGTTCTAACTCTTGTGAGTGACAGTTCTGTCTATAACAATCAAATCGGTATATCTGAACTCATGCCATGATTGCAGTTCTAACTCTTGTGAGTGACAGTTCTGTCTATAACAATAAAATCGGTATATCTGAACTCATGCAATGATTGCAGTTCTAACTCCTATGAGAGACAGTTCTGTCTATAATAATCAATTCGGTATATCTGAACTCATGCAATGGTTGTAGTTCTAACTCTTGTGAGTGACAGTTATGTCTATAACAATAAAATCGGTATATCTGAACTCATGCCATGATTGCAGTTCTAACTCTTGTGAGTGACAGTTATGTCTATAACAATAAAATCGGTATATCTGAACTCATGCCATGATTGCAGTTCTAACTCTTGTGAGTGACAGTTATGTCTATAACAATAAAATCGGTATATCTGAACTCATGCCATGATTGCAGTTCTAACTCTTGTGAGAGACAGTTTTGTCTATAATAATCAATTCGGTATATCTGAACTCATGCCATGATTGCAGTTCTAACTCTTGTGAGTGACAGTTCTGTCTATAACAATAAAATCGGTATATCTGAACTCATGCCATGATTGCAGTTCTAACTCTTGTGAGTGACAGTTATGTCTATAACAATCAAATCGGTATATCTGAACTCATGCAATGATTGCAGTTCTAACTCCTATGAGAGACAGTTCTGTCTATAATAATCAATTCGGTATATCTGAACTCATGCAATGGTTGTAGTTTTAACTCCTGTGAGTCACAGTTCTGTCTATAACAATTAAATCGGTATATCTGAACTCATGCAATGGTTGCAGTTCTACTTCCTGTGAGTGACAGTTCTGTCTATAACAATAAAATCAGTATATCTGAACTCAAGCAATGGTTGCAGTTCTAACTACTGTGAGTGACAGTTCTGTCTATAACAGCTAGTAGACTTTTAAGAAGGGATTATGTAACAATGGCTTTATAAAAACGATTCTGATTACATGGTGGTTTATACCCCTTGCAGGGGCGTAGCTTCCTTTAGGCACTGTAGACACGTGCCTACATATTTTTTCTAAAAATGCCCCCAAAATGCAGCTGCAGCGATACATATCTGCGTCCGCGCAGACTGATCCGGCCGACACATTCCGTCTAAGGGGGGATAGATAGAGTAGTGATTCCTGAAACGGAAAATCCACAGGAGGCGAAAAGTGTATATCCGGTCTTTGGTAGGTCACGGTCTGGGATCGAACCATCGACCTCCCGTACCCGAATGATAAATCAAGATTGAGAGCATGTCCGTATCTGTGATGCAAGTCTATGGTGTTCTTTTTACTTTGACAATATTTCAGGGTATTGTATAAGCCGGGGTGATACTCTTCACGATAATTCGCTTCTACTGATTGATTGGGATTTAACGTCATTTTCAACAAATGTTCAGTCTGATAACGTCGCGTTTCCTGGCTTTGTTCACACCTTTACACTACTATACAACTTTTGTCCTAATCAACTGGTTGCTATTCCACATAGACTGTTTGCCCATTGCGGAAGACGAATGACGTGGGGTCAGCATTATGACTGACTCTACTGTGTCAAATCAAATTAATCAGAATATAACTGAACATTCCTTGAAAGCGGCGTAAAACACCGTACAAACAATCACAATCAAAGTCAATGGCTGTTAAGCAAAATTCCATGTACATTTTCGTCTACCACGGTGATAACATCCATATAGTAGGGACGGGCTGTTTTGAATATTAATTAGCTGAGAGACGAGCGATTCGTTAGGACGGTGTAAAACCGAGTTTCCCTTTCACTTTATTTCAATCAGGTGTAACATTTTCTCGAATATAAACGATTGTTAACATATATGTGGCAAATATTGTTTAAACAAATTGTCGAAAAAATCTGATTTTTTTTTCAATTAACCCTTTCCCACCAGACGACTTTTGAAAACATCGTGACAAAAGCAGAAATTGCTCAAAACGAGCAATTTCTCATTTTGCCACACTATTTTCAACTTTTAACTGTAATAAAACCTACAATTATAGAGATTTTCCGTAGTATTTTAGTAGAAATTTTCAAAGAAGTCTGCTTTAGATTTGCTGTATGTGGGAAAGGTTTAAAGCAAATTTCTAATTTTCATACATTCATTTTTTTGTTTTGTATAGCGAATTTCGAGATCATTATAACAAGTTAGGTTCTTCGGGGGATATAACCCTACCCTACGTTTAACAATTCTGCAGCAGACGATTTGGAAAACATTTAGACAAAAACATAGAAAATCTCTAAAATTGATAGTTTAATAATTGAAAAGATTTGTAAACATGTTGGCAAAGGAGAATTACTCGTTATGAGCAAATAACACTTATTTTGCCATTATGTTTTCCAATGTCGTCTGCTGCAGACGCGTTAAACTAGGTCTTTCTTTGGGGAAAGTTTTAAGAGGTTTACAACGAGTGTAGGTCCAAATCAATCATGCACACTTGCAAATTCAGATCTTGATCTGCACTTGTCATAGATACGATAAGGCTGGTTTTCCCGCAGCATTGTTTATTCGCTACCCTTTGGTACTTTCATCATCGTCCTAACCAACAATCCAAAATTATGATTATTTTAAAACTTTATTATGTCACATTCTTTATATTCTCTAGGCAATTTAACATTTTACTGAGCTATATATTTGCAACATTATTAGACTGTTGAGGTCTAATAATAAGATGCGTTTATTTTTCTATAAATCCATTAAAAAAATATTTGTTCTTTAATTTACATTCTTACTTATCGCAGCAATGGAATATCAAAAGTGTATTCAATGTACATGTAATACAGGAAGGGACATGCTTTATGGTGAAAACTAAAGAAAGAAAAACAACTATTTCATGCATTATGTTGGCACTAGGTATTCTTCAGCCTTTCCGAATGATCTCCACAAACAATAGTGTGTCCTTTTCAAACAAGGAATGTTGAAACTCAAACGCCATTATATGATACCACATGAGACAAACTTCTATACTCCTTTTTGGATGCATTGTTGTAACGTGTTTGTGAAGGGGTTTTCAGCCCAACTGTCTGGACATTTTTCGAGGTTGGAGTATTTCTAAAATTAGGATGGAGGGTACGCTATTGAAAAGCTAATAAAGAATCATTGTAAGAGCAATTCAGTATGGGAGGAGAGTTGAATGTACCGGGTCACTGAGGTCAACTGGTCTGAATTGTGAGGGCGTCTGGTGTTATTTCTGGACATTTGAGTTGCTTTAAACCCCAAACAGACGCTTTCTGATGCCTCTGCAGCAGACGACGTGTGAAAACGTTGTTGCAAAAAGAGACATTGCTCAAAATGAGCAAGTTCTCTTTTTGGCCACAAAGTTTTTTAACTCTTTTCAATAATCCTTCTTGCATTTATAGTGATTTTCACATTTTTGGCTTGATAGTTTCTTAATAAGTTCTTAGCTGCAGATGTTATGTATGTGGGAAAGGGTTACTGGTTAGAATAGGGGATGTGTTCGAGAGTGGATCAATACACTTGTACTCAAGTATCCATACACTCGAGTTTGGTGATAACATTGGCATATATTTCACACAAAGGGTTATCTTGATAATTGTTCTTAAATTTGGAAAAGAGAAAATAAAATATATTCCAGATACAGTTTTCAAATCGTTTCAAACAATAATTGAGCCGTCCCGCGAGAAAACCAACATTGTTGACTCTGCGTAAATTATAGACCCGGATCAGCCTAGGCATGCCGCACAGGCTAACCCGGACAGATACATTTCGCCTCCTGTAGATTTTCTGTTTCAGGATTAACTACTCTATACATATATCCCACTAAGACGGAATGTGTCGGCCGGATCAGTCTGCGCGGACAGCGCAGGCTGATCTGGTCGATACATTACGCAGATGGCCTATCGCCGCAGCCTCACGAGAAAACCAACATTGTTGACTCTGCGTAAATTATAGACCCGGATCAGCCTAAGCATAGGTTCTCTTTGCATATACATTGTATTCTCGGTATATAGCACATACTGAGAATATATCGTTTAGCTCGAACCAATTCCTGAAACGAAGCTGTCTGTTGTAAACATGGTAGCAGTAATTCTACTCCATTCAATAATTGTACACAAATATTCTTTATGTTTGCCTTGATGTTTTCAAAGTCGCTTCCTTTGCTTAAAACGCTTTCCGTGTATACAACAGAGGGACAGGAAGACTTTGAAACACGGTAAAAAGGGGTGAACGTATCGGGTTGTTGAATAGAGTTTAAAACACAGTGGCAAGAGGACGAATTGCTCATTACGAGCAATTTCTCCGTTTGTCATAATGTTTTCAAAAATCTGCTGCAGTGTTTCAGAAAGAGTCTAATTGTAGGAAAGGGTTAAACTGAAAAGCATAAAACCCCTTCATATACAAAGTCAGTAATAAAGTGTAGAAGATAATGATGGCACATACATGTACGAATATAATACGAGTCGTCAGAAAGTGTTTGTATTTGGGAAATGGTTAAACTAATGACATACCTGTATGACTCGCATGTTTAGTCCAGTTTCAGCAGCAAGCTGCTCCCTGATATGTCTGGTTGGCTTTGGCGTGGAGTTGAATGACGCTTTCAACAATTCTAACTGTTTAGCCTTGATGGTCGTTCTTGGGCCGCGGCGTTTGTTGCCCACTTTTTCCTTTGAATCACCGTCCTTATTGTTATTATTGTCATTCGCTTCAAGACTCGAACAATTACTACCGGGATTAACGTTAGATATTTTAGACGACGAGTCCTGGCTCCGTCCCCCGGGACTCTGACACGTGTCCGATAACTGGTCCATGGGCTCGTCCTTGATCCCCGGGGACAAGGGTCCGTGTGTGTTTGTTTTAGATAGTCCGTTTTCTTGTATATGGTGCGGGCCCCCTATTGGTGACGGGGGTAGAAATTTATCCGTGCTATCGAGCGCCTGATTATTCGACATGGCGTCGTTAAATTGATTGTTTAATCGGTTGTTGTTGTAGCTGTTCATGTGATCGTTTTCACTGTTTTGTAAATTATATAAATCGTTTTTGTTATCGAGATCGTCAATGTCAGCCTCCTTTTCGCACTCATAGTCGACGTCATCCTCTACGTCAGAACCTGAAAAGGACCAATGAAAAATCAGACCCAGACATTACGGAGTTACCCGACGTATGGTCAAAGACAAATGTGGTAACTTAAGACAACTACAAACATGCCAAACAAAAAACATATTAGAAATAACATGTTAAACATGGCAAATATCGAACATATTAGAAATAACATGTTAAACATGGCAAATATCGAACATATTAGAAATAACAAGGCAAACATGGGGGTTTGGGGGAAATGAATTCATGATCAATATTGACAATCATGACGAATATAAAGTAATGCGACCTTTAACATAAAATGACAAACAGAAACGCATATCTAGGGTTTGGTGTAAAACGGTTGTAACTAAAATTCGTAATGTTTTACCAAGGTTAATCCCCTCGCCATAAAGTCTTTTTAAGCGTTAAATCATTTTTCATGGTAAACAATAGAAATTTAGGTGCCATTGCTCGTTCTGAGCAATGGCACCTAGATTTGCATTGTTTACAAAAGGGTCGAAATTGCCCCTAAACCAGGGTTTTCAAAATAGGTTTTAAGTTACAACTGTTTCACGCCAAGCCCTCGATATGATGAATTTGTGCCGCAAAATGATGTATTTTCTAATGATCATATTAGACAATTTGAAAGCAAAAGTTACATATACCAATAAATATATTATCATATATGACGTTACATAACAATCTCACATCATACATACTAATGTGTTGCTGATATATGACACTCACATGATCATTTCAATATGTTTTGTTTTATTTGGATTTACACCGTTTTCAACATTATTTCAATTACATCACGTCGACAGTTCACTTATTCGTGATCCCTGAGTGTACAAAACCAGTAATTGGCTAGATAATGGGCCTTGCCCTAGGACACTCCACCGCGAATGGGGGTCGAACCCGGGACGCCCGGTTCCAAATCCCCGCCGCTTACCACCCGGCGTATTCTTTACAAACATGCTGCATTTTAAGATAAATAACACACATGACTGTACCTAATAAGTTTATGACGGCGATGAAAACACCATGAGATAAATTTAAAGTAATTGATGGCACCATTTAACGGTTATGCCCTTGTAATTGCACAACATACATTTAGACATATAAGCCGTTCCACAAAAAAAAAATCATTATGGGTTATGCGTTATGTATCGAACAAGATCAGCCTGCGCAGTCCGCACAGGCTGCTCACCCAGTCCGACACAGTCGGCACAGGGGGATAGATGTATAGAGTAATGATTTCGGAAACAGAAAATCTATAGGAGGCGAAAAGTGTATGCCCGGATTAGACTGTGCGGCATGCTAAGACAGATCCGGGTCGATACTTTATCCACAATGTTGGTTTTCTCGTGGAACGGCTCATATGATTTGTATATCTCGAGTCACGAGGCCACTATACATGTATATAGTTAACCTTGTCCAACATACAACAAGTCTGCAGGTCACGAGGTCACTATATAGTTAACCTTGTCCAACATACAACAAGTCTGCAGGTCACGAGGTCACTATATAGTTAACCTTGTCCAACATACAACAAGTCTGCAGGTCACGAGGTCACTATATAGTTAACCTTGTCCAACATACAACAAGACTGCAGGTCACGAGGTCACTATATAGTTAACCTTGTCCAACATACAACAAGACTGCAGGTCACGAGGCCACTATATAGTTAACCTTGTCCAACATACAACAAGTCTGCAGGTCACGAGGTCACTATATAGTTAACCTTGTCCAACATACAACAAGACTGCAGGTCACGAGGCCACTATATAGTTAACCTTGTCCAACATACAACAAGTCTGCAGGTCACGAGGCCACTATATAGTTAACCTTGTCCAACATACAACAAGACTGCAGGTCACGAGGCCACTATATAGTTAACCTTGTCCAACATACAACAAGTCTGCAGGTCACGAGGTCACTATATAGTTAACCTTGCCCAACATACAACAAGTCTGCAGGTCACGAGGCCACTATATAGTTAACCTTGTCCAACATACAACAAGTCTGCAGGTCACGAGGCCACTATATAGTTAACCTTGTCCAACATACAACAAGTCTGCAGGTCACGAGGCCACTATATAGTTAACCTTGTCCAACATACAACAAGTCTGCAGGTCACGAGGCCACTATATAGTTAACCTTGTCCAACATACAACAAGTCTGCAGGTCACGAGGCCACTATATAGTTAACCTTGTCCAACATACAACAAGTCTGCAGGTCACGAGGCCACTATATAGTTAACCTTGTCCAACATACAACAAGTCTGCAGGTCACGAGGCCACTATATAGTTAACCTTGTCCAACATACAACAAGTCTGCAGGTCACGAGGCCACTATATAGTTAACCTTGTCCAACATACAACAAGTCTGCAGGTCACGAGGCCACTATAAAGTTAACCTTGTCCAACATACAACAAGTCTGCAGGTCACGAGGCCACTATATAGTTAACCTTGTCCAACATACAACAAGTCTGCAGGTCACGAGGCCACTATATAGTTAACCTTGTCCAACATACAACAAGTCTGCAGGTCACGAGGCCACTATATAGTTAACCTTGTCCAACATACAACAAGTCTGCAGGTCACGAGGCCACTATATAGTTAACCTTGTCCAACATACAACAAGACTGCAGGTCACGAGGCCACTATATAGTTAACCTTGTCCAACATACAACAAGTCTGCAGGTCACGAGGCCACTATATAGTTAACCTTGTCCAACATACAACAAGTCTGCAGGTCACGAGGCCACTATATAGTTAACCTTGTCCAACATACAACAAGTCTGCAGGTCACGAGGCCACTATATAGTTAACCTTGTCCAACATACAACAAGTCTGCAGGTCACGAGGCCACTATATAGTTAACCTTGTCCAACATACAACAAGACTGCAGGTCACGAGGCCACTATATAGTTAACCTTGTCCAACATACAACAAGTCTGCAGGTCACGAGGCCACTATATAGTTAACCTTGTCCAACATACAACAAGTCTGCAGGTCACGAGGCCACTATATAGTTAACCTTGTCCAACATACAACAAGACTGCAGGTCACGAGGCCACTATATAGTTAACCTTGTCCAACATACAACAAGACTGCATGTCACGAGGCCACTATATAGTTAACCTTGTCCAACATACAACAAGTCTGCAGGTCACGAGGCCACTATATAGTTAACCTTGTCCAACATACAACAAGACTGCAGGTCACGAGGCCACTATATAGTTAACCTTGTCCAACATACAACAAGTCTGCAGGTCACGAGGCCACTATATAGTTAACCTTGTCCAACATACAACAAGTCTGCAGGTCACGAGGCCACTATATAGTTAACCTTGTCCAACATACAACAAGTCTGCAGGTCACGAGGCCACTATATAGTTAACCTTGTCCAACATACAACAAGTCTGCAGGTCACGAGGCCACTATATAGTTAACCTTGTCCAACATACAACAAGTCTGCAGGTCACGAGGCCACTATATAGTTAACCTTGTCCAACATACAACAAGTCTGCAGGTCACGAGGCCACTATATAGTTAACCTTGTCCAACATACAACAAGTCTGCAGGTCACGAGGCCACTATATAGTTAACCTTGTCCAACATACAACAAGTCTGCAGGTCACGAGGCCACTATATAGTTAACCTTGTCCAACATACAACAAGTCTGCAGGTCAGAAGGCCACTATATAGTTAACCTTGTCCAACATACAACAAGTCTGCAGGTCACGAGGCCACTATATAGTTAACCTTGTCCAACATACAACAAGTCTGCAGGTCACGAGGCCACTATATAGTTAACCTTGTCCAACATACAACAAGTCTGCAGGTCACGAGGCCACTATATAGTTAACCTTGTCCAACATACAACAAGTCTGCAGGTCACGAGGCCACTATATAGTTAACCTTGTCCAACATACAACAAGACTGCAGGTCACGAGGCCACTATATAGTTAACCTTGTCCAACATACAACAAGTCTGCAGCACTCGACTTTGAAAACAAACGGGCAAAATTATAGAAAATATCCATAAAGTTGAAAACATTGTGTCAAAAATAGAAATTGCTCGTTTTAGCAATTTCATTTTCTGTCACATTGTTTTCAAAAGACGTCTGCTGCATAGGCGCTAGGAAGCGTATATATGAGGGAAAGTGGTTAACAGGCTGAATATATACGGAACAATGCCTCTATCAAGTCCGTCTGTCACATTGACGTGTCATGAAAAGCAACCAAGTGGATATCATTATCATTGCTCAATACGAGAGATGAATGTAAGGGACGCAATCAGAATAGGACAATGTGTCATCCGTGATATTGTTTTGTTTATGAATCCTTGTCCCATATACAACAAGTCTGCATCAGACGTCTTTGAAATTATTTAGTCAACATATTGAAACTCTCAAAAGATTAAAAGTCTTTCAGCGCCGAATTGTTTAAAGTAGACTCTTCCATGTTCAAATTCGGGCGACTCTATTCACGAGCTGACTCACCTGAACCAGTATTGTTTGCAAAAAGCTCAATATTGCCTTTGGCGCTGAAAGTGTTAAAAGTGACCAAGCGAAAATCATAACAAATGCTCAATGCCAGAAATGAATTTTTAGCGAGCAATGAGTATTCCGTTATTTTTATTTGTTTATTAATCCTTTCCCACGTACAACAAATCTGCAGCAGACGACTATGATAATAATATGTTTTTGGAAAATCTATAGAAATTAAAGAACATTTTGTTTTAATAAAGTGGAAAACATTGTGGCAAAATGAGATATTGTTCATTATGAACATATGAAGCGAATGCTTAATAAGAATATGTAAACATTGTAGAGAATAGGAGAAACTGCTGGTTATGATCAATGCTCGGGCATCAAAAGCCACGTGTTTCATACCTGTAAAGGGGATCAGATCTGTGAACGAAACATAGCGGACTACAACCATTTGTTTTCGTTAGAAATTACACCTTTTACTCGTGTGAGTCCATGAGAATAGTGGAGACCAGTGACAGACTGTGCTGAGGTACACACTCACCTTAGTCGTCCCTCTTCGCAGATATAAACGAGACTCCGTTTTGTATGACGCGACTCATTTATTTTTTGTAAAAGACCTAAGCGTCAACAATCCTGCGAAAGCGAGGGGGAAGGCTTAAACGAGGCTCAAACAACCTTAATGACATCCAGCCTTCAAACGGCGCGATTTGATTGGCTAAATTATGATAAATGAGTTTCTAAAAACAATTAATAGAGAGTATCGCCAGTGTATAGAACAGCAATTAATCACCGGCGTTAAATAGCCGTTCAGTTGATCGTCATTTTGACGGTCTTTTACCGGATAGATTAGCCAAACAAATAGACGGACAGTTTGTGTGAAATACCGTGATATCTTCCGAGACTCGTCATAGGAGAAGGGGCCTTTTTGGGCATGTAAACCTTGAGTTGTTCATGGTCTTATCAGTATCTTGACACTCGACTGGAAGACTCCATTAATGTGCTATGACTTGATACCGACCGGAGCAGATGCTGAGGGTGTGTATATTTACCGGCCGATCTGCGTCTATATTGCTCATATAATTCGAAGGTATAATTACTTGCGTCGAAACTCGTATGGCACATGTATACGGCACGACACGTGCAAAGCAGACAATCAGCTATGGTACATGTTCTTTTGATACCATCATTGCCTTTAGGATGGATGATTGTAGTTTCGAGCCATTGTTTTAAAGCTCTCAAACGGTTTTCTTGTAAGATATATTGTAGACTCGCCTTCTTGTTTGTAATGTGTTTCGCGCCGCTTTCAACAATTTTGAAGATATATCACGGCGTTTCCTGTGTAACTTACCAGTGCTACTGATTCATTCATCCCGACACAAACGCTGAGTCAGAACCCAATAATCCTACGCTACAGGGAGGGAAAGCCTTTACTTCCATTTTTAAAATGTTTGGTATGGCCCCGCCGGGTATCGAACCATCGACCTGCCGCATTAGAAATGGAGATATTTCTAAATTAAACTGTTTTCAAATTGTATATATTGCATGTACGTTGAAAGTCGTATGTATCAGGGACACGGTTCAATGAACGATTATAGGATAAGAAATAGTGTTTACCCACCACAAAGAAACAACAAATGAAAAACTTACGTTATTTATTATTAGTTTTGGTGCGGTTTTTTAGGAAGTAAAATCTGGAAGCAATAAAAACAATGCATACGAACCCCAGTAAATAATGATGTTATATAGGTGTCATATAAAAATGAACATATAAGCATTTTTGGGGGGGCTTTTATTTATTCCGCAATAAAAAGTGAAACTATGCAGGATTTTTTTAATGTTTATGGATTTTTTTTACCAGTATAAAAAGCCAACAACACATCATGAAAAAAGGATCACCGTGGATCGTATGCAAAAAATATCGAGATAATACATCAAACGTATTTGCAACAATGTTTCCCATTGTCGTCTGCTGCAGATGCGTACATTTTTTATCTCGTATATATTTGGAAAGCGATCAGATTGTTACGAACAGTTTCGATAAGATTTGATAAGCGCAAAATGGAATCGGAAATTTTTTTCATTTTGAATTGAAGTTTTCGAAAAAAGTCCAAGCTGTTTATTGTTACTTTGAACACATAAATCATTTCCGACAAATAACAAATTTACTCAAGTAGACTTTTAAAACTTCTATTATAAAATATGGAATATCTGTGTTATATAGATTTATCTAAATGATAGTACAGTCATTTGATAACGTTTAAAAATATATGACTAAACAAGAAAGACGAATCTTTAAATAAAATATTGTTCAAAGGGGAAGATATTATTTGACATCGTACACTTCACTTTTACCTAATTCCGCATGGTCTTTATGGTTTAGAAAGAGAAAGCATACGTCGCTTAAACAGCATATGAGCCGTCCCGCGAGAAAACCAACATTATTACCTCTGCGTAAAGTATCGACCCGGATCAGCCTAAGCATGCCGCGCAGGCTTACCCGGATAGACGCTTTACGCGTCCTGTAGATTTCCTGTTTCAGGAATCATTACTCTATACCTCTATCCCCCTGAGACGGAATGTGTCGACCCGGATCAGTCTGCGCGGACAGCTCATATCAGGTCAACTATATAGAAACAAGGGGTAACTTTCTAAATTGAGTCGTTTGTTCTAATACTGGTCAAGCTCCAGAATAAAATTGTGAAAGACATTTCCTACTTGAAAACAATTACATACATGCCAGTCGACGTGCAATATGGAATGATAGACACAGCTATATGCTACGATCTGTAATATGTGTTTGACGAGTTTAGATCCAGATCGATTTGCACACTGAACAATTGTGTTCTGGAACCGCTTTACCGAGTAGTCACCGAAATTATCTGGAAGTTTCTGACAAAACAGTGTATACATAGTTGGACCTGATACCATGGATATGTAGGCTTACATTTACCTCCACGTATCCCAGAATGCATTTTAGTTTCTGATAATTTCCTGGGATTGTTTTCATCAATTAAGCATTTCCCTCATACAGACGCATTTTGACTTCCCTGCAGCAGACGAAGTTGACGCTGTTACATTGAAATTGAGAAAATTTAAATTTTGAATTAGAATAAGTCTATAATGGTTGGTGTATTGGTGACCTTGCATGCTGGATAACGACTCCGATGGTTTAGCCAATCAGAAATGTTGTTACATTGAAATGAAGAATAGTAATGATATTTTGATGTATTCGTTTGAAATATGTTTGACACCACATTCAACATTATTTCATTTATGTCACGGCGTTTCCTAGGACAAATTACCAGTATTGATTTTAGCCGAACACCAACACATCAGTCGTAATATTATCACCGCAACCCCTTGCGCAAACGGGTGAAGCCAATGATACCTTCTTTAAAGTATTGACATGACCCGACCGGGGATCGAATCCTGTTCTCCCTCTCCCGAGTCGGGCGCTCAAGCTGTTACACAACGGAGACCGTGCTTTACATTTTGAATTCGAATTGATATAAGCCGTTCCACGAGAAAACCAATATTATGGACTCTGCGTAATGTATAGACTCGGATCAGCCTGTGCAGTCCGCGCAGGCTTATCCGGGCCGACACATTTCCATCTCAGGGGGATAGAGGTATAGACTAACGATTCATGAAACAAAATCCAGAGGATGCGAAAAGTGTCTGTCCGGGTTAGCCTGCGCGGCATGCTTAGACTGATCCGGGTCGATATGTTTTCGGTTTTCTCGTGGAACGGCTCATATAGAATGCTTGGTGAACACAGGTGTTGAGGACAATATCTCAACTCCAATCCACTGTTTGTTTCGAATGCCCGGTTGTTTTTCTCGTGACGTGTCTCAAGTGCTAGACCATAAAACATGCAGTATAAGAACGCATGCGCCAGTTTGACAAGCAAGAAGCGTTAATTACATCCCAAAGTAACAGAATTTCGACAAAAAACAATGGCGGAGTCTTTGACATCAATTACTTTGTTTTGCTCTGTCTTCAGTTTTCGCTTATTTAACCATTTCCCTCATATAGACGCTTTCTGACGCCTCTGCAGCAGACGGATTTTTGAAAACATAGTCACAAAAGAAGAAATTGCTCAAAACGAGCAATTTCTCCTTTTGACACAATGTTTTCCATTTTTAGTTATAGGTCATCCATTCAATTATAGAGATTTTCCATTTTTTGACAAGATATGTTCAAAGTCGTCTGCTGCAGAATTGTCGTATGAGGGAAAGGGTTAAACAACATTGTAAACGAGACTATGGCATTCCGCTCGATGCCTTCTTCCACGTGACGTAAATTAATCAAAGAACGATGTAAACCCTTCTCACATACAAGTACATCACCGGCAGCGGACAAATATTCGAAAACACTGCCCGGAAAAATATCCATCCCTCCTTTCTCTTTAGTGTTTCTTTAAATCTGTGTCAAAAGTATACTTTCAAATGTTTATACGTCACGAACAACTTTTATATCTTACAAAACAGACATAAGCGAAAACCAACCACTGCAACATCGCTGTCTGATCTGGCTCTGAAGTGTTCATACACTTTTTAAAGAAACTTCTTTTTATATTTCTGAGCATGGATGTACAGACAGGTGTTTTTTAACGCGTGTATTAATTATGCTAAGGTTTGTTTTTCTTTACAACAATGTTTTCTCTGCTCGGATTCAGATTGTTCAACAAACGAGAACTGTGCTTCCGTACTAGCAGGCAGATCATGTACCTCACGATCTTTAGAGAAAAAAAGGTTTTACGTCACGTAACCCTCACCCACATACAACACATCTGCAGCAGACGACTTTGAAATCAGCCGGAAAAAAATATGGAAAATCCCTAAAATTGAAAGATATATTATTGAATGAAGCTGAAAACATTTCGGTAAAAGGATATTTGCTCATTATGACAAGATATTGCCGTTGTTCTCACATTTTTCATTGCGATTAATTTCATCATTTGCCATCATGTTTTCAAAAATCATTGGCCGCAGAGAGCGTTTGTATGTGGGAAGGTAATAAAGCAGGTCGAGTATTTGCGTTGTCTCCATCAAAAGCACCACATCATATTTTATCACTGACTTTCTCTTAACTTATGTAATATTACACAAAAAACTGCCTTTGTACTAATATTTTGAATTGTTCTACACGTTGAGTATGTTTTTTCCCATGAAATATGTTTCGTATTTTTGCAAAGTTTCCATCATAATTCGTTATGCTATGATGTCTGCTGTATTTAAGGCATATCCACACAAGGTCCGCTCAAGATTAAAACCGGGACGTAGATACGTCCCTGGTTAAAAGAAAAGAATATTAATTTTAATCTGTTCTGAAAATATGAAACCAACTTTTAATGTTTCTATGAGATTCGAAAAAATCATCATCATCATCATCATCATCATCATCTTATTATTATTCTTATCATTATTATTATTATTATTATCATTATTATTAGTAGTAGTTATTGTTGTTATTATTATTATTATTATTAATTATTATTATTATTAATTAGAATTATTATTATTAGTAGTAGTAGTAGTAGTAGTAGTAGTAGTAGTAGTAGTAGTAGTAGTAGTAGTAGTAGTAGTAGTAGTAGTAGTAGTAGTAGTAGTAGTAGTAGTTATTATTGTTGTTATTATTATTATTATTATTATTAATTATTATTATTAATTATTATTATTATTATTATTATTATTATTAATAATAATAATAATATTAATATTATAATTATTATTATCATCATTATTATAAGTATATACGGAGAAATTGGTCATATTAAATGTAACTGGTACACTAACACAGACGACTTTCGGCGCCTCTGTATCAGACAACATTTAAAAATATTGCCAGTCAAGGAGTAATAGCCTAATAAGCAATTTCTCATTTTTCTAATAACTTTCTTTTCAATTCTGTATCACAACAGTTAATACTAAATGTTATATATTTAAATTTAATATTCGACGTCTTTGTTCTTTCAGCTGAAACCGTGTCCATACACTATACATGAATATACAATTTACAACATAATAGTTTAAGGGAAGAGAACACAAGCTGTGTAACATCTTAAATAAATCCCTCTCTAGTCTCTATTTGTTTTAATGTTTTAAAACGCATCAGCCTTTTAACCCTTTCCCTCATATAGACGCTTTCTGACGCCTCTGCAGCGGACGGCCTTTTGAAAACATAGTGACAAAAGAAGAAATTGCACAAAACGTGCAATTTCTCCTTTTGCCACAATGTTTACCACTTTTAGTCATAGGTTATCCATTCAATTACAGAGATTTTCCATTATTTGACAAAATACGTTCAAAGTCGTCTGCTGCAGAATTGTCGTATGAGGGAAAGGGTTAAAGAAGCAAAGTTGAAAACGTCCAGTTATTGTAACCGAGCGTTTTCGCGTTTCCAAGCACCTTAACCCTTTCTCCCTCATACAACAATTCTGCAGCAGACGACTTTGAACATATTTTGTCAAATAATGGAAAATCTCTATAATTGAATGGATAACCTATGACAAAAAGTGGAAAACATTGTGGCAAAAGGAGAAATTGCACGTTCTGTGCAATTTCTTCTTTTGTCACTATGTTTTCAAAAAGCCGTCTGATGCAGAGGCGTCAGAAAGCGTCTATATGAGGGAAAGGGTTAACCATTCACCGAGTTGAAAACGCATCATCAGACTTTCCTCTTTTTGCAACAATGTTTTCGCATTTTATATTTATATTTTTGTGTCCTAGTTTTCAAAATTGTCTGCTACAGATTTGTTGCATGTGGGAACGGGTTAAATGTTTATTGGCCTTCCCTCCACAAAGCAATTTCGTCACAGTCATTTGAGAATAGTTTCGCAAATATTGTCTGACTTGTTTACAACGAAGCAGCAGTTAACATCCATTCAACCGTGCAACCAAAGGGACGTGTGCTATGTCATCGCCATCGCGGACAAATCGTTTTAGCGACCTCTCACTAGTTTGTGATTCCATTCATCCATGCCAGGTACTTCTTTATCCGGTCACTTGCTTAAATGAACTACATCATACTGCTGAGTGAATGCTAGATGTGTATCCCTATCGGTTTGCGTTCTGTGAGTGTTTTAGTGGCAACGAATTGGAATAACAACATGGTTGACTTTCGCGTGAGACAGCTCACATAATCAATGCATTCCTTAATTGTCTTGGACCATTCCGACTCGAAGATTGCTCGCTTTCCGACGAAGCAGACGTATAAATGGATCCGCAGACTAACTTGTGGCGCCGCAATAGGTCAAGCGTTTCACTAAACGGTGGAACTACAAGTTATAGATGTAAAAAAGGAGTTCTGGTAGAGTACGGAATACGCGCAATGATATGTTCATAAATTTGTAGCATTCTTGTTAGTGACGTGAACTATTTTTCCGCGGCGTAGAGTGATGTATTGTGACAGGAAGCGGTGAAATAACAGTTGCGCGCTCATTATCTCGCGCAATAATACATACGAAGTACATATCGTTGGCGGCAAAGAAAATTCTTACATCTTAATAGCCGGTGCCACCGCAATTAACGCCGTTTGCTACAGAATTTCACACTGTCAAAGTCGGTTTAAACTGTTGTGATCGATTTGATGGGTGATGCGAGTTGATATATGTATAGCTCGCCCAAGTTTTCTCTTTAAAAAAAAACGCTCCGACAATGGGATAAGGTTATTTTACGTAACACCGAGTATTTCACAGACCAACTTACGTCGGCGGCTCGCTATTGTCAGTTTCTTTATGGGTTGTGTTTCTTGTGCGTTCTGTATTGAGTTGCTGATGAGTGGGGACATAGTGGTCCTTACGAAACATATCTGTAAAACCATGTAACAGGATCAAGTCCCAATTTTTTTTTCGGGGGTTTTAATGTTCATTTTAAAATAAAAGGATAGAAAATATTGTGGACAACGGGGACATTGTATGACTACTTGTACATGCTTTAATACTGATGAGTTTATTGTAAGTTTGTTTTTAGTAATCATTTCGAAACAAATATAGACGCCTTTTGACGGACGACTTTTAAACAGGGGAAAAGTTGTTCATAATGAGGAATTTTCACAATGTTTTCAACTCTTTTCAATAATAATAATTTCAATTCCATATTTGTCTATTTTTGCCTAGATGATTTCAAAGTCGTATGCCAGGAGCGTAGCTTGGCAATACTCAATGTGTAGGCCGTCTCGTGAGAAAATCAACATTGTGGACTCTGCGTAAAGTATCGCCCCGGATCAGCCTAAGCATGCCACACAGGCGTACCCGGATATATACTTTTCGCCTCCTGTGGATTTTCTGTTTCATGAAACACTACTCTATATATCCCCCGTTAGACGGAATGTGTCGGCCGGATCAGTCTGTGCGGACAGCGCAGGCTGATCTGGTCGATACATTACGCATATGTGTATCGCCGCAGCTGCATTTTTGGGGCATTTGTAGAAAAAATGTATGGGGACGTGCCTAAAGGGAGCTGGGAGCTACGCCCCTTTATGCTGCAGGGTTTTTTGAAGATGGGAAAAGGATAATAGAGTGTGCAATATGTGTGTACATCATGATCCTTGGGTAAACAAACCAGTACTATAGGCTAGAAAGTGTGTCTTGTCCAAGGGCACTCCATTATGACCATCGTGAATAGTGAATAGTATTGAATAAAAATTAAAAAAATTGTTGCTAAAGGACAATTTTTTCGTGATGCACAATTTCTTCTTTTTCAAATACTTTTTCAAAATAACATCTGCTGCAGATGCGTAAAAATGCGTTTGCACGTTGGAAAGTGTTAATCTCGTCCAATTTCACCACTTTAGTCAATCGATTTTCACACGCAGTCTCATCCTCGTATTTTTGAGCCCTGGAATTATTTCATTCACCATGAATATTGGATTGTGCTCCGGGACCCAGCGTTTAATCAGAGGGAAAAGTTCCGAGTAAAACCGCTTTCGTATCAATCGCAATCTCACGATCCCTAATCACATTAGCCGGTCTCAAATCGCATCAAAACCCCGCTAACGCAGTTATCCCTATTTGAAACTGCGTTAATGTGTTTAGGGGGCAATAGGAGTACCCACAAACGCTATATTTGCCGGCTCAATAATTGCATAAATGTTGAAATTGATGTATTCGTGCAAATTGCCGTCAGCGACGTGGATAAAACGGTATTCAAGTACTCTAGCTATTCTGAACGGTGGAGATGTGAACATAATTGTTGTTTCTTTTGATATCTTGTGGGAACTTCCATGTTTAATGTTTTGATTTTTGATTTTTGTTTAGTTTTGTTTGTGTGGTGCTTTTACACCACTTTTAGTCAATTTTTATTTATGTGACGGGGATTTCTTGGCAAATAACCAGTGCTACTTATCTATTCTGACACCAGCTAGCCAGATGAAATGTCAACTCCAAAATCCTAAGCGCCAATGAGGGAAAATCATCACTACAATATTTGGTATGACCCGGCCGGGAATCGAACCTGCGACCCCCGCACTAAAGCGGGTGCTCTACCACTACACCACCGAGGCGGTCGATTTGTGAAGCCATGAATGAATGGAACAAATGAATACAAATTGAATTGATGGATAAATGAATGAATGAACGAACGAACGAACGAAATAATGAAATAATTAATTAATCAATTGTTTAATGAATGAACGAACGTACGACCGAATAGACATACATGTATTTGATAATGAATAAAATGTTGTAATGACCACTACATGGACAGACGGACAGACAAACGAAAGACAATTAGCCTTTTCAACAACTGACAATATGAATAATTGAATGAACGAATAGAATAATAATTCCTTCATCTCGTACACTATTACTTGATTTTGCTCAGGTTGTCAGATTGATTGTGTAATTAATTTATTGATTAAAATGTATTTATAAAGTTAACCCTTCCCTCGTATAAACGCTTTCTGACGCATCTGCAGCCAACGGTGTTTACAAATGTTGTTACACAAGGAGAAATTGCTCGAAACCAGATTGATTTCTCCTTTTGCCACACATTCGTATCAGCCATTTCAGTCATGTTACCTTCATTAATAGAAATTTTGCGTGTTTTCGCAAAGATATTTTAAGAATCTATTGTCTACTTAAAATGTTATTATTTGAGGGAAGGTGGGTTAAACACTGCATATATTATTTCCTGCTCTGAATTGAAAAATCTTTAACATGAGCTTCCTGTTCAATTTTCCATGATATTTCACTGTTTAACCCGTTTCCACCTGCAGACGCATTTTTACGCAATAGCAGCAGACGACTTTTGAAAACATTGTGGCCAAAGGCGAAATTACTCATGATGAGCAATTTCTCCTTTGGCCACAATGTTTAAAACTTTATTTAACAATTAAGCTATCTTGTATGGAGATGTTTTCCAGGTTTTTGTCACTATGTTTTCAAAGTCGTCTGCTGCAGATTTACTGTATGTGGGAAAGGGTTAACGATATCGGTCACTATGTGTCTTTGCATCATTCGGTGTTATACGGTATGAAAACGAGCGACAAGCGGTTTGTTTTATGTGTTGTTGTGTTTGTGTGCGAACAGTGTAGATTCAGAAGAACCTTGGCATACGTACAGTCTCATCAAAGCCTACTTCACTATCCATGTACATGCCTTGTTGTGCTAAATGCAACTTGTGACAGAAACAAACCAGGACGAGTAGCCCTTACTAGTTTTATATGAGCCGTTCCACGAGAAAACCAACATTGTGGACTCTGCGTAAAGTATCGACCCGGATCAGCCTAAGCATGCCACGCAGGCTAACACGGACGATCACTTTTCGCCTCCTGTGGATTTTCTGTTTCAGGAACCATTACTCTATACCTCTATCACCCTGAGACGGAATATGTCGGCCCGGATTAGCCTGCGCGAACTGCGCAGGCTGATCTGGATCGATACATTACGGATCATATGTAGAGTGTAAGTGCAGTAGGCTGCATAAATGCACATGTAGGACTTGTCCATGCAGATATCATTCCATTAAGGTTTGTTTCCGTAGAGCACCGCTCATTTTACCAGTATGACGTTCCAGGAGAATTTTTATTTTCAAATTGGCAAGCATGATACATATGATAAACATTGTTGAAATTGACGAATAACCCCCGAATCAAAAAATCAATAGCTTATGATCGATACGAATCTATATGTCAACCCCTGACCACACCGATGGCTAATCCTTCCGAATAAAGAATTCCCGTTTCGATTCTCTTTTTATGGAAATCGTCTGCAAAATCGTAATCCACGTGGGATTAAACGGGATCTGGCGAGATTATACGTTGTTTCGACTCGGTATTTGTAGCACCAAAAGTAAGTCGGCTTTCTCGTTTTGGTTTGGAGGAACTGGTCGTGAAACAATGGTTTATGAGATGTTGTGTCATGGGGAAATGCTTACAAATATTGTCAAAGAAAGTGAGATTAATTGAACAAAACTCTCACTAAAATACATTCAGTTTGATTAGTAATCATCTAAAAAATTAACTGTGACTCAGGATTGATCCCTGCAAATTCTCACATACAAAACCAAACCATGTTCATTTTATTCAATAATTGACTTTTTCACATACAAAACCAAACGCGCTGTTCATTATAAACAATAATTGCGTTTCTCACATACAAAACCAATCCGTGTTCATTATAATCAATAATTGAATTTCTCACATACAAAACCAAACGCTGTTCATTATAAACAATAATTTAATTTCTCACATACACAACCAAATGTTGTTCATTATAAACAAAAATTGCACTTCTCACATACAATAACAAACGCTGTTTACTATCTATAAACAATCATTGCATTTCCCACATACAATAACAAACGCTGTTCACTATAAACAAACATTGCACTTCTCACATACAATAACAAACGCTGTTCACTATCTATAAACAATCATTGCGTTTCTTACATACAAAAGCAAACGCTGTTCATTATAAACAATAATTGCGTTTCTCACATACAAAACCAAACGCTGTTCATTATAATCAATAATTGAATTTCTCATATACACAACCAAATGTTGTTCATTATAAATAAAAATTGCACTTCTCACATACAATAACAAACGCTGTTCACTATAAATAAACATTGCATTTTTCACATACAAGACCAAACGCTGTTCACTATAAACAATCATTGCGTTTCTCACATACAAAAGCAAACGCTGTTCATTATAAACAATAATTGCGTTTCTCACATACAAAACCAAACGCTGTTCATTATAATCAATAATTGCGTTTCTCACATACAAAATCAAACGCTGTTCATTATAATCAATAATTGCGTTTCTCACATACAAAACCAAACGCTGTTCATTATAATCAATAATTGAATTTCTCACATACACAACCAAATGATGTTCATTATAAATAATAATTGCACTTCTCACATACAATAACAAACGCTGTTCACTATAAACAAACATTGCACTTCTCACATACAATAACAAACGCTGTTCACTATAAACAATCATTGCGTTTTTCACATACACTAACAAACGTTGTTTATTATAAACAATCATTGCGTTTCTCACATACAAGACCAAACGCTGTTCACTATAAACAATCATTACGCTTCTCACATGCAAAACCAAACGTTGTTCATTATAAACAATTATTGCGTTTCTCACATACAAAACCAAACGCTGTTTATTATAAACAATACTTGCGTTTCTCACATACTAGACCAAACGCTGTGTATTATAAACAATCATTGCGTTTCTCACATACAAGACCAAACGCTGTTCACTATAAACAATCATTGCGCTTCTCACATACAAAACCAAACGTTGTTTATTATAAACAATCAATGCGTTTCTCACATACAATAACAAACGCTGTTTATTATAAACAATCATTGCGTTTCTCACATACAAGACCAAACGCTGTTCATTATAAACAATTATTGCGTTTCTCACATTAAAAAACAAACGCTGTTCATTACAAGAAATAATAGGGGTGGGGGTCCACATAAAGGAACAAACGCTCTATCACATCTATTTTAAATAAAAACTACATTTCTCGCAAACGACGTCAAACCCTGTTTATTATAAACAATCATCGCTTTACAAACAAAAAAGTCAAACGCAGTTCATTATAAATATCATAACATGTTTTCTTAAAATATCAAACGATGTTTATAATAAAAAAAATATTGCTTTTCTCGCAATGTTACCAAACACTTAAAAGCTACAAAAAAAGCAGAAATGAAAATCTGGGAGTAAATCAGTATCAATAACTCCATGAAACCATTATTTATCGTATTTATCAGTCATTTCTCCACACTTATTTAACGTTCAAGTGACCGTGACCTCCACGATATTTGTTCTCAGAGATAACCGGGTGTTTAAATTCATGTCGAAACATCTGAGATTCTCATTAATTCCGACGGTGGAATATCGTTTAATACTATTCGTATTTTACGCCGATTTCAACAATTTATTTGTTTAGCGACGAAAATTAAACAATTGTGTTACTAGTATGGTTTTACTCTATCATATATCCATAATTTCCCACAAGTACAGATGCAATTTGACGCAACCTTAGCAGGCAAGTTTTAAAAACAATGTTGCAAAAGGAATAATTGCTCCTCATGAACAATTTCTCCTTTTATCACAATGCTTGTAAATAGACCCAACAAAGTTACTTTGATTTAATGAAGTTTCCAAATTAGTGTCGAGAAATTATTAACCCTTTTTGTGATATTTAATCCTTTCCCACAAATCTGCAGCAGACGACTTCGAAAACATCTTCCGAAAAGTTCGCGTCATCTACTGTATTATTACTGAAGAAAACAGAGTAGAAAACAGTGTGACAAAAGAAGAAATTGCTCAATATGAGCAATTTTTCTTTTTGCCACACTGTCTTCAAAAGTCATCTGCTACAGTGGCGTCAGAAAGCGTCTATTTGTGGGAAAGGGTTAAGACAACATTTGAGAACTATGTTGCAGGAAAACAGCGGTATCATGAATACACATCGAGGGCTTGGCGTGAAACTGTTGTAACTAAAATTGGTAATTTTTTACCAAGGTTAATCACCTCGCCATAAAGTCTTTATAAGCGTTAAATATTTTTTCTTGGTAAACAATGGAAATTTAGGTGCCATTGCTCGTTCTGAGCAATGGCTCCTAAATTTGCATTGTTTACAAAAGCGTCGAAATTGCCCCTAAACCAGGGTTTTCAAAATAGGTTTTAAGTTACAACTGTTTCACGCCAAGCCCTCGACATACTATCGAAATGGGGCTGATTTTGTGGGAAATGTAGATTCAGATCAGCCTGTACAACCACACAGTCTTAACAATATATATAATGTTTGCATATTACTTACTTAAGCTGTCAATTTGTGAATATTCTGAGCGGAAGGAATAGATGTGCAGGCCGATCTGAACATATGCTGTTCAGAAATGCCAATGTGTACCATGTGTAAAAATGTGTCTACAAGTGGAAAAGGGTTAACAATTAAAAGAAACTGACATAACAAGAACAAAACGTGTAATGAGTAAAGAAGTAATGGTACTTTGAAATCAAGTCCATCTGACGTAAATAGCTTATCAACTTGCTCTTGTTCTCCTTTTGCAACAATGTTTTCAGATATCGTTTGTGACAGATGCGGCGTCAAAATGCATGTATGCATGAGGGAACTGGATGAGAAATAGGGGGAAAGAGTTGAGTACTGTGAAAAGAATCTTGTCTGATGTAAATAGTTTGTCAACTTGTCTCCATTTGCCACACTGTTTACATTTGAGCCGTCTCGCGAGAAAACCAACAGTATGGCCTCTGCGTAATGTATCGACCCAGATCAGCCTGCGCAGTCCGCGCAGACTGATCCGGGCCGACACATTCCGTCTCAGAGGGATCGAGGTATAGAGTAATGATTCCTCAAACAGAAAATCCACAGGAGAAGAAAAGTGTCTATTCGGGTAAGCCTGCGCGGAATGCTTAGGCTGATCCGGGTTGATACTTTACGCAGAGTCCACAATGTTGGTACTCTCGCGGGACGGCTCGTTTGTCGTTTGCTAAATATGCGTCAAAAGAGTTGGGAAAGAGTTGGGTACCGTGGTGAAATGAAGCCTATCTGACGTAAATAGCTTGTCAACTCGCCTCCCATGCTAATTTCACAAGGACTCTTTATCTCTGGGCCGACATCTCGGATTTCTTTTGAGAACGATTCGACGAAAGCCTATACTCGCATATCACCTTTTTATCTACGCAAATTTACATACAGTCATTAATCAAATGTAATTTAGAAGATAGTGCATGCATCGGAAAAATCCCTTCCACTCTGATACACACAAATAGTAAATTATTTTAAATGTAGTTTGATTATATTTAATTTTCTTATATATCTAAAATAAAATGGAAAAATGATCACTTCTCATAAACACTTCGATATCTTTGTCTAACCTAAAAACACAGATTTGTCTCGCGATTGCGATTTGTATTTCGAAGACTTTGTGGATATTCAAAAGGCATACTACGGAGTAAAGTGTCCGATCTCTCTGTGTAACATCGTGTGCAGTATGTATTCATTATGAGAGAGGTAAGCAGAATGTTTCTCTATAGTAGCCAGTGCATGAGGAAAAGGTACACATTGGCAGTTCAGAACAGTGTAGGTCCATTTCAGCATGTCAATCTGCGTCCGTCTTATCAGAATCTACACAAGTTTAACAGTAGCTTCTAGCACACTTATGTTAGTATAATATGGACGGTGTAGGTCTTGATCAGACTGTGTATATGGACATCCTGATCTATACTGTCAAAGGTCAATTTGTACCTATATCTCTATCCCCTTGAGACGGAATGTGTCGGCCCAGATTAGCCTGCGCGGACTGCGCAGGCTGATCTGAGTCGATACATTACGCAGAGTCCATAATGTTAGTTTTCTCGTGGAACGGCTCATATATTTGGTCCTAACTTTTGATCATCGAAAACCGAGACTAGATATCTCGCCTGGCAATTGAAGCCGCCGGGTCTTCTCTGTTTGACAATTTATCTGTATCATATCATTAACAGTAATGCTTTTCTTAAAGCCCCCGACATGCAGACACGTGTGAATATATATGCAGCAAACGACTTTTGTAAACATTGTAATAAAAACAAGAACTTGCTCATGGTGAGCAATTTTTACTTTTGCTTCAATGTTTTCATTTATATTTAATAAGAATACTTTCATTTATAGAAGAGAGTTTTCATAGTTTTCAAAAGATGTTTTTTAAAGTCGTCTGCTGCAGGTTTGTTGTATGTGGAAAAGAGTTAAAGTATTTTTGTTTTATTTTATATTTTACAACGATCGTTTGTGTGTGAATTTTATTCATGGGTCATCATGATAAATTGATATCCATACATACCGGTTTCACTGTTAAAAATGAAAAAACATCCGGAAAAGTAATTTTCCAGAGTATTCAGGGGACATAACTGATTACATATTACCAGATTAAGTCTTGACAAGGGAAAACGGACTTGCGGGAAATTTGCGCACAGTAAAATCGAGATCACGGTACACATGTGCGCAATCAACCGTCATACGAATAATCGGATTTTTGATAGTATTTTGACATATAACTCAAACATTTTAGAAAGTGAACCTGATGTTATCAACATTTTATATTTCTCTTATTGTTAAATGGATGAAATATACAAAGTATGTGAGATTATAAAAAAAATTGGCATTCTCCAAAACAATAAAAGGTTACTCTGTTTGCTCATAAATGTTCTAATTAGTCAGAAACAAATTGATTATCTGAACCAAAATGCACATCTCTTATACATGCTTATAGTTTCGTGGCTTCGGTACCCTTTATTGTCAACTTGTCTCCATTTGCCACACTGTTTACATTTTAGCCGTCCCGCGAGAAAACCAACATTATGGCCTCTGCGTAAGGTATCGACCCCGATCAGCCTGCGCAGTCCGTTTCAGGAGGATAGAGGTATAGAGTAATGATTGTCTGAAACGGACAATCCACAGGAGGCGAAGCGTGTCTGTGTGGCATGCTTAGGATGATCTTGGTCAATCCTTTACGCAGAGTCCACACTGTTGGTTTTCTCGCGGGACGACTCATATGTAAACACACCAGTACTATGCTTTGAATGTGCCTTGTTCAAGGACACGCTACCATGATCAACCACCACAAGCAAGGATCGAATCCGGGATGTTCGGTTCCGAAATCCCACACCCTTACAGCTGGGCCATTGCGAATTCGACAACTCGACAAATTGTAAAAAGTGTGTGTGTACTTACCTGCCAATTTACTGGCTATGTAATCGTCCTTACAGATGAATCTGTTCTCGTCTAAGATATACAGCTCCTCACCCGTTGACAATTCTTTCTGGCATATTAAACACGTGAAACACTTCAGATGGAATACTTTATTTTTGGCTTTCCGCACGAGATCGCTCGGTGAAATTCCCAACGTGCAACCGTCACATTTAGTTCCGAATCGTCTGGAAAAGAAAGCATAACGGAAATGAGCCATCCTGCGAGAAAACCAACATTGTGGACTCAGCGTAAAGTATCGTCCCGGATCAGCTTAAGCATGCCGCGCAGGATTACCCGGATATATACTTTTCGCCTCCTGTGGATTTTCTGTTTCAGGAATCATTACTCTATACCTCTATCCCCCTGAGACGGAACGTGTCGGCCCGGATCAGTCTGCGCGTACTGTGCAGGCTTATCTGGGTCGATACATTACGCAGATGCCATACTGTTGGGTTTCTCTCATTACGGCTCAAATGATTATTACAAAATATTCGTAAAAGTAGAAGTTTGAAGATACATGTATGTACAGTCAAAATAGTACTAAAGACCAACTTGGAATAGCGGTTCCCTGTCTATAGCAACCACTCTTTTAGTTACCAAATTACTCATTTTCTGCATAAATGTCCCTGCAAAAACATACCTGTGATATAGACCAGATTATTGTTGTGTTCCCATGCATGGTCTTTATGCACAGGTTCTTATTGTATTATAACTCTTTTTCTTGTTGAACCCTTTCCCACATACAACAAGTCTACAGCAGACGACTTTGAAAACAAATATGGCTCATTTAATTATGGTGTTTGAAACAGATGACTGGCTCTGAAATACCTTCAGGTACATGAACGAAATTGCTTTATAGGCTGGTTTCAGTCAAGAACTCTCGCGTTAGGAAATGGTTACAAGTTTGGGCTTGTTCGACACGCATGTATTTGTCTGCGGGTTCAAGCGCATTTAATTTGCAATCAACACCAACAGAAACAAAACTCAAAAGTTCTCTTTACTCTTTGATCCTTCCTAGTTTAATTACGAATCACCTCTACTATTGTCTTCAATAATTAAGTACTTCAATTGCAAAGATACGCAAAACATTTTCAGGTGTTTTTTTGTTAAACCCTTTCCCACATTCAGTACAGAAGACGACTTATATAGGTATAAATATGACAAATCTCTTCAAATAAAAGCATTATTATTGAATAGGGTTGAAAATATTGTGGCAAAAGGAGAAATTATGAGCAATTTATTCTTTTGCCACGATGTTTTCAAAAGTCGTCTACTGCAGATGCGTCAAAAAGCGTCTGTATGTGGGAAAGGGTTAAAGCAAAGTTCAATGATTGAATAGAGTTGATAACATTGTGGCAAAAGGAGAAATTGATCATAATGATCAATGTATTACATTGCTACAAAGTTTTTAAAAGTATTTTGCTGCAGAGGTGTCAGACACTGTCTGTATGTGGGAAAGGGTTATCAGAACATACCACCCGTGAAGTTCAATGACATGCTAGACGTGCTTTAACCCTTTCTATTTAAGATTGCACCTTTTAACACGTCTGTAACAAACGACTATCTAAAACATTAAAGAGAACATAGCTTCATCGTTTCCACTGATGCTATCATTTTGTCGTTTGATTCTCTTTCTTACAAACTGTTTCCAACTTCGTAGTGAATATAAGTACGTGACATAAACATAGAAATCGAAACTTAAACCCTCTTTATTAACCTTTCACACATACAGAATGTTTGTGACGAATTAGCAGCAGAATAACTTTTTTTTAATGATGGAAAAGGTTATCCGTACTCCATTATACAGCGATTCATCGTATTAACCCTTTTCCACATAAGGCAATTCGGCAGCAGACGAATTTGAAAACATACCCGAACAAAATCGAAAACTCCCTTTAAATGAAAGTACAGCAATTGAATAGAGTTGAAAACATGGAGACAAAAGTAGAAATTGCTGGTTTAAGCATTTTTTTCTTTTGTCACAATGTTTTCAAAAGGCGTCTGCTGCAGAGGCGTCAGAAAGCGTCTATATGTTAGAAAGGTTTAATAATAAAATATATCATAAATAACTTATAAATCTGATAAGTGAAGAAAAATAACACCAAAAACAAACGTGTACCGTCTGATCTCATTTGATTGATAAAGGTTTAACGCAGAATTAAGAACAATTCAGTCACATCACGATGGCCAGTTCACCTGGTGTTTTCACAACCAGTACTCTACACCGCAGTTTTCCAAGCAACTGGCTGCTTTACAACATAGACCGTTAAACCCAATGGTGATCGAAATTGACATTGTTCGTCTGAGAAGCATGCATAAATAAACGAGAAAAGGGTTTTATCGTGAATTCCAGGCAGGTTCTGTCTGTAAGCACAGTTTAACCCTTCCCGGGATTTAGACTATTTTTAAACGCCTTTTAAACGGACGATCACTGTTGAACAGTGTCGGGATAATAATACCTTTCTTTACGTAAACGGCACTGTTAATTAAAACATTGTAGGGAAACGCGAATATTATTCTGTATAATCAATCTCCATATCCCAATATTTTTCCAACTCTGTTTCGAAGTCCCACTTCCGTTTTCCGAAATGTTACACTATTTTCCGTATATATGTCACGACTTAAAAAACATCTCATCAGGTAAAAGTGTTATCCAGTTTAATAAAAAACTGACGTAAAACCATCTATTGGTATTGTTTAGTTAGCCCTATACTGAATCGATCCTTTAAGTTCTAACTTTGCCCTGTCTCCGTAGCTTTATAACCCTTTCCCCACATGCAAACGTTTAATACTCCTCTGTAGTAGAGATTTTGAAAACATCGTGACAAAAGGATGAATTAGTTTATAATCAGCAAGTTCACCTTTTGAAATAATCGATTCGTGCAACTATATTCCATTGAATATACATTCATTTATATAGATTAACCATAGTTTGCCTATATGTTTTCAAAGTCATCTGCTACGTTTTTGTAATACGTTGGAAAGAGTGAATAGCGACATTGTTCAACCCTTTCCCTCATACGACAATTCTGCAGCAGACGACTTTGAACGTATTTTGTCAAAGAATAGAAAATCTCCATAATTGAATGGATAACCTATGACAAAAAGTGGAAAACATTGTGGCAAAAGGAGAAATTGCACGTTTTGTGCAATTTCTTCTTTTGTCACTATGTTTTTCGAAAAAGCCGTCTGCTGCAGAGGCGTCGGAAAGGGTGAACGGCGACATTGTTTAAAACTTTAATGAGTTTGGGGTCATTATCAGTGCACGCAACATTGGGTATTCTAGGTAAAGTCTTCCAACACATGCACCTCCGTTTATTGACCCTTTCCTCGAATGTTTCAATAGATTGCGGGGCAGACGACTTCTAATAACAATGTTGGAAAAGGAGATGGTGCTCATTACTTTTTT
The DNA here is from genome assembly GCA_031761405.1 of Serripes groenlandicus. Lineage (NCBI taxonomy): Eukaryota > Metazoa > Mollusca > Bivalvia > Cardiida > Cardiidae > Serripes > Serripes groenlandicus. The sequence continues at coordinate 29,861,271 of JASEVX010000003.1, forward strand.
ATTACCCCCTCTACATTGAGACTTTCCTGGATACAGTGGCATATTTTGCTGAACAGACGATGGTTGAATACATGCTCAGTGCTCTAGATAAGGGACGTTTGGCATATTCTAAAATCCTTATTTGACCCTCGAATCCTATGTTGTGGGTACTCAAAAAAATCGTTAATTCTGCGTTAAAACTTTGCTTCGCGCTTTAACAATTTCCCATCAGCATACACATTTTGAGGCATCTGAGTTAGTTACCAGTACTTCTGGTCAAGTTATTTCACTGCGTTACCTGAGTTAGTTACCAGTACTACTGGTCCAGTTATATCACTGCGTTTCCTGAGTAAATTACCAGTACTACTGGTCCAGTTATATCACTGCGTTTCCTGAGTTAGTTACCAGTACTACTGGTTCAGTTATATCACTGCGTTTCCTGAGTTAGTTACCAGTACTACTGGTCCAGTTATATCACTGCGTTTCCTGAGTAAGTTACCAGTACTACTGGTCCAGTTATATCACTGCGTTTCCTGAGTTAGTTACCAGTACTACTGGTCCAGTTATATTACTGCGTTTCCTGAGTAAGTTACCAGTACTACTGGTCCATTTATATCACTGCGTATCCTGAGTAAGTTACCAGTACTACTGGTCCATTTATCTCGAAACCAGCGCATCAGTCACAATGCTAAGCCCACGAACCTGAGTGCCATAGAGAGAAAGCCATTAATACCATGTTTAAAGTAATGTTGGTTTTCGTAGAGATCTGCTTTAATGAAACCGTCTTCCTATACAGCAAGAGTAATTACCATTAAAGAGTTCGAAAAGATGTTATCTGACTCTGTTTTAACCGTCAGTTAACCTCGTCGAGTGTGACAACAATGTCGTAAAACATGTTAACATTTGTGACGACAACAATATTCCCACACGTAAACCGTTCGCGCCGGTTTTTTTTTCGTACATTAATTATTTAACAAAGTGATCAGAGTTCGATATCGATCTCCCATTAGGCATCCCCGATCAGATGTATGATCGAGTGTCTCTCTCGTCAACACATCCTCGAACCAAACCCCCGTGTCCGTAAAAAAAACATGGATCTGAATCGTTTCCCTGTGACAGACTTAACTCAATCATTCTGGCATCAGACCGCCGTGGTGTTGTTGTGATAAAGCGTCTGTCTCTTGTTCGATCCCCGGCCAGCAGGGGCGTAGCTTTGCTATAATCAATGTGTAGGCCGTCTCGTGAGAAAATAAACATTGTGGACTCTGCTTTTATGAAATCTAAATACATACAACTTGGACCAAACTCAGTGAACTTGTTTCCGTTTCGTGAAATCCGATCAGAACCTTCACCTAACATTGGTCAGGGGCGTAGCTTTGCAATAATCAATGTGTAGGCCGTCTCGTGAGAAAATCAACATTGTGGACTCTGCGTAAAGTATCGACCCGGATCAGCCTAAGCATGCCACACAGGCCTACCCGGATAGACACTTTTCGCCTCCTGTGGATTTTCTGTTTCAGGAATAACTACTCTATACATCTATCCCCCTAAGACGGAATGTGTTGGCCGAATCAGTCTGCGCAGACAGCGCAGGCTGATCTGGTCGATACATTACGCATATGTCTATCGCCGCAGCTGCATTTTGGGCATTTTTACAGTGCCTAAAGGGAACTACGCCTCTGGCTAGGTCATACCAAAGACCGCAGTGGTGTTGTTGTGATAGAGCGTCTCCCTCTTGTCTCAGGTTATACCAAATACTTCAATTATGGTAGTAATGCATTTCCCTCCTTGGCGCTTAGCTATAAGACTGACTGATGCCAAGATACACGGATCAGAAATACTAGTCAATTACGCAGAAATCGTCGTGTTAAAACCGAAAACTTGTTATACAAGCAAAACACCATACAAATAAACAAACAAACTAAAATAATCTTTAACCAAACGCCGAGTCTATAAGATACATAACTCGGAATCATTTTCCGTCACAGACTTTTGGTTATTGTGATATCAGTTTCACATGCCAAGTAAAATAGTTCACTGCACCTTTTCAATCGTTTAAACCTTTCCCTAAGACATAATATCTACAGCAGATGACATTGAAAACATTTAGGCATAAATATAAATAAAAAAGTGTATATAACTGAAATAATGATTATTCATTTGAAAACATGTTGAAAACATTTAGCAAAATGAGAAATTGCTCACAATAGATCTACATGTGGTAAAGTGTAAATACAGCATTCTGGTATCAGTTTCAAATGTCAATTTAATTTATTTACTACCAATTTTCAATCATTTAAATCAGGGACACTATACTGTTATATGGTGTCCCCTTTTTTAATGTATGGTTATGAATGAAATTGACTCCACTTGATACAACATCAAACAATCCATGTCAATATAATCATTGCCTTGAAATGGTGACTGTTTAACCTATGACCTCATACAGACACACATTGACTCATCTGCAGCACGTTGAGCAGTTTCTCCTTTTGTCATATTACTCTCAGCTCTATTCGGTAATTAAACCATTATTTATAGAGATATGATAATCAGATATTACACTTTTTTGCCAACAATTGTATGTGAGATAATGTTAAAACATTGTAGTTGAAAAAGTCACCAAATGAACAGTTTCTGCTTATATGAAAATATTAACCTTTTTCCTCAAACGGAATAGTTTTGATATCTTTGTAAAATAATGATTTTAAAGAAAAGTTACATTGTTGAAAGAAAGAAGAACATGTTCAAATAGAGCAATTTCCCTTTTTCCTGCAATATTCTTCCATTTTTAACCAATACACATTTTCTCCTCGAATCTAAAGAGTTCATATAAGGCATCATGCAAAACAAATATTTCGCTTATTTTCTCCTTTTGTCATTTGTTCTCAAAAGTTCCAGGAAATCATCACCGCCTGGGTGGTGTAGTGGTAGAGCGTGCGCTTCTGATGCGGGAGGTCGCAAGTTCGGACTCCGGCCGGGGCATACCAAAGTCTTTAAAAATGGTAGTAATGGCTGCCCTCCTTGGCGCTCAGGGTTGTGGGGTTAGCATTACGACTGGCTGAGATGGTGTCATGATAAATGGACCAGTAGTACTGGTAACTTACCCAGGAAACGCCGTGATATAACCGAAAAAAATGTTTAAAGCGGCGTCAAACACCGAACAATAAATCAAACCAATCCAGGAAATTATCTAAAACATGTAAACAAAATATTTCATTAAATGTGTAGGGAGGATACTTAACATGAACACAGACTGTACGAGAGAACCGATGCTGACAAAACAATCCGAATGATACAGACGACAGAGGATCGGAACGGTGTCATTAGGAACAATTCGATCCATTAATCATCGACCCTTATCAACGATTTAACCGTATATCTGAATGAACAATTAATCCTGTCCTACATGGTGACGCCTCTTTAGCAACTCTACAGCGCAAGGCTTTAAAAGCCATTGTCGCAAAAGTATACATTGCTCACAATAAGCAATTTCTTCTTTTGCCACAATGTGTTCAATTCTACCAAGAAATACTACTTTTATTAATAGTGAGTTTCGACATTTTTGTCAAGATATTTTTTGTCAATACATAAGTCGTCTGCTGCAGATTTGGTATAGGGTGATTGGTAATTATAGATTATTCTACTTTACATAATAGTTTAGATTAAATACATCTCTATGTGTTTCAGGGTAGTTTTTTATAACCTCCTGTGACTTGCTTTCTTATAGTGCATTCGCGCAGTTTGATCTGGATTTACACTCGTCCAGAATGCCGCTAGCACGAACAACGAACATCAAACTTGTTGAGCATCAAATGATGAGCCGACTTATCTTATACTTTCGTTTCCACTATATCTTAAATGTTTCTCACACACACAAAATCTGAAGTAGACGACTTTATATATGAATTAATGTTTAAGTATTGAAATAACTGAATACAATCAGGTCGAATTCAGTGTACATTGAAGAACATTTCTTGTTCTGACAGGTGCGTGCTTTTGCGAATCGATGCCCTTTACACATTGAATGGTATTGGCTACAAAACATTGCGGAAAACAAAAGATCTAACTACAAATCTTGGTGAAAGTTCGTTATATAGTCTGCACTACCTTCTGTGGATGGACTTAAGAATTTTACAATTTCTAGATATTTAGTATTGATTGAAATAAAACTGTGTGTGTAGTTGGTCCAAATGTCTAAACGGTTATGGTTTTTGCCCCTACAATATCTCACGAAATAAGCAAATCAAACTTATGCTGTCGATTTGTTGAAGAATTGGTCTCAGTGAGACGATTCTCTTGTGTACTCACAACATACGTTTCGAAGGTCATATACCTATATCAGAAAATTAAATACACACATTACCTATAGCTCCGATTTGTATTGATAAAAAACATCAGCACTTTGGTGCAGTCTCGTTAAGGATTTGAGGCGAAGAGCCGCTTGCTCGCATGCAATGTTAATTGTAAATAATTAATTGACAACTTAAGCAAATCGTTTCGATCAAACATTCTTTAAATACTGTGTTTACCCCATGTCTGTCTCAATCGAACAAAATGGATTCACGATTCATTCTTAAAATTCTGGTATAGTCTGATTGGGGCTTTTTGAACCGAGTCAAACGAAAACCGATCTACGGAAGTTTTGAAATTAATATTAGTTTATTTGTTTGTTTCTTACGCCGCTTTCAGCATTATTTCAGTCACAAATAACGGCGTGTCTAGGTTACGTGTATTATGCCACCAACATACGAGTGGTACTGCTATCGGGCGCCAATGAGGGAAACCACTACTAACAGTAATGATGTCTTTGGTATGACCCGATCGAACCCTGGTCTCCCGCTATAAAGACGGTTCTTCTTACCACTACACCACCGAGGCGGTTTGAAAGTAGTAGTAGCAAACTTGTACAGTCTTGGAAACTATTTGTTCAGAGGAGTTCAGGGTGCTTTTACAACGATATGGCACACAGCGAAGATCCTGCAGGGACAGACTGCGTGGATGCTAGTTGTACGCCAATGTTGAATTTATTAAATGATGCCAGATCAGAGAGCCATCAAGACCCTAAAACACCAGACTAGGTTCATGTCTACTACTTTAACAGTGGGAAAGGGTTAAGAGGATCAGTGGAGAAGAACGTAGAATGTGTTAATGTATGTTTTGTATTTACTGTAATATTATTGGGCCGGAAAAAAACAGACTAGAATATCATTACACCATTAAACTAGACTTATAATTCCTGCTATACTACACACCATTACTGAAGTACCAGAAGTATTTCAACTGAATATTATAGTCTGTGTATATTTGAATTTTGCTAGTTGTACCGATTGTAAACAAAGCATAGTATTTCATTAGAGCAAAAGTATGTGTTTGACACAGAAACATGGCGACTGGGTGGTTTAGTGGATATACAATCGACATTAAGAGCTGGGGACCAGGGTCACACCAAATACTTTAACAATGTAAGTAATTGGGCCCCTCCTTGGCGCTCAGGCTTTCGGGAAGCATTGCGACTGATGCTCTGGTATCAAGATTAGCTTACCAGCAGTAATTTACATAGAAAGCGACGCCGTGATATGACTGTAATACTGTCCCAGGTTGGACATTCCTGTGCCCCTTAAAGGCAAACGGAATCAAAGTTATATCAAGTATTGTGAAGATTAATTGTCCGCGAACCGCTGCGTTGATTAATCTGACCACTAAGTCCAACATGTGTAGGTACTGTACCTAAAATCGTTTCGTGCAAGCATCCAGATGGGAGAGAAAAATCTCAAATTTGACCTCAGTGTGTGACCTACATATTGTGATGATGCAGCGCATAGTTATATCTATATTCATATAGGTGTAAAGGTTTGATCACCTATATATCCATAGGTATATATGGTTTGGATATTTAAGCTGGGGTTTAATTAAAATACAGTATTTCTTACCAATAACTTGATATATATATTTTCCATTTTCATTTTTTGTATGCCGGTAATATTTTTGTGAAGGCGAAACATGACTGTGATTCGGTAACATAGTCATAAATAATTAAGATTTCAATACACGACAGTATAATGTACAGTTGAAAACATTGCGGCAACAGTAGAAATTACTCATTTCTTTAGGCAGAGATGTTCGAATATCGTCCTTTGCAGATACGTCCAAGGCGTTAAAAGTGAGAAGGGTTAGTGAACTTAGTTGGCATCCTGTGTCTGACCGTGTCATTTACCGGAAACGTGCTATTATTCGATTTATTTGGGTTTTACGCCGTTTTCAATATTTTTGGAGTTATTTCAAGGCGAAAGCTCCTTTGTTCATGATCCCTTGGAAGTGTACCTTGTCCAAGGGTACTCAACCATGACCGCCATAACTGAGTATCGAACCCGGGACGCCCGGTTCCAAATCCCCGATGCTCTGTAACAAAATGTGTTTGCGATTGAGAAAGAAAAACATGACTAACTATAGCTTGACAATGCATGTGCCTTTTACGTTTCAGTTTTGCTTCGGTTGGTGTTAAATGTGGCAGCTGTGCAATTATATAATAGTTTTATCTTTTCCTATAGATTTTGTCATTGAAGCTTAATTTTATTTAACTTGCTCAAAACATTATTTTGGGGATATTGATTGGTAATTTTTGTTGAAGAATATGAAGATTCCAATCATAGAACTCACCGCTAACTGTGACAACAATTTAATTAAAATATCAGATGCTAAATAAAATACTAAGTGTGTTTAGTATTATTATATTTGTCTCCTACTTTATACCTTTTTGCAATTATAGTTTAGGTTTCTATAAATGTGTATCTTATATGAGGGGTTAAACCGTAGCACAAATACATATAACAAATTCAAAAATTGAAAGCTTTTAATATATGAGTTGCTATAAACCAATTTATTTCCATCATCTTATATTTGGTTTCTGTCGATATGTTTGGCGTAGAACTTCCACCACGTTGATAATACAGATTTCATTTCATAATTTTATAATAAATTTCCGAAATATCTTTTTAAATCTTGAATATCTATAACACGCCAATCAGTGTACACGTTTCTTAATTGCCATATGCTAAAAATACAGATAGAGCTTCAGAATGTAATAGACCTTAGCAAATTTGGACAGTATATAACCACGATATTTTTTTCCAGACTCGAAAATTCGGTATGGGGACGAACGTCGTGTGGGGCGAACACCTCATACAGTACTTTAAAGTGCTTTGCTCTCTGCTTCCCAATTAAGATAATCGTATGCTCCATGGGTATTTTAGTATAATGACCTTTGCTTCTGTGTGGGTGTTTGGGTTTCTTTTCTATGAGTGTGTATATCTGTCCGTATAATAGACTAAACTATATTAATATATTTTTTTGTTATTTTAACAAATCAACATGTTCGAGATATGTTTGTGCAAAATGTACTATAAACACAAATATTATAGAATCTACTGTATCTGCAATCTCTCTACATATAGACTTGAGCCAGCCCATGTATTTTCTTTTTGATTTTTAAAAGATTCCTAATTTCCTTATTTTTCCTCAATTGATCCAAAATCGGCCGATATGTACAGTCAGTTTCATAATAAGTAAAAGGAAATATGTTTTAATTATTGGTATTTAATATAAATAAAGTATAATTGAAAAGAAAGGTCTTGAACAATTATTTTCAACACGACAAGTACGCAATGTATTCTTTTACTTTAGAGACTGGTTTCAGTCGTCATGTATGTCGAGGGCTTGGCGTGAAACGGTTGTAACTAAAAACCTATTTTGTAAACAATGCAAATTTAGGTGCCATTGCTCAGAACGAGCAATGGCACATAAATTTCCATTGTTTACCAAGAAAAATGATGCAACGCTTTTAAAGACCCTATGGCGAGGTGATTAACCTTGGTAAAAGAATACCAATTTTAGTTACAACTGTTTCACACCAAGCCCTCGATGTGTACTAATACAGTATATATGTATGCGATTAGAAAGAAGCTGTTCAACACACAGATTCATAAACAGTAACGAATAATATGGCAACTCGTTTTACTACTTATCCATAAACCAGATAGATATATTTCAAAGTTAAAGATGTATTTCTCAAAATTATAGATATATGTCTTCAAGACAGAGAAACATCTCTTTAACCCTTTCCTACTTACAGCAAATCTGCTGCAGACGAGTTTGAAAACATCTATGCAAAAACACAAAAAAAATATCCATTAAAAAGGAACAATTACTGAAAAAGGAAATTGGGGCAATTTCTCCTTTTGTTACAATGTTTTCAAAAGTCGTCTGGAAGTGTCTGTATTTGGGAAAGGGTTAATTTTAGTATCGATAATTTATCCAAGAAAAGCCATGATAAAACTGAAACAATGTTGAAAGTGGTGTAAAACACCATTTCAACACGAACAACAACGCTATAATAAACAGAGTGAATACATTAAAAGAAGTAAATACCTTGTCAAATCAAAGCACTGCAAGTGCTCACAGCAAGGGGCTAACTGCAGATAACATTTGGACATGGATTTACCGATCCCAAAAGTCTAACTTTAACACTTTACACTAGCAATTTGTTAGTTAGCACTTTATATCCATATATTAAATGATAAAGGAGTAAAGCAAAACACTGTAAACACAGTATGATGGTCTATCGATATACTAAAAGTTGGCATACACATGCGCATCTGCTATCTGGATAGTTTCTGCTTAGCACACCTCCTGGTTTACAATGGATTCTAGTCGTGTCTTTTTTAAATGCAATTAACACATATACATTTCATATCAAAATCACAATAACCTAACAATGATAATTATATTGAGAGTCCAATTTTACTTTCAAAGCAGAAATAAAATCCTGTGTTATCTACATTTTCTTCAGCGTGCAATGACTGAAATATTGTTAATAGCGACGTAAAACATCATACACACGATTTAATCATTTCTTAGTGTTTCACACCGCATAGGTGAATAGTTTTAAATGCATTGCTTTTGAATTCATTTTAAATCCCAACATTTTGAAAGAGTTTTTTTGCAGCGGTGTTAAATGACAATTGCACCACTGATATCGGCAATTTATAAGACAAAAACTTCGAAAGAATGTTGTGTAAGTACTGGTGCGGGAAAGCCAGGAAAACATAGGTAGGTGCACTGACCGCCGTGATATGACCAAAGCTGTTGAAAGCGGCGTTAAACTCCAAACAAACAAACAAACAAAATAAGACAAAAAATATTATATTTTTCTTACAAAAAAATGATCTGCGAACTCGAGTCTCCCGTTTCAAGGCTAAACTTTCTAACCACTACGTTACGCGGCCACTTCGATTGGTTTCATTTATAACATAATTATAAACCAATACACGAGTTAGCGAAATATTTAGTATGAAACGTTTTATCTTGATAAAAAACAAATGTCATTTAAATCATTTGTTTTATAACTGGGACTTGACTATCTTATTCCGTCTGCTGAGGTTGTTCAGGTTAATTTTGGTTGAAAATTTGATGTATTTACCTAGGAATCTAAAATGAAATACTCTAGTACTTAGATCCCAGATTAACGTTTCCGCTGATAATACATTTTATCCGAAAGGATTTTTGGAAATTACGACGCCTAGGCTCACTTGCACATTTATCGTATATATGTTATATTTTGTCATCTGTTTATTTTATTATCATTTAAATAATTTGAATGTTTGAGTATATATGTTATCATTGGAACTCATTTATCTTAATTTTTTTTTGAGTCGGAATCGAAAAGTTACCTTTACTCCATTCGATTTACAATATTTAGGAATTACCAATGAACTTTACGCGCGATCAAGTATGTTGAAAGCGTAGAAATACATTTTAATTATTAATCATGTAATTCATATGTTTTAACATAAAAATTATTTCGAGTTATTCCTTTTGGGTTAGTGATGTCGAATCAAATCAATTTTCGGCTTCATATGTCAACAAGTTACCGCATTTTGATTTTTAGACAGGAACTATTGGCAGTTCAAGATGACCAACATGGAAATTAGCTGGCAACAGTCATTTCATTTTTAACAAAATATTCCACAAATCATCCACTTTCATTGACATTATGTACAATCTGCAACCACCAATACATCTATATGAAGTCGAGATGGTGTTCAGAAACGGAGAGCTGATGTAGAAAGACAGATGTGAAGTAATTCCATGCCGATATCGTAAAACCTCTGTCTAGATTCCAGTCTCAAAATGATGCGTCGTTTCGAAAATTAGCTACTATAGCAATTGGCTCTAAAGAGCCCCTTGCTAATCATATAAAAATATGTAACTACATAATTACCTAGGTTTACATATATTATATTTACTGACGTTACTCATATCAATTAATTTGTTAGATTGTATATGTATTGTGGGCCGGCGGCTTTATATTACGAATAAATATATTGTATTGTATTGTATTGTATTGTATTGTATTGTATTGTATTGCTGTGACAAGTTTTACCCGAGCACAACTCAAATAAAGTAGTATATTAATCAAGAAGTGTTTGACAGTGCTCTAGGTAATTTGAGTATTTCACATTCCAATCCACTAAGCACAATCCTTATCTGACACTCAAACCCTATAGTGTAGGTACACAAACGTCAATGAGACGATTCGTTTGTGTACCTACAACAAAGTGTTCGAGATATTGGGGGAAAAATATAAGTTTACACGTCCTTTTCTAGTCCTTAGGTTTGAGAATGCAGTCGTTTACACTTGATGGGACATGCGCGAGTAGTTCTATTAATTATTTATCAAAATACATATAAACTATCTGTGTCATTTAAGCGGGCTGTATTCTACGAAAACATCACCTTCGGAGGGTTTTTTGAAATTGATGACAAATAGGAAATGACTACGAGTATAAACAGTTCATGCAGTCAGACTGGATTAGCGGCCATCACTACTATGCAGCAAACTTTCATGTGTGGTTGATGTTAAACCTTTCCCTCATATAGACGCTTTCTGACGCCTTTGCAGCAGTCGGCTTTTTGAAAATATAGTGACAAAAGAAGAAATTGCTCAAAACGAACAATTTCTCCTTTTGACACAATATTTTCCACTTTTATCACACGTTATCCATTCAATTATAGAGATTTTCTATTTTTTTGACAAAATATGTTCAAAGTCGTCTGCTGCAGAATTGTCGTATGAGGGAAAGGGTTAACACTTCCCCACACGTAGAGAGATTTAGTTGCCTCAGCAACTGGCGACTTTTGGAAATATTGTGTCAAAAGGTGAAACTTATCTTAATCAGCAATTTCTCCTTTTGTATCAATGCTACTCTTTCAGCGCCGAATTGTTTAAAGTAGACTCTTCCATATTCACAATCGGGCGTCTCCATTATTCATTTTATCAAAGTTTAGACAATTTTGATAACTAAAAGGCAAACAATGCTGATTTCAGGTGAGACAGCTCGTTACGAGCTGACTCACCTGAATCAGTATTGTTTGCAAAAACCTCAATATTGCGGACTTGTTGAATGCGGGAAAAGGTTAAGCACAACGTCTTCATCAGCTCCCGTTTTCACTTTGTCCTTTGTGGATGCTTTAGACAAGTATTAATATTTAGACTGTAATAATCCTTTACCACATACGACAATTCTACATCTGCATAAATAGAAATATGGAAAATCAAAGTGTAGTTAATGAACAGACAGACAGACAGAACATTTTATTGTTGACGTATACAAAGTACATTGTCTAAACCACATACATATACATACAATATACATGACAGGAAAATACAAGCAAACATGATTTATTTGGAATTTATAAGATGATTGAATTAAACATGAATTCAACATGAGAGTGATATAAACATGAATTTAACATGAGAATGATATAAACAATGAACAAGTATTCTAAAACCGACGTGTCAAAACGCGGACTTTTCCGGATAAGTCGTGAATGGTATTTAACTCGTAGGTGTTAACTGTCGTGAATTAAACATGTACTGATGTGTGGCTTTTATGTTATTTATATTTTACTTTATGGGCTATCATGACAATTTTTAGAATTGAAATAAAACACGATTTAAATATTATAATGCAGGCATTCATGTTACTGTAGTTTTCTGTGTTACGGAGCTCAAAGACAAAGTGGATGATATGGGGCTGTATGTAACAATGTCTTTGCTGCACCTTTTTTAAATATTGTTTTCTCATTATGAGTAAATTTTCCTTTGCATCAAATGTTTTCAAAAGTTTTCTGCTGCATGAGCGGAATAATGCGTCTGTATTGGGGAACGTGTTTAATAAGTTCTTACGAAATAATGGAGTAGTTTTAGCAACATATTAATACAACCATATGGAACAATGACTGCACGAGTGTGACTTCATCCTTAAATATATTTTAACTCTTTTCAACATAAAAACAAGTCTCCTACTGATGACTTTGAAAACCTCTGGATTAAAATATGAACATTTCTATAATGAAATTATAATTATTGAATATATTTGATATCATTGTGGTGGCAAAAGGAGTAAATTCTCATTATAACTCATAAGCTGCTTCGAAAAGAGTCTGCAATTAGGTCACGGTTAAATGGAGTGATGATACAAAAGATAATAATTAAAAATTCATTGTATTATATGATGAAACCCTTGTCCTGAATATATTTTGTAGTGTAAGCATTTGCCAACATTCTTTGAAAAGGAGAAGATAACCTCGATTAATATCGTATCATTCTTTTTCTGTTTATTGACTCTCTTTCAATGCCGAATTTCACAAAGTCGACTTTTTCATGTTGTAAAATAGACCTCTCCATTTCATCCTTCGTCCAACGGGAAATATGGTAAAATGTAATGTTTACTAAGCAAACAATGCAGATTTCAGAAGCGACAGCACATTACGATCTGTCTTACCTGAATATGCATTGTTTGCAAAATCATTTAATTGCCTTTGGCAGCGAAAAGGTTAAAATTAAATTCACATACCTTCGGATTTTTTTCTATTCTTTTCCACAGATGTTTACAGTTTGAAAAATTCATAAAATAAAAACAGCGAAATCACTATAACTCGAGCTAGAAAGGTACATGACTTCGAGTTATCGATGTGTTCGAGTAATCTATAGATTGAGTAATCATTTGAAACTGTTAAAAGTGTTGATTATGAACAAGAGAATCAATGATAAAAATCATTACAAGAAAATTGTAGTCCGCGCAGACTGATCCGGGCCGACACATTCCGACACAAAATGCAGCTGCGGTGATAGACATCTGCGTAATGTATCGACCAGATCAGCCTGCGCTGTCCGCGCAGACTGATCCGGGCCGACACATTCCGTCTAAAGGGATAGAGGTATAGATTAATGATTCCTGAAACAGACAATCCTCAGGAGGCGAAAAGTGTCTATCCGGTTAAGCCTGCGCGGCATGCTTAGCCTGATCCGGGTCGATACTTTACGCAGAGTCCACAATGTTGGTTTTCTCGGGACAGCTCAATTATTATAAGTAGTTATATATACAGCGAACTCTCGATATCTCGAGCTCGAAATGGGCCCACGCATGTCTTCGAGTTAACGATGTGTTCGAGGGATCTCTAGATTGGTAGAGAGTCAATGACATCAAAGACATACCAAGAAAACTGCTGCTACGTTTTATTTTTCAAAAGACAGTTCCGTCCAGGAAAATGGTTTAAGTTATGCGACACTTCTAATGTTCCCGTGTTCGACTTATTGCGATACCACTTTATATATATAATAAATCGGGCTTGCAATTCTGATCTCTCTTAATAAATCTATATAAATCAATGATTTTAGATTTCAAAAAATATGATGATGATGTTACATAATTACAACTGTGATTCTTTACCAATATACTGTGTTTCTTTATTTGTATTGCCATACTTTAAAGTGTATTGCTTTCACCTAATAAATCCTATGACTGTCGTCGCAAATACTGTGTGTGTGAAAAGTGTATGGTTTACGAAAAGGCCATGGGTGGCTGTCATGTCAATTTCTAGCTAAAGCATGTATTGGGTTAATAATTAATCAGGCGACACTATAAAAGTTTTTTTCTTTGATCTCCGCCAGGAACTAACATCCTTCATAATTTAAACTGTATTTAATCCTTTCCCCACATATAGACGCATTTTGACGCATCTGCAGCAGACAACTTTTGAAAACATTATGGCAAAAGGATTAATTGCACTTAATGAGAACTTTCTCCTTTTGACAAAATGTTTCAATTAATTATATTTTCATTTAGACAGGTTTTTTCATTTTTGCATATATCTGCTGCAGATTTTTTATATGTGGGAAAGGGTAAGGAAATTGATCGATCGCTAAATAGTGTCCTAGTAGTCGTAGAATAGTGCAGCATTATGAGTATGCCTTACAAAAACAAAGGTACTTTTTGAAATACCAATAATCACGGTGAGATGATGATGATGATGATGATGATGATGATAAATATTAAACAATGTATAAGTAGTTATTGTCTTTGTTGTAATGATGATGATTTATAATAATAATATTAATTATTTTTGTAAACATTGTATGTATTGTATTGTCAAGCTTTCTATAGTCAGTCGATGAAGTATGTTCATGATCAAGACATATAATGTAAATAAACTTTTCTGTTATACCTTTGTTTAGTACGTCTTCCCAAAGTCTGTAAAACACTTTATATCATTAAAACTCTATAATTATCAATAATTGTGAAGATTAAAAAGTTTTAACTCTTTCAGCGCCAAAGGCAATATTGAGCTTTTTGCAAATAATACAGATTCAGGTGAGTCAGCTCGTAACGAGCTGTCTCACCTGAAATATGCATTGTTTGGATGTGAGTTATAAAAATATTCCAAAAATCCTATAACATGAAAATAGAGTCGTCCGAGTTTGAACATGGAATAGTCTACTTTAAACAATTCGGCCCTGAAATGGTTAATATCATTAAAACTCTATAATAATCAATAATTGTGAAAATTAAAAGGTTTTAATGATATACAGTACTCTGTTCTGGTCAGCCATAATAAATAATAATAATATTAATAATAATAATAATGATGATAATACTAGCATCTCCTAAGAAATATGCACTGCTACTTCACAATTTTTCCGAACAAATATCAATATATTTGAGAAGTTGTTTGGGGGTTTTTCAAATTGACATTTATTCGTAATATTTTCACTACTTTTCTTTGGCAGTACCTGGATATAATAATACACATCTGTGGTCTCATTTGTGATGTTTAGAAATGTTTGAATCTTGGTAAAAAGGGGAGTAATTGATTCGTCTTTAGGGACATTAAACTACTATATAACCGAGATTCATAATTCTGTCCAACACGGCGACGAATTTTAACCATGTTTGCAGCGGACGAATTATAAAACCGTTGTGGCTAAACGGAGCAATTGCTAATAATGAGCAAGTTCACCTTTTTGCCATAATACTTTTAACAATATTCAATAACTATACCTTTTTAACTCTTTTAGCGCCAAAGGCAAAATTGAGCTTTTTGCAAACAATACAGATTCAGATGAGTCAGCTCGTAACGAGCTGTCTTACCTAAAATCTGCATTGTTTGGCTGTGAGTTATAAAAAATATTCCAAACATCCTATAGCATGAAAATAGAGTCGTCCGAGTTTGAACATAGAAGAGCCTACTTTAAACAATTCGGCGCTGAAAGGGTTAATAGAGATTTTCCATAATCTAGCCTATATGTTTTCAAATTAGTCTGCTGCAATTGTGTAATATGGGAGATAGGGGTCCAGCGACTTTGGTTTGATTGGTTGCATGATATCTTCAGTCACGTTCAATAGTAGTTCAGTTATTTCAATGTTTGTTTGGTTAATTACAGTACTATACCAGACGTATGTATTCTGACACCGGCGTATCAATGCTATTCTCGTAACCCTCAGCACCAAGGGGTGGAAGCAATTATTAATATTTTTAAAGTTTTTGATATGACTCGTGATTGAACCCTAATATCCAGCTCCTAAGCTTGAAGCTCTAAGCACTACTAAACTACTAAACCGAGATAGTCCAGCGACATTAGTTTGGTTTTACAAAATATGATAATTCAGAGTCGTCTAGCATCGGTAGAAATATTAAGCAAAGCAACCCTTACATAGGAAGTGCGGTTGTCCCTTTCCCACATACAGCAAATCTTCATCGGACTTCTTTGGAAACTCCCAGGCAAACATAGGGAACAATTATTGATTAAAGTTGAAAACATTGTGTGAGAAATTGCTTATGATTAGCATTTTCTACATTTGCCCAGGGACACTTTATTAATATAGTGTCCCTGATTTGCCACAGTGTTTTCAAACGTTGTCTGCTTCAGAGTCATTATAAAGCGTCTGTATGTGGGGAAAGGGTAATACAGGGATGAGAACATCGTTGGACAAATGGGGAAAATATTAGCATGTACAATGTCTCATGTTCCTTTAATGTTATCCGAATGTCGTACAGGGGGTTAAAATAGCTCTATACTTACATAAAGAAGTCGTTTTTACAGAACAACTTCCCATCCCTCGAGAAACACTTCTCCGTGAGTGGGGCGCTACAGTCCGAACACGTAACGCACCGTGTGTGCCAGACCCGATCTAGAACGTTTAGTAAATATCGGTCCAATATAGGCCGATCACAACCTGCACAGATTATCATGATTATATCTGTCTTATATATAGGAATCCAATCCCAACCTATTTTATATTATATTCTTAGTTTTGTTTATTTTCTCGTTTTCGAATAAGCAATGCTCAATTCTGTATCTGAGTATATATTGATAGGAAATATACCATCATACCATTATAGTCATTGGCTATTAATATGACAATCTCACGGGGTTTTTGTTTTCGATTACTTTTGTATAATGCCAATACTAACTTGAATAAACCTGTACGGTTACGAAACAAATCGCTTGATTGACACACGTCTTCAATCGAAGATGTAATATTAATGAAAACGATCACAAGTCGATATGCGGATCAGGTTGCACAGTTGTGGCAATCATGGGGTCGTCAGCATATGTCAATGTTGTCTACATCTCTCGGTTTACACCCAAATGTTCCATCAATTAATTGTAAATATTTAAATCCATTAATCATCCACAAACACATCCCATATTTTACTCACTTTCAACACATAAATCATGCATGCTTAATTAGATAGAACACACTCTCATCGTTATATTTATTTATTTATTTATTTATTCTTAAGAATAAAAATCATCCTTTATTGTGTCATTTGACCAGTGTCCATTGTAGGTAGTGGTCATGTAATACTGGTTTTGTATTCAAACTGTCTCCCGTTATCACGAAATTCTCAGATAAAACAATGAATTCACGATTCGAACTTTCAGTTTGAACGTATTGTATTGGCAAAATAGATTGGGTACAAAAATAGCTCCATATCCCCTAGCTGTTTACATTTTCACAGTGTTTCTGCATCATCCGTGGGCGGAGTTATGCAAATAAGCTGGGCGGTTCCGTCTATGGATGATCCGGCGAATCGGATTTGACGAGTGGAGTATTGGCGATTAGGTTACATCTCGTCTATGGCGGACTGATATCGGCTGCGTCGATTTACACCGCTCGTTCTACCGTATGTAGCGTATTCGGTGTTTTCTAAAGCAATGCGGTAGAATCACAAACGTAGTTATCCCTTTCCCACATACTACAAATCTGCAGCAGCCGACTTTGAAAGTGTCTGGGAAAAAAATATGAAACATATGTATAAAGGAAATCCTAACTATTGAATAGATTGGAAAAGGTATCTACGAGTCATAGTGCGTCTACAAGTATAAATTGAATACATGAAGGAACACAGCGTGGTCAAAGGCATTCACGGTTTTCGCCTTGTATTCGTTTGTTTACCCAGGGAGCATAAGTTAGTGTTCTGTCGCCGCGATATAACTAAAATAATGTTGAAACGGCGTGTAAACTAGGAACAACAATCGTAATAGTTACATGTATTCACACACAAGAACGGGGGAAAAACGTGACATTACCCCTGCTTCTTGTTTCTTCCCTAAAGTTAATGATACTATATTTTAAAACCATTTACTTGATTTGACAATTTTAGAGTTAATACATGTACTTCGATAACATTTTCGATACTGTATAGAACATCCACAAAATTGGAACTATTCTCCGTGCAAATTGAACTGTCGGATAGGTCGGTGATCACTAAAAAATATCATTTAAACATTCCTTGTTGTACTATTATATTCATCACGCGACATTTCATAAGTTTATAAAACATATGAGCCGTTCCACGAAAAAACCAACGTCATGGACACATTCCGACACAAAATGCAGCTGCGGCGATAGACATATGCGTAATGTATCGACCAGATCAGCCTGCGCTGCCCGCGCAGACTGATCCGGCCGACACATTCCGTCTTAGGGGAATAGAGGTATAGAGTATAGATTCCTGAAACATAAAATCCACAGGAGGCGATAGGTGTCTGCCCGGATCAGCCTGCTCGGCATGCTTAGGATGATCCAAGTCGATACTTTACGCAGAGTCCACAATGTTGGTTTTCTCGTGGAACGGCTCATATCAATATATCTGCGTAATGTATCGACCAGATCAGCCTGCGCTGTCCGCGCAGACTGATCCGGCCGACACATTCCGTCTAAGGGAGGGGGGATAGATAGAGTAGTGATTCCTGAAACAGAAAATGCACAGGAGGCGAAAAGTATCTGTCCGGATTAGCCTGTGCGACATGCTAAGGCTGATCCAAGTCGATACTTTACGCAGAGTCCACACTGTTGGTTTTCTCGTGGAACGGCTCACATGTATTCATACGTCTCTGTATACGGACTATGCAATTGTGATATCGTTGTGTCAGTGAAAACTGCACTCGTTTGAGAAATGTCTCCGTTACCTACAATATTTCGGAAAGCCGTCTGCTCCGAATGCTTTAGCCGGTGTTTGTAGCAAAGAATCGGTTGGATTAAGTCGGGTTGGGAGTAATTATTATAATGATAGTTTTTTTCTGAAAACACGAACACTATCATCTTACCCACTTACAACAACTCTGACTTTGAAAACTTCGAGGCAAGCGTATGGTAAAACTATAGATAAAAAAATGTGATAATTAAATAAAGGTGAAAACATTGTGGAAAAAGGAAAGGAAAAAGTGCACATGATGAGTAATTTCTCCTTTTGAAACAATGTTTTCAAATGTCGTCTGCTGAAGATGCGTCTGAATTCATCTACAAGTGGGAAAGGTTTAACATACAGTGGCACAGTACAACTTATAATATCGAAAGTACTTTCATTACAGACTCAAAACAGTCAATACACTCTTTCACTCAGATCAAACCGACGATATGTCTGGGCGTATTATTTGAATAGCTACAAGTGTAACCCTTTCCCACACACTAACGCTGTTAGAACCATCTACAGCAGTAGTCAATTGAAAACAGTGTGACAAAAATGTGAAACTGCTCAATAATAAATTATTTCTCTTTTTGTGTTTGACAAACTTAGATTCTATTTTAAAATTGACATATTTTAGTTTATATAGAATTTCTATATTTTTGCCGAGACGTGTTCTTTCAGTAAAATATGAGCAATTTCTATCTTGGACAAAGTGTTTTCATCTCTATTTAATTGTTATGCTTTGATTTATAAATAGTTTCCATATCTTCTGCATGTATTTGAGTGAACTGTGAAGACTCAAACCGAGATTGTAGAATGCACAGATTGATCTGAATCGTTTGAGTATACCTTTAGCCAATAGATCATTTATTTGTGTATTCAGAATCATTTGTGAAACGAATATTTGCTTTGATAACCATCTTAACATTATACATCGCTCAAATGACCATTTTCTGTGAACGACTCCCCCATTAATAACACTAAATACTTGCGATGCTTTGATCATGGAGTTGTTAAAATTGACCAATCAGAAACGAGTAGAGTCGGATTCCATCTTGATCCCGCTGTAAGCCCGCATTTTTTCCAAGAATCGATAAAATCGTAATTAAAACATCGTGGAGAAAACAGTATCTCCCGGAAAAGATCAAGACTTTTTACCACCTTATTTTCCTGCCTCTAACACATACTGAAATGTGACCAATGTTCTTTTCATTGTTATTAATTCGTTTTATCTAAAGGAATACTTTTCAATAATTGAGAGAATATGTGTACATGTGGTTAACTTTTCTTCGTTAACATTTTTCCTGATAAAGATGATTTTTAACTCATTCCCACATACAACGAATCTGTAGCAGACGACTTTGAAATCATCTTGGCACAATTGTGGGAAATCTTTATTTATAAACGAAAGATTAAATATTGAATAGAGTTGAAAATATTGTGACAAAATGTGAAATTGCTCATTTCGAGCAATTTCTTCTTTTGTCACAATGTTTTTAAAAAGTCGTCTGCTGCAGATGCGTCGGAGAGCGTCTTTATGTGGGAAAGGATAGAAGACTCGTGTAGACTACTTTATTTTTTTTTGGTGTGGAGAAAACAGAATTTGATTTAAATACGCATGCTCTTCTAACGATGTTTAAACACATCAATGTAACCATATACTTTATTTTTCCAGATCAATGTTTATGGTTATATTTATATAGCGCAAGTAAACAATTTAGAAACATGTTTAAATGGACCCTTTCCCACATACAAAACATCAGCTACAGCGGACGACTTTGATATACTATTGGCATCAATAGGGAAAGTCTCTTTAAATGAATGTACGAATATTGAATAAAGTTGAACATATTGTTATTGTAAAATGGGGGAATTGCTCATTTTAATAATTTCTTCGTTTGCTACAATGTTTTCAAAGGTCCAATATACAGATGTGTCAGTTCCGTATGTATCAGCATGTGTGAAAGGTTAAAGAAAATATTTTACGTATTTACCTGTCCCCTATTAAAAAGGGATGACATCCTTGCTTTGATTCTGTTTTCCGTTAACGAAGTATCAAAACGGAATGTTAACACTTTCCCTCAAACGACAATTTTTGTTTTGAGCAATTTCTTCTTTTGTCACCATGTTTTCAAAAAGCCGTCTGCTGCAGAGGCGTCAGTCAGAAAGCGTCTATATGAGGGAAAGGGTTAACGCCGCAGACAGTGTCCGATTAAGGACCGCCTCGATGGTGTACTGGTAGAGCGTCCGCCTCGACTGCAGGATGTAGCGGGTTCGTTACCCGACAGGTTCATATCAAATACTTTAAAAAAAAAATGGTAGTAATGGCTTTCCCTCTTTTGCGCTTAGGATTGTTCTGTTAGCATTACGACTGATGTCATGAAGTCATGACTAATGGACCAGAAGTACTGGTAACTTATCTAGGAATCGACGTGATATAACTGAAAAAAAAATGTTGAAAAGCGACACAATAAACCAAACGGATATAGAATTGACGAAAAAGAGAATTTATTCTTTTCACGCAATGTGTTCAAATGTCGTCTGTCAATCAGGCATCGATAGTCGACTGTATAAGGATGAGGGGGTCGTGTGATATTTATAAATATAAAAACGCATTAGCCTATATATTGATGATTTGGTAGATATTGTTAAACTATTTCGAGGGCTTGGCGTGAAACGGTTGTAACTAAAAACCTATTTTGAAAACCCTGGTTTAGGGGCAATTTTGACCCTTTTGTAAACAATGCAAATTTAGGTGCCATTGCTCAGAACGAGCAATGGCACCTAAATTTCCATTGTTTACCAAGAAAAAAAGATTTAACGGCTTATAAAGATTTTATGGCGAAGTGATTCCCGGGTTCAAATCCCGCGCTGAGAGGATTCGGTCTTCGGGATTTTCAACACAAGCGTTACGTGTATTGGTAACGTCAACAGGAAGGATACATCCGGATTCATATAAGTTGAAAGCTTGATTGTAAATCTATTTAAAATTCAAAAAGTCTTGTGGAATAGAACATTCTATAATTATATTAAATATCTATACTTCATTTGTAGAGCTGTTCCATATATTTGCCGAGATGTATTCAAAAGTCGTCTACTTCAAAAGTGTTGTATGTGGGAAAGGATTAACAGTTATCCTGCACTGTAGACGAGGCTCCTGATATGTTTATATATTGTGTTGTTACATAGATGATGGATACGCTCATGAATACCCTGGTATGATAACGTTATGTAACCCTTTCCCACATACAACAAATCTACAGCAGACGACATTGAAAGAATCTCAGCAAAAATATATAAATATCGATAAATGAAAGTATAGCTATTAAATAGAGTTGAAAACATTGTGTCTTTATGAGCAATTTCTCCTTTTGGCACAACGATTTCAAAGATCGTCTGCTCAGAAACCGCCATTATTTGGGACAAGATTAACGTTATGCACAGCAAAATATGGGTTAAAGATTCCGATTCGCAACCATCGCCGTTACTGATCAGAAATCTGAGTTCAGTGGCACAATGGTTGATACCCAGTCGGGTCATAAAAACGATTTTAACAATGGTAGTAATGGCTTTCCTTCCTTGACGCCCAGGACTGTTTGGGTTGGCGCTGATGTCAGGAAATATATACCAGTAAGACCCGTACCCATAGGCAATGCAGAATTCCTAGTACCTGTCTTTTATCCCAGGGGTCATGAATAAGTGAACTGTCGCCGTGCTATAACTGAAACAATGGTGAAAATGGCGTAAAACCTTAACCCTTTCCCACATATAGACGCTTTCTGACGCCTCTGCAGCAGAAGGCTATTTGAAAACATAGTGACAAAAGAAGAAATTGCTCAGAACGAGCAATTTCTCCTTTTGCCACCATGTTTTCTACTTTTAGTCATAGGTTATCTATTCAATTATAGAGATTTTCCATTTTTTTGACAAAATATGTTTAAAGTCGTCTGCTGTAGAATTGTCGTATGAGGGAAAGGGTTAATACAACAAACCAGTAGTACGTGCAATTTACCCAGGAAATGTCGTGATATAACCGAGCAATATGTTGACAGTGGCGTAAAACACCATACACATAACCAAACAAAAAATCGATGGCAAACTGGGGAAAGAAGTAGCATCACGTCGAACAGACTTTACCAAACACGACAAGATGTAAATATAATAATCAGGGGTCCCAATTTTAACCCTTTCCTCCATTACAGCAAATCTGCGGCAGTTGACATTGAAATGTTTACTCAAAAATATGGAAAATCTCTATAAGTGTAGGTATATTTACTGAAAAAAGTTGAAAACATTGTGGAAAAATGAGAAATTGCTCGTTTTGAGCAATTTCTCCTTTTGTCACGATGTTTTCAAAAGTCGTCTGCTGCAGATACGTCAAATGCTTCTATAGATGGGAAAAGGTTAATCGAACGACTCGTGCACCGTTATAAGCGGTCATAAATCTCGCCTATAGCATCCAATTACCCGGTTACATCTGTCCGAAAAGTCAAAGTGTCATACTGACCAACTGACTAACTACGGACAATGGGGATGTACTGGTATATTAGTCGTGACTGTTATGAAGGCGTTTTGTCTAGGATTTATTTTAACAAAAATCTTTTTTTTTTCTATACGATTACCGATTGGCATTTATATTACAGTATTTAAATACGCTTGTAATATTCTTGTCTATAACAATATCTCATACAAGTACATTTATTAGCATCGTTATAATGCAATATTAACTCGATTTAAGATTTGCCTTGTACTTTTATGCTGTATTGTATATTGTCGATGTTGTAAATGTTATATTGTAAACATCTGTTCAATAATGAGATACAAATAAAGTGTGTTACTAGATTGTTACTTGATTGTGAACTATTATTTACATTAATAACTGACGATATATGCTCGCTGTACTTTCCTACTTTTAGACGCATTTAGATGCATTTTAACGCTTCTGTAGCGGACAACATGTGAAAACATTGCAGAACAATGCTCATAATGAGCAAATTCACATTTTGTCACAATGTAATCAGCTCAGTATAATCAATGGTAAACCGTAAAGGGAGTTTTCATACTTCGTTCTAGATGTTTTCAAAGTCATGTGCTGCCTTATGTTGTTGAATTTGGGGAAAGGGATTGTGAACCAGTAACCGCAACCAATGTTGACCTGGGGTCTCACATTTTTAACACCACTCTCACTTGCATCGAACATCGGACCTTTGTTTAAGTTTAAGTTGATCCGAGAAAACCAACATTATGGCCTTTGCGTAATGTATCGACCCAGATCAGCCTGCGTAGTTCGCGCAGACTGATCCGGGCCGATGCATTCCGTCTCAGGGGAATAGAGGTATAAAGTAATGATTCCTGAAAGTCGGTATTGACGAACGCTATCAAACCAGCGGAATCCCGACCATTCATTCTTTCCGACCAGGGGCGTAGCTTTGAGATAATCAATGTGTAGGCCGTCTCGTGAAAAAATCAACAGTGTGGACTCTGCGTAAAGTATCGACCCGGATCAGCCTAAGCATGCCACACAGGCCTACCCGGATAGACACTTTTCGTCACCTGTGGAATTTCTGTATCAGGAATAACTACTCTATACATCTATCCCCCTAAGACGGAATATGTCGGCCGGATCAGTCTGCGCGGATAGCGCAGGCTGATCTGGTCGATACATTACGCAGATGTCTATCGCCGTAGCTGCATTTTGGGGCATTTTGAGAAAAAAATGTCCAGGCACGTGCCTACAGTGCCTAAAGAGGGCTACGCCCCTGCCGACGATTGATAAGATTTATTGTGAAAAGCGTCATTCGTCTTCCACCAAACAGGCTAGAGTGTCTATGTGGGAAGGTATCAAGTTACCCGGTAAGAAAGCTGTGTGTAGGACTGATTAATTGATTGATTGGGGTTAAACGCCGTTTTAAACAAATCCTCAGTTATATCACGGCGGCCAGTTCACCTACTCATGCATTTCCTGGTTTTCTCACACCAGTACTCCACACAAGCATCCCAAGCAACTGGCTGCTTTTCCACATAGACTTAGCCCATTGGTGGAAGACGAATGACGCATGTGGCATTGACTTTTGTCAATCGTCGGAAAGAAAGTTGGCCGAGCCGGGATTCGAACTCACAACCCCTGGATTGACAGCCCGCGTCGCTACCGACTGAGCTACCGGGGCTCGGCGTGTAGGACTGATGTGAGATAGCCAGGAAACACAAATCGAGGGCTTGGCGTGAAACGGTTGTTACTAAAATTGGTATTATTTTTACCAAGATTAATCACCTCACCATAAAGTCTTTGTAAGCGTTAAATCATTTTTCTTTGTAAACAATTGAAATTTAGGTGCCATTGCTGAGCAATGGCACATACATTTGCATTGTTCACAAAGGGGTCAAAGATGCCCCTAAACCAGGGTTTTTAAATTAAGTATTTAGTTACAACCGTTTCACGCCAAGCCCTCAAAGTGCATGATGAACTTGCCACTGGGATATAACTGAAATACCGTTGAAACCGGCGTTAAACTCCAATCCCGCAAACCTTCTCCCCACCGCCAGAAGGATCTTCGATATCCCCTAGGGCTTCGAGTTATATTTAGAACACTGTACCTAATAGCCGAAACCTTGCAGCAATTATGACGAATACTGACGATACGCGTACAGAGCCAAAGCCTGATAGTAATAAGTACAAACAGCTATATAGAATGTTACTCCCTTTTCACCTACGCAGCAGACCTAGAAATTGCTACTGTCAAATGATCGCTGGACTTATACTTGAAGTGTTGATGTATTGTCAACTTCCATTTGTTTTCTCGATATTAATTTAATCGCTGGCTTGCTTTTCGGCAGTAATGGCTTCCCAACTTGGCACACAGCGTTGCGGGGTGAGCATTACAACTGACTGGCTGGTGTCAGGATAAATTGAACAGTGGATACTAGTAACAATCCAGGAAATGCCGTGACATAACTGAACAATTGTTGAAAGAGGCGTAAAACAACAAACAATCAATGTTTTTTATAATAAACACTTAAAACTGTTAATGAATTGCGAAGTTGCCAATACATAATTGGATTAAGCGTAGAAGAAGCGATGAATAGAACACGTCGATAAATAGAACACGTCGATGAATAGAACACGTCGATAAATAGAACACGTCGATGAATAGAACACGTCGATGAATAGAACACGTCGATGAATAGAACACGTCGATAAATAGAACACGGCGATGAATACAACACGTCGATGAATAGAACACGTCGATAAATAGAACATGTTGATGAATAGAACATGTCGATGAATAGAACACGTCGATAAATAGAACACGTCGATAAATAGAACACGTCGATGAATAGAACACGTCGATAAATAGAACACGTCGATGAATAACACGTCGATAAATAGAACACGTCGATGAATATAACACGTCGATGAATAGAACACGTTGATGAATAGAACACGTCGATAAATAAAACACGTCGATGAATAGAACACGTCGATAAATAGAACACGTCGATGAATAGAACACGTCGATGAATAGAACACGTCGATGAATAGAATACGTCGATAAATAGAACACGGCGATGAATACAACACGTCGATGAATAGAACACGTCGATAAATAGAACACGTTGATGAATAGAACACGTCGATGAATAGAACACGTCGATGAATAGAACACGTCGATAAATAGAACACGTCGATGAGAACACGTCGATGAATAGAACACGTCGATGAATAGAACACGTCGATGAATAGAACACGTCGATAAATAGAACACGGCGATGAATACAACACGTCGATGAATAGAACACTTCGATAAATAGAACACGTTGATGAATAGAACACGTCGATGAATAGAACACATCGATGAATAGAACACGTCGATAAATAGAACACGTCGATGAGAACACGTCGATGAATAGAACACGTCGATAAATAGAACACGTCGATGAATAGAACACGTCGATAAATACAACACGTCGTTGAATAGAACACGTCGATGAATAGAACACGTCGATGAATAGAACACGTCGATGAATAGAACACGTCGATGAATAGAACACTTCGATGAATAGAACACGTCGATGAATAGAACACGTCGATGAATAAAACACGTCGATGAATAGAACACGTCGATGAATAGAACACGTCGATAAATAGAACACGTCGATTAATAGAACACGTCGATGAATAGAACACGTCGATGAATAGAACACTTCGATGAATAGAACACGTCGATTAATAGAACACGTCGATGAATAGAACACGTCGATAAATAGAACACGTAAGTAATTTATGGGTCCATTTCGAGTCCACTGCATAGTTACATGTATGCCTTAACCGTTTCCCTCATACGACAATCCTGCAGCAGACGACTTTGAACATATTTTGTCAAAAAATAGTAAAATCTCTATAATTGAATGGATAACCTATGACTAAAAGTGGAAAACATTGTGGCAAAAGGAGAAATTGCTCGTTTAGAGCAATTTCTTTTTTTGTCACTATGTTTTCGAAAAGCCGTCTGCTGCAAAGCCGTCAGAAAGCGTATATATGAGGGAAAGAGTTAATAATGCATGATATTGTAAAACTCATCTGGTATTCTAACGTAATGAGTTTATTGCTTCTAGCTATTACCACTATACAATAGATACTATGTATAAATATTACGTAAATGGAATCCAATTTATAATTGTTCTGGCTTAGTTTTGACACTTTGTAATAATGTAAGTACTTTATTGGTCTCTTATACGTTTGACTTATCGCAGGTCCACTGCATTTAGTTTGTTGAAAGAGGATATAAGTATATGAAGACACGACTGAAACTTCGCCTCCAATAAATCCCAGTAATCAACAGATAACGGGTCGTAAGCTCGAACCATGACTGGCTTAATAATTGTCATTCGCAACACTAATTGCCTTCTTAAAGATATGTGCGTGAAAGGTATAGTAAGTTGCCTGGGAACTTGGAGAAAGTCAAGAATTGAATTTGTTGGTGCAATAACGGCCGGGATATAACTGAAATACTGTTTAAACAGCTTAAAACTACAATTTATTAAAATGCCAATTACCAGACTTACATATTTTGATTTGTTATTTGGCGAGTCACATATAAATAGAGAATGCATGTAATTGTATGTTTCGGTGCAAGATTGAGTTGACATTTCACTGAGGGAGCACCAAAAGTGATACCTTCGAAATGCTATATACCACGATAAACATGTATAAGTAAGTAAGTAAATATGCCTATCGTATATCTATACAAACAAATGCTCTGTTTATTATTCTATGTTTTTACTTATTGATGCTATCAGTTACAAAGAGTGAAAGACGGTTTAAAGTCGCGGTAAATCGTTGATTGCTTGATTGATTGTTTATTGTTTTACGCCGTTTTCAAAAAAAAATTCAGTTATATCATGGCGTTTCCTTGGTAAGTTACCAGTACTACTGGTCCGTTTAATTTGTCACCAGTCGGTCAGTCGTAATCCTAACCCCGCAACACTCAGCGCCAAAGAGGGCATCGATTACTACCATTTTTTAAGTATTTTGTATGACGCTATATATCACGATAAACATATATAAGTAAGTAAGTAAATATGCCTATCGTATATCTATACAAACAAATGATCCATTCATTTTTTATTATATGTTTTGACTTACTGGTGCTTATTTATTCAAAGAGTGAAAAGTCGGTTTAAAGTCACGATAAACAGTGAACATTATCTCTGATTTAGTTCACTATTTGAAACAAAGAGTTTATCAGGATATAATACAATATTCTTTTACAGATATCCGCTGAATACCATGTACTTAACTTGTCATACGTATATTCAGTAAGATCGTCTTGAAATAGAATCTTTTCAAGTCATGTCGAAAATTGATCCATGGTACATCATGTATATATATTATATTATATCTTCTTACTTTTTATATTTTACAAATAATGCGAAGGGTTAGAATCTGGTTTAGAAGAAATCAAATGGCCCAGGGCGAAAACAGACTGGTGCGAAATAAGCCTTTCATAAAATATTTTATGACCGTTTTATTTTATGGTTATTCGGCCTTTATATACCACGTACACTGACTGCCGAAAAACACTTAAACTCTCGTTGAAATAGCGATCTTTGGGTTTTAGTGGATAAACAAAATAATATTTGGATTTTTAATGTTTAAGAGTCCAATATTCTATGTTGGGGGCTTTGCATTTTTTACAGTCATCCAAAAATGAGACATATGCGAAGAAGCTTTTCAACTATTTTTCCTGGTATGATTTGAATGGCGTTATATGACAACACGGCATTGACGGCCAGTATAGGTCCATATCAACCCGCGGCGCAACCGCAGAGTTTGACCTACCTTTACACTGTCCACCAACTATTGTTTTTCATTTCGCCTATTTACATGCACTAGTGCTCAATGACTTTCAAAACCGCCATTTATTTGATAATAATATCTCAAGATAAATTAAGCCTTTCCGTGGTTTGGATGAATGTAATAACGCCGCAAAATGATATAATGATTATATTCCTATTAATAAAATACTAGAATTTATCAGTGTATTATTTGTTTTTAAGTTCACAACGAATATCATTACAAGTGGTCTTACATTGAAATATTTATGTTTTACTCACAAAAAGATTTCTCCTAGCTCTAGTGTCTCAAAATAATTCGCCAGCCAGTCAATTACAATGGGACAAGATTGACGGACGGACGGACGGACGCAGAGGTGACGAAGCTGTAAAACCTACATGTAACCATATCAAGGCATGCATCACAAACACTTGATTCGCCATCGATTTACTTAACAACAATTATAAACTTAAAACTCATCGAGTTATGTAAAGGTTTTTGCGATTTTGTTGTCGCCAGTAGGGGATTAAAATATAACGTCAATCTGTATTTTCAAATAAGCGATAATTCTTTAAATAACAATAATATTTTTAAATCCAACGTCTATGTTTTAATTGGGGATTATATGACCCGGGATAATCCTTGCAAATATGTCCACAGACGTCCATCCATTTTGGCCGCGACATAGAAACACATTCCTTCAGGACGTTGTGACTTGCGAACATCCTGACCCGCTTCCACAACCGCACAGCTTGAACTAACCAGGATGTGTCGAGTGTGTCACTTAGTCCTTCACGTATCATTAAAACTCCGGAGAACGCCTATGACACAAAGCCAAGCACTTCTTGCACATTTAGGTCGGAGGTCATACCGAAAACTTTAAAAATGGTAGTAAACACTGCCCTCCTTGCAATATCCTACGCAGAGTTGTCGTTCCTTACACTCACCATAGGAATGACAACTCTGCGTAGGAGATTGCCCTCCTTGGCGCTCAGAGTTGTGGGGTTTGCATTACGACTGACGGACTGGTCTCGGGGGTAAGTGGACCAGTAGTACCGGTAACATACCCAGGAAATGTCGTGATATAGCTGAATAAATGTGGGCGTTAAACACCAAACAGTCAATCACCCAATTGGGTCGGTTGATTTCCCCCCTGTTTTATTTATATCATATAACATTTATTTTTCACTCGTATATACAACAATTTAAAAATGTAGATCTGACTAATCATCCTGAGAGCTCAGGATTGAGGGCTTTGCATTACGCCTGACTTACGGGTATCAGGATAAATTTACCAATAGAAATGGTAATCTACCATGATGACGCCGTAATATAATTGGAAATGTGTTGAAAACGGCGTAAAACACCATACAAAGAAACAAATTACAATATATAAAATTTATATATACAGGTAGATCTAATACACATATATAAAAATACAAAAAGTAAATAAAAGTACTGTAGATGACTTTGTCGTTTTATCTGATATAGATTATAAGAAAATAGAGTTGCAATTACATTTACGATAAACGACGGTTGCTATACGTGTGACAAGATTGAGTCTTCCCCGAAACCCTCCTCTGAACGACTTAGTACCGATATACCGCTCTAAACCACTTAGTACCGATATAACGCTGTGAACGACTTAGTACCGATATAACGCTCTGAACGACTTAGTACCGATATAACGCTCTGAACGACTTAGTACCGATATAACGCTCTGAACGACTTAGTACCGATATAACGCTCTGAAAGACTTAGTACCCATATAACGCTGTGAACGACTTAGTACCGATATAACGCTGTGAACGACTTAGTACCGATATAACGCTGTGAACGACTTAGTACCGATATAACGCTCTAAACCACTTAGTACCGATATAACGCTGTGAACGACTTAGTACCGATATAACGCTCTGAACGACTTAGTACCGATATAACGCTCTGAAAGACTTAGTACCCATATAACGCTTTTAGACTCGTCCACTTTGAACACACACGAAGAACTAAACATAAATCGGACAAAGCAATGCAATTTCGATTCAGAGTTTAATCATTCGAATTGTGTCGTCATCGAAAAAAGTTCATATAATATATAGTTTTCATGAGCCAGAAGCAAATGTATTCCGTGCACAAATCGTGGTTTATTATAATTGTGTATAGATACGTGCTTAGTTTGTCATTACACCTGGCATTACATATGCACTCAGAATAGTGCAGGTTACCCTGAAATGTCGAATTCTGTCAGGTTCGTATTTCATGGGCGAGAAGAAATATGTATAAAATCAAAGTATAACATCGTTGATTTAGTATCATGTCGCATGCTACATAGATACATGTTCAAGTTGTACCGTCTTAACTTTAACATAGCAAAGGTGTCTTAAATGGGCTGGTCAAAATACATGCTGAATATTTCTACTAATCGTGATAATCAATTAGTTTGCAATAAAATATTACTGCGTTTATGTTTGCAATCGGAGGGCGTTTGATGATGTTTATCTCCATCCTTCTTTTCTTTTCAAACCACGTGCGCAATCTGATAGAATTTCCTACATCTGCGCCATGCAGATTCCTCAACACGTAAGGCCGGCGTCACGAGTAAATTGGCATCAGTCTTACCTAGTAATGAACTCACCATTAGAAAAGGAGAAGTTCTTTTTGTGCAATTTCTCCTGATTGTCATTTTAATGTAATGCTTTATTTAAAAAAAATGTCCTTACATTGACATTCTTTTTTGTCATGCAGATGTTGTTTTAAGCTTTAAGCGAGTTTGTGCTCTCTTGTCTTTCGCCACAATGTTTTCAATTCTATTCAATAACTACACTTTGACTGTCGCACGTAGTCAGTTCATTTTTTACAAAAGCTGGTCACCAAAACAATAGAAGACTTTACACATGGTAGTAATGTCTGCCCTCCTTGGCGCTCGGCGTTGCGGACTAAGCATTACGACTGACTGACTGACTGGTATCAGGTTAAATGGAACAGTAGTACTGGTAACTTACCCAGGAAACAATGTTGAAAGCGACGTTAACCCTTTCCCTGATATAGACGCTTTCTGACGCCTCTGCAGCAGACGGCGTTTTGAAAACATAGTGACAAAAAAAGAAATTATTCAAAAACGAGCAATTTCTCCTTTTGCCACAATGTTTTCCAGTTTGAGTCATAGGTTATCCATTCAATTATAGAGATTTTCTATTTTTTGACAAGATATGTTCAAAGTCGTCTGCTGCAGAATTTTCGTATGTGGGAAAGGGTTAAACACTTAACAATCAATCATTAAAGCAAAACCATAGATTTGTGTATCAATAGCCTATCAGTCAAACTATGGTGTCTGGCGTGTTTCATACCATTTACACAAGAAACGAGATTATCACTCGAACCCCCTTTATGGTTTCACACCGTCTTGTACACTTTACCTGTGCAGGATAAAATCGGTACCTGTATTCCCAGTATGTTATCAATTGAACCCGTCCGTGAGAAAAGGTACACGTTGGCATTTTTAAACAGAGGAGGTTCTAACCATCCTGGTCATCTGCGTAGTCTTACCAGAAGCAGATATAAGCTGACTGAATAGTATTACACAATTATATGTAAGTAATCTGTGAACAATATAGCTCTTGATTAGACTGTGAGGATAAGCAGTTTGATCTGGACCTAGACTGCTAGCAGAAGTCAATTCGAGTTCCTGTTCTCAAGAACGGGCTTAAATTATCGCAGAGTTCTTACTGTGTCTTAATCATACTATTGTAATACTATACGTATCAAAGAATTACTCAAAAAGCTGGTCACGCCGAGATCAAAGTATCGGTTATTCTCGCGGGAGTCTCGTTTTGACATCAGTCTCGTCGAGAAGTGAACATGATATCCTTCCGCAATTAGCTCAAGGGAACTATTTTGTGAGTGGTTGTGAAGAGGACTTAAACACAAGGACAGCTGTCGAACGCCTTCGGTATCAATAGAAGACCTTATCCCCTTTTTCGCTGTACAATTCGAGTCTGATAAATGTGATCTTAAAACTAACTCAACGAGTCGACGTACGATAAGTTGGCCTTTGCATCATATTGGTAATGCCAAACTTCAAGGCTTTTTTTACACATTGAGATATTTATCACCGAGTTACGAACTTAGAAAGATTGATAGACATACTTTATTTCGTAAACTTGACAAAGTGTTTAGTTGCATACAAATAAGTATATATATTAACAAAGTCATGAATAAGCAAAGATAAAGACTTTGTTATAATACCTACATTATGAATACATGAATGAACAAAACACCAAGAATAATAATAGCATAGCGGAAACATATATATGTACATATACCATGGAAAGCCGGATTGAGGATTCACCATGTGTATATGAGCTAGATCATTTTAGCATGATGCGGCTTTTTGAAGCCCTAGTGAATGTTAAATTGGCGAGATGAAGTTCACTTAAGGAGCTCGGATTCCACTGGTAACCCTTTCCCAGTTGTAGACACTTTAAGACATCTCTGCAGCAGACGACGTTTGGAAACATTCTGGCAAAAGAAGACATTGCTCAGAAAATGAGTACTTTCTCTTTTTGCCACAATATTTCTTTCAGTAATATAAGATTCATTCATTGATATAGATAATCCATTGTTTTGTTTAGATGATCTCTAAGTCGACTGCTGCAGATGTATTGTATGTGAGAAAGGGTTTAAGAAATACCGTATATGCCTTATTTTAGAAACTTTGTGAAAATTAAGCAAATCTCTGAAAAAATGTGGACACATTTTGCCTATATTAATAAAGTGGTAGTATCAATTACAGACAAGTACGAAAACGTTGTAGGGACAGGAGAAATCGCCCAGTTTTATATAAATACCCTTTTTTCCGGAATGATTTGTAAAGGATCCTCTTGCAGACTGGTCAGATGCCATCTGTATAAACGGAAAATGGTCAGCCCCTTCCCAATTGTTCACGCATTTTGACACATCTGCATCGGCTTTTGAAAAGAAATTGTAACAAAAGGAGACATTGCTTATAATCAACATATTTCCTATTACAAAAAAGTTATAAATTGTATTCAATTATTAAACATGTACGTGTACTTTCAATTAAAGAGATTTTTCATATTTTGTCAAGCTAGTTTATAAGTCTGCTGCAAGTTTGCTGTATGTGGGAAAAGGGGGTTACAATCTCAAGTGACAACTTGGAATTCTGAACAAGAGGTTAAAAGTCTCGTCACCTTTGGCGGTTTATTTTGAACACTGACATATGGACGTGTCAATGTGCTGTGTGTGTGTTATTCTCTGAGAAAGAGTTCGTTTGATATGGTATTTTTAGAGTCATCTGGGCTTTTAAAAAACCCATACAGATGAAGGGTATGATTTATACGATATTCTAAATTCTCATTTACATATGATCCGTTCCACGAGAAAACCAACTTTATGGACTCTGCATAAAGTTCGACCCGGATCAGCCTAAGCATGCCGTGCAGGCTAACTCGGACAGACACTCTTCGCCTCCTGTGGATGACCTGTTTTAGGAATCATTACTCTATACCTCTATCCCCCTGAGACGGACTGTGTCGGCCCGGATTAGCCTGCGCGGACTACGCAGGCTGATCTGGGTCGATATATTACGCAGAGTCCAGAGTTTTCTCGTGGAAACGGCTCATATATTTTGGAATATATTTTGGGAATCACTTTCTATATAAAATGGAACCTGTGTATAAAGACCACCCCTGGAATGTTATATGCTGGTCTTTGTACACAGGTGGTCTTTAATTGCAGGGCTATTAATGCAGAAAAATGAGTAATTGGGAAACTATAAGTGGGGCTGCTATAGACAGGGAATTGTTATTAACATGTGGTCTTTAGCACAGGTTTGACAGTACATGTAAATTATATGATCCTTTGATTGATTTTTAACATATTAAATGCAAAATACACAACAGTTTGCAGGGGCGTAGCTTGGCAATAATCAATGTGTAGGCCGTCTCGTGAGAAAATCAACATGAATCACTACTATCCACCCCCCCTTAGACGGAATGTGTCGGCCGGATCAGTCTGCGCGGACAGCGCAGGCTGATCTGGTCGATATATTACGCAGATGTGTATCGCCGCAGCTGCATTTTTGGGGCATTTTTAGAAAAAATGTGTATGCACGTGCCTACAGTACCTAAAGGGAGCTACGCACCTGGTTTGACCAGGAAATCGGACAGATTTATATATATAAGCATTTTAATATGGTTTGTATGTGCACGATGGATGGCATGTTACTAAATGCCTATAAACTGTGAAACTTTAAATATTCGAGGAAAAACATTTTACACCTAGAGGTTTCCAGGATAGCGTCGGAATAGGGTCATGAAAGTATTTTGAGAAAAGCATTTTGAGAATTGTTCGTTTTGATCGTTTTCTCATTTATCGCAATATTTTCAAAGGTCATCTGCTGAAAAGGGGCGTCATATGACGTCTGTGTCAAAGAGAGTGTTAATAACATCCAAGCAGTGTCTTTGTGTTGAACACTATTAGGATTCCCCCTCATAATCCATTGTTAGATAGCAAACGATAAGGATTTACACTGTGCAAAGTGGTAGAAGACTGTAATACTGGGACACGGCTTTCGTAACCCGACATTCGTAGCTTTGCGATCAACTTAAATCCAGATCAAACTGCATCTCAGCACCCAGTCTCTCGGTGCAGTCTGATAAAAAAAGTATCCATTTCTACACCTTGGCGAAAACGATCACCGTTTAATAACTATTTTTGCTCAAATAAAATTCCGATGGCTGGAACAGAATTTGATCCCAGGACTTCTCGATCCCGCATCCTACCGCAAGACAAACATATTATATACAATGTATACTAATGTAGAAGTTAAAATCGAGTTTACGAGCTTAACCCTTTCCCTCATACGAAAACATGTATAGGCAAATACATGGAAAATGTCCACAAATGAAAGTATAAATATTGAATAGAGTTGAGTAGAGTTGAAAACGTTGGGGCAAAAGGAGAAATTGCTCATCATGAGCAATTTCTCATTTTGTCACAATGTTTCCAAAAGTCGTCTGGGTTAAATGGTGGAAAGCGGAGTCATTCGTACCTCAAAAATCGATAACCAAAACTGTTAAGCTAGACATATTCAGGTCTTCTTCCGAACTGCGCACCAACACTGTAGATATAGATCAGACACCTGATTGAAAGCCTTGATCAGACTACGGCGATTAACCATTGTCATGGTAACGTAGTACTTTCCTTTGTTTTGTATAGTACAGTTCACCCTTTCCCGGATACAGCAAATCTGCAGCAGACGATTTTGAAAACATGCACGCAATGATTTAAGAGATCTCTTTAATTTACTGAACAGAGATTGAAACATTGCGGCAAATGGAGAATATTGCTCTTGACGAACAGTTTATCCTTTTGTCACAGTGTTTTCAAGAGTTATCTGCCGCAGAAGATTCATACAAAAACGCGTCTGCATGTGGGAAAGGGTAAACCAAGTTTCAGCAGTGCCACGCGGGGTGAAATATCACACACATCGCGTTCATTCCAAACAGAAATGTTCACACGTCATCGCCATCCGTGATCAAATCGGCAGACCTCGGCTTACATCGTGTAATCTTATCTTGACAGTCCCGTGGCGACACTTTGGCGATAAGTTTCAGTCTTATTTCAGATGTCCGGTGCATCGTCCCCTCGGACTCGTGCTCGGCACGTGCTGCCATTCGCTTTAACCCTTTTTCCCTCATACGACAATTCTGCAGCAGACGACTTTTAACAAATGTTGTCAAATAATAGAAAATCTCTATAATTGAATGGATAACCTATGACTTAAAGTGGAAAACATTGTGGTAAAAGGAGAAATTGCTCGTTTTGAGCAATTTCTTCTTTTGTCACTATGTTTTCAAAAAGCCGTCTGCTGCAGAGGCGTCAGAGAGCGTTTATATGCGGAAAATGGTTAACGGAAGGTTCTAGGCCTAACCATGTGTAAAAGAGCATTTCCAGAGTTTATAACCTATCCCACATACATCAAATATGCAGCAGAAGACTTTGAAAACTTAACCACACAATTAAGTCGAGTAAATATGGAAACTTTCTTGCAAATTGATAAATAGCTTATTATGAGCAATTTCTCCTTGTGCCACATTGTTTTTTAAGAGGGGTCAGAAAGCGTCTATGCGTGGGAAAAGATGGGAGGGTGTGTATATTAAGAAAACACCTGTCTTCTGTGTGTTCATAAGTATTTGATTTACATCACCGCGGCTATTTTGCCTTTAGAACCATGTGATTCCCCAAAACCTTATTCCAAGGCAACAGGCTTCTTTCCCACAAAGACTGTCAACCAATTGTTAGGAAAATCAATCATCATAAATAATTAATCGCCGAGACGAGATTCGAACTGGCGACACCCGTATCGTTGTCCCGCGTCGTTACTGAGAGCTTTCGCTGCTTAGCTCGGACTACAAAAGGTAGATGAAGATCAGTATCACAATAGTGCTCCAAATAAACTTATTTTAGTTACCTAGGAATCCGCAGTTGCCGAGTGGTAAGCGTCAGGGATTTGGAAACAGGCGTACCGGGTCCGATACCCAGTCGCGGCGGTCATGGTAGTGTGCCCATGGACAAGGCACATTGCCTAGTCGTGTACTCGTTTGTTAACCCAGGGAACATGAATACGTTAACTGTCTCCGCGATATAACTGAACTAATGTTGAAAACGGCGTAACGCCACAGTGAAACACATCAGATATTTCAGTTGCTTGTCGAACCGCGATTTCTCAGTAGGTAACGAGGTCTGCTCTCAATCAAGGGGTCCATGAGTTCGAATCCCGGCTTGAACGTTTGGGAAGATCAGATTAAACGTAAGGTGAACTGACAGCCGGGATATAACTGAATATACCGATGAAAAACAGCAATAAATCAATCAATCTTTTAGTTATCAGAAAAAGAATAAAACCTTGTAACTTAGATCATAACCATTATAAAAATGTGTCTATGACAACTATCTAGATGTTTGTGTATCAACTAATTTGTTTGAAGAGTGACTGACCGAAGATTTATTTAGTAACCTTTCGAGCTATGATGGCCATAAGTTTAGAGCCAGATCATTTTACGCGGATGCGCAGCTTGATCTGGTTATACAACACTCGCATGTTCCCTTATAGTACATTATATCTTGTTTTTCGTAGATCATGTGGGGGCATATCTTCGATATTACGAATGTTGACAACTGCGCAACTGGCAATCAAATACATCTAATACGTTGTGGGGAGGAAATGCTGAAATCGAGCAAATGTTTCTCAATTCGCGAATAGCAGTATATTGGTTAATACTTTACCACCTATAGACGCATTTTGACGCATCTGCAGCAGACGACTTTTGAAAACATCGTGACAAAAGGAGAAATTGCTCAAAACGAGCAATTTCTCCTTTTGCCACAATGTTTTAAACTTTTATTCAGTAATCATACCTACACTTGTAGAGATTTTACATATTTTTGAGCAGACATGTTCTAAATCATCTGCTGCAAACTTGCTGTCTTAGGGAAAGGGTTAAGTAAAAAAAAAAGGTGAGAATCTGACGAGGATGTGTGAATACTGATCATGTGACTATCCGTTGCGGCCAGACACTATTTCTGATGATTGACAACATTCATTACCGTCAAGTTCATTTTGTTGATGTAATTGTTTAAAAAAGAAGGCATTAATACATATATGTAGATATATTTCGGAAGGTTATTCTATTCGCGATGACGTAAATTCCCTAACCTATTCTTACCGTGTACCTGTTTTGATATACTAAATATTATTATTTATCTGACATCCTGTATAGTTATATATTGTGTACTCTGCGTAAAGTATCGATCCGGATCAACCTAAGCTTGCCGTGCAGGCTAATCCGGTCAGACACTTCCTTTTCAGGAATCATTTTTCTATACCTTTATCCCCCTGAGACAGAATATGTCGGCCCGGATTAGCCTGCGCGGACTGCACAGGCTGATCTTAGTCGATACATTACGAATACTGTTGGTTTTCTCATATTTATTTTCTTTTGTCTAGGCCATATTCTTCCACTTTGTAAATGGCCACAGACAAATTGTGTCGGTATTTGCCAATAAAGGATTGAATCGAATTAAATTGTTATTTGACGTAAAGCGTGAGTCTGCATAAGTCACGTGTTATATATGCTATAACTGTTTACTTCTACTTGATTACATACAATAGGTATAACTACATTTCTCTATATGAAATGCATATCGGATGTAAGAAAACTGTTAAGTGTGGAACTCTCAGGAAGCGATCAAGATGATCTCAGCCTCTCTCTCTCTCTCTCTCTGTCTCTCTGTCTCTCTGTCTCTCTCTCTCTCTGTCTCTCTGTCTCTCTGTCTCTCTCTCTCTCTCTCTCTCTCTCTCTCTCTCTCTCTCTCTCTCTCTCTCTCTCTCTCTCTCTCTCTCTCTCTCTCTCTCTCTCTCTCTCTTTCTCTCTCTCTCTCTCTCTCTCTCTCTCTCTCTCTCTCTCTCTCTCTCTCTCTCTCTATCTCTCTCTCTCTCTCTCTCTCTCTCTCTCTATCTATCTCTCTCTCTCTCTCTCTCTCTCTCTCTCTTACTCTCTCTCTCTCGAATTCCTAATTGTACCTTGGTGAACTGATATAGTTGGAATAATGGTGAGAAACGGCGTTAAAAACATAAACGAATCAATCGCAAACATCCCACAAAAGCCATTTTCGTTGACGCAGCCAGGATTTTTGTTGATAACACCAACAATAGACGGATCAGACCGTCCGTCTAACAGAGGTGTGAATTTCACATGCTCATGTCAATCGACACCGCGGTCTAGATAACGTAATGTCGAGGGATATCCAATTATTTATGACGTAATACGATCAGAGCTCGTGCGGCTCGTGCAGGTTAACGTTTATCAGCTGCCTGTTATATCGGTTTTAATTATTCATGAGGTGTTTTACGGCGTTTTAACGATTTCTCTGTTATATAACTGTGGTAAACCACAGCGGTCCGCCCGTCCGTTGAAAAACAAGTACAAGTGGCATCATCTGAAGATAGTAGGTTCAGGTCAGTCTGTACATCTGCGACATCTTATCAGAATCTACACACGTTGGCGGAACTTTTTCACAAGGTAATGCTAGTAGAGTTTAAACTGTGCGGTTTCACCGGCTAAACTGGATCTACACTGTTCTGAAAACACAACATGTACATTTTCCGAAGAACGGGAAATATCCTGATCGGTCTGCACGGAGATCTTCGCTGGTCGACAAAATCCCGAAGGCCTGTTTTCATGTGACGTTGGTCAGAGACAGACAGTTTTGACACTTACTGAATTGTTTAGGTTCGCTGACACAAAGCGGGTCACCGTAGTTTATTTACGGGTTCCTTCATAGACTAACTGTTATGATTTATTTTTCATTAAAGCATATGAAGAAGAGTATCATTAACCCTTTCCCTCATATAGACGCTTTCTGACGCCTCTGCAGCAGACGGCTATTTGAAAACATAGTGACAAAAGAAGAAATGCACAAACGTGCAATTTTCTCTGTGTGCCTACAAATGTTTTCCGCTTTTAGTCATCCATTCAATTATAGAGATTTTCCATTTTTGACAAAAATATGTTCAAAGTCGTTTGCTGCAGAATTGTCGTATGAGGGAAAGGGGTTAAACGGCCGCTGGTAACTTATCTCAGTATTCAACCTCTGTTAGACGATTTAGAACTTGCTGCTACGATCCGTACACTTTATATCAATGTCCGTCTATGCCTGTAGTCTCATTTTGGTCTAATATTGTCTACTGCGTTCAGAAATGTACGTGTATTTGACAAATTTATACATTAGAATTAAGTAACTCGTATTTCAGGATGGAATCGTAAATTGCATTAATTCTGTAGATATGGATTTAGTCGGTCATTGCACCTTTTGAACGAAGTCTCGATTGTATTGTTCAATTTCATCAGCTTTTTGCAAATATATAATCAAACTTAGGCGAGACAATACTTTTGCAAATAGAATGTATCACGTACAAGAGAACAAGGGTTCAAATCGGTAAAATAGTTAATAGGTCAATTCCAACAGATTATCACTTCCATAATGCCCTTCTCACTTCCGTTGTTTCCGCTAGATGGCGCGACGCGTGACGTAAGCGATTTTTGTGTTGGAAGATAACCGAACATCACACCTTTGTCAATGGAACATTAACTAAATGGTTAACAAGTTGGAGCGATCGTTTTTGTTAGTTTAAATGGTTATTTATTGATGTGCGACTTCTGCTTAACGGTTATTTATTGGGTCCATCATTGTCAAACGTAACAGTGCATGTTTCCTGAAACCATTTTCGATGCTGTAACGCGGTCGGTTGAAGGCCTATTTTTCTGCGCGGATTGATATCTTAATTGGGGAACCCGTGGTTTGAGGTTCTTGCTTCGGTTGAACTTAAACTCAATCAAAGGCCGTGGAGCAACATCGTTAACCTTTAGTTTTAAGGTAAACATGACAAAGTCACATGATTTAATGGCATCACTATTGAACATATTGTGACACAAGGAGCAATTGCTCATAATAAGCTTTTTCTTATTTTGCCTCTATTAAAGCATTATTCTTCAAGTTAAAAGTATCTTCTACGTTTTTGGCCTGGATGGTTTCAAAGTCGTCTGTCGCAAATTCGATTATGTTGGAAAATGTTAGAGTATTAAAGGACATCCAACATGCAGGCCCGTTTACGCATCTGCATGAGACGATTTAAAAAATACACTTTGAGACAATAAGACACATTGGTCACATTGAACAGTTTCTCATTTCGAATTCTGCAGTCAACGACGACTTCTCTGACATCAGAAAACTAATAAAATCAGACCGTTAACCCTTTCCCACGTACAACAAATCTGCAGCAGACGACTTTGAAAACATACCTGAAAAAAATTGGAAACTCCCTTTAAATGAAAGTACAATAATTGAATAGAGTTGAAAACATGGTGACAAAGGGAGAAATTGCTCGTTTTAAGCAATTTCTTCTTTTATCACCATGTTTTAAAAAAGCTGTCTGCTGCAGAGGCGTCATACAGCGTCTATATGAGGGAAAGGGTTACAGACAGGAGAATCAGACATGTGCTCGAATCGGTTTTTCACATTTTCACTTCCATTGAAATAAAGTGCATCCTTTATTTTAACGTAATTCATTTTAATGTTCTTTGCTGATTTAGACGTTCGAAAAGTTGCCGTTAAAATCAGTTATCAGCTATCACCTGACTTTGGCACATACCTCAATTTAACGTTTTGCCATCGAACATGTAACAGCATACAGTTTGATGGTGTATGCTAACGAGGTTGTTTTTTCTATGCCTCCCGACTATGTTCTCCTCTGTTTAATGGTGTTTGACACCGTGACTTTCTACATTATTTCAGTTATATCACGGCGTTTCTTGTGTAACGTACCAGTACTACCGGTCTCCTGAAACTGATGAATCAGTCGAAATGCTTACCCCGCAACCCTGGAGGTCAAGGATGGAAGCCTTTACTAGCACTTTAAATGATGTGGTATGACTCGACCGGGATCGAGACCTAGTACCCCGCGTTATCCATTTCCAAAGACGGACGCTCTAACCACTACACCAGGGTCCATTCTTCTTCTATGACATCGAAATAATCTATTCACATGAGCCTTCCCACGAGAAAACCAACATTATGGACTCTGCGTAAAGTATAAACCCGGATCAGCCTAAGCATGCCGCGCAGGCTAACCCGGATAGACACCTTTCGCCTCCTGTGGATTTTCTGTTTCAGGAATCATTACTCTATATCTCTTTCCCCCTGAGACGGAATATGTCGGCCCGGATTAGCCTGCGTGGATTGCACAGGCTGATCTAGGTCGATAGATTACGCAGAGTCCACAATGTTAATTTTCTCGTGGGAAGGCTCATACATTTTTTTGGTTGGAACTTCCGTTCTAGGCTTGTGGCAAACCAAACTTCACTGACAAAAAATGTTTAAATAACGTCATAATTCTGATATCAAATACCTCGTTCGCCACCAATTTATTCATTTGGGTACAATAATTACCGCCCTTAACACTGTAAACCTTTCAAAAGGGACAAGTGATTCGAGTGATCCTAAAAAAAAAGGAGACCGCAATTGTCTTGAATGAAGGCAGCCATATTGTTTTGTTTGGGATTTCAAAGACATCGATATGAAGCACTCTTTCCTTCATACATTTGTTGGTAGACATTGTGACATGTTTGCAACTGTATTCAATTATTGTACTTTCAATCACAGATAGAGTTCGTATGTTTGCCAAGATGGGTTTTCAAAGTCATCTGCGGCAGATTTGTTGTCTTAATTTTAACCCTTTCCCTCATATAGACGCTTTCTGACGCCTCTGCAGCAGACGGCTTTTTCAAAACATAGCAACAAAAGAAGAAATTGCTCACAACGAGCAATTTTTCCTTTTGTCACCAAGTTTTCAACTCTATGCAATTATTATTCTTTCATTTAAAGGAATTTTCTGTGCTTTTGCCTAGACGTTATTAAACTCGTCTCCTGCAG
The DNA here is from genome assembly GCA_031761405.1 of Serripes groenlandicus. Classification (NCBI taxonomy): domain Eukaryota; kingdom Metazoa; phylum Mollusca; class Bivalvia; order Cardiida; family Cardiidae; genus Serripes; species Serripes groenlandicus. Next base: position 29,904,916 of record JASEVX010000003.1, read on the forward strand.
ATTTGTTGTATGTGGGAAAGGGTTTATGCAAAACGATCTTAACTACATCGTATTACAAGATGTAGTTACAATCGTTAGGCCATTGCGACGTGACGTATGGGTTTTAGATAACACATACTTGACGCTAAAGGTGTGGCCCCATTGTTTTTGATACGGTTGTATATTTATGTGATGGTGCAAGACATCTACAGGTTCTGAACAGATTGGGGTTTTTTACAATAGAACTAATGTTGCTTACAGTTTCATGCTGTCATTTGGAAGGAGAGTGACAGACGCCTCGGCGTGAAAGGGGAAATGCCAGTTATCCCTTCTCTCCTCCCTCCCCATGTGGTAGACTCGAGTCTCTTAGCACTGAAATGGTTCAGATCAATTTCAATATTAAAAACTCTGGGAAATACGTAAAACAAAACAAATTATGACTGCAGACATTAGGTAGCTATAATCTGTAGAAAATGCATGTCAATTTACATGTTTCGAACGCTGCCACGTATGTCCATTTTACCTGCGTTACACGGCTTGTATTCCTATTAATTGAAAAAAGCAAAAGAAATGAATACTGTTTTAATTCTGTGTCATGACTGTACTGTTATGTTATAAAGGAACTGCGATAAAAACAAAGAATAATGAGCCATTTCCGATTCCCGATTGAATGTTTTGATTTCAGTGAGATTCAAAGCTCAAAAATAATACAAAACATATCAAAGACTGATGAAATGGTAAAAGTGGATTTCCCTCCTTATTGCTCAGAATTGCGGGCTTATCATAACGACTGACCCGCTGGTGTGGAAATTCAAGAACCAGTAATACTGGTAACTTACCAAGGAAAGCGGCGTTAAACACCATGCAGATTAACCCTTTAGTGCCCTCCGTGTCAGAATCATGCAAAAGGTGATAGTAGGTAGAACTCGGATTTTATGAGTATTTATCATGTTTTATATCTTAGTTAAAAACGTATTTTTGTTAATTAGAAGTAGTTTCGTGTGATACATTTTTTATTATAATGGGCGAAATGACATTTTTCATTGTACAAGGTAAAATCCAGCAATTCGTTAAGGAATCCTGTTTCCAAGATGAGTGTATTCAGCATACAGATGTCGCTAAGGGTCTAACACGCAAAATGTCACGTGGGGTCAAAGAAAATTTCACTTTTTCACAAACGTTTCCGACAATCAGACCGCCGGCCCTTAATTACAGACAACCGGACTCCCTTCCGTGAAAATATGAGGGTATGTGAACATCTGAATAAAAATGGCAGCCATAACGCACACGATGCTATCGTAGGGGGTTAATACCAAACTGATGTTTTTCATTCTTGTTACAAAATATACTTACGTCTGTTCGGAATCGAGCAGCTCAGCGACCTGTACTCGGTCACCTTTTGACATCCCTGAAGTAGGAAAATGCGCGTTTTTTCTCTGTAACTTAATGTTTTAATTTATAAACATAAATATACTTCCAATTAATGATACATAAGCTAGGTTTACCCTGAATCCTTTTTGAGGGCGACTTGTATATATCTAAATGTATATTAAGTCTTCGTGTGACCCGGCCGTGGATCAAGACCTGGGCTCTCGCACCCAAGGTGGACAATCAATCTAACAGCTACACCACGGAGACTGTCACGCAGTTTGACAAACGGACAACGTATATCTTTAATTAAAGAGTGACGAATCACATTTAATTGTTTAATTGTACAGTTATCTTTTGGGAATACTCTTTTTCAAAATGAAAAGATTTGAAATTTGGAAGATGTTCCAAGGCACAGACTGATCTGGATCTTTGGGGGCTGGCAAAGAGGTGTATGAAACAATGGATGCTGAAAAAGTGAATTATTATTTAATGCTATAAAACGTGAGCCTGCCATAAGACTTAATAATGAACATGCTCATATTTGGTAGTTTTATACCCGAATCAAAAAAGCTTATCAGACCTTTTAAGACGAAATTTTCACTCGTTGTATATTTATTTGACAGAAAGTGTACACATTTGCAAGTAGTTTTAGTGATCTGATAAGGAGTTTGGTGAACCCTCAAACAAATTGGTCGTGAGGACTTCAACTCTTTCGCTGCCAAATACGATTAAAAGCTTTTTCAAACAATGCAGATTCAGGTGAGACAGCTCGTAACGAGCTGTCTCACCTGATATCTGCATTGTTTGCCACCTACCAAACTTCCTGTTGGACCAGAATGTAGTGTTCCAAATTTCAACATGAAAGAGTCGTTTATATGAAAATTCGACAGTGATAAAGTAATCACAAATTATTTAGATACATTTATAGCGCAATCTATGGACAAGCCATCGATCCTGCTAATATCACATTTGTCTATGACACTGCATATGTTCACGTTGTGACGCGTGGTTGGGCGTGATCTGAGAAAGTCACGTGGCCAGGTGCAGTCGTCATGACGACAAAAGAGAGGAAGTCTTACGTCTTTGTTTTTGGTTGTCGACTGTCAAAAACTGCTGTACCGGAAGTTGTCGTGGAATCGAGATCTCCATGGGCGACCAGTGAAAGTGTCGTCTGGAAATGTCGTCTGCATCGATTTTGTTCCCTTTGGAGACTTTCTTTGAGGAAGACGGTCCGCTCTGAAAAGGGGGTCTTAAATTATATGATGCCGAAAATTCTGATTTTAATTCAATTCTTTATCATTCCGTTAATTCGCTATTTTTGGTTTTGGCTACTTTGGAGGTCGTTAGTGATGCCCTTTAATAATTGTAGTCTGACATATACAATAACGAATATCGACCTGACCATAACCTTTGTGAAGACATTGTCGTATTAATGTAAACCCCCACAAGCCAGAGCGCTATTAAGTCTTGCGAAAAGGTGTACATTTTCTCAACGTGTATTCATATGAAGTCTACTGTCATCATACACACATGATGTGATAACAGTAACGCAGTCAAATCATTTATGAAAGATATTTATACTTAATAATTAAATAGATATTTGCATAAAGATCAGAATCGGGTCAAAATTGTCAAGCAATATTTATTCTTAAACATTGCCTTTGCTAGTAACCAGAATGCATCTCCATGTGACGAAATGGATGAGCTAAAATTAGACGACACAATTTCAGTAATATTTATGTTTTACGCCGCTTTTAGAAAAAATCCAGTAAAATCACGGCGTATTGGGGTAATATTTATACAGACATAATTGAGCCAAAACCAGCATTATAGCCTCTGCGTAATGTATCGACCCAGATCAGCATGCGCAGTCCGCGCAGACTGATCCGGGCCGACACATTCCGTCTCATGGGGATAGAGGGATAGAGTAATGATTCCTGAAACAGAAATCCACAGGAGGCGAAAGGTGTCTATCAGGGTTAGCCTGTGTGGCATGCTTAGGCTGATTTTGGTCGATACGTTACGCAGAGGCCATAATGTTGGTTTTCTCGCGGAACGGCTCATATATGCATCCGTCGAAGTGCTATCCCCGCAACCCCGGGCGCCGAGAAGGGACTACTATATACCAATTTAAAAGAACTCCAACATTATTCATCCCAAATATACATACTTATACAATAACAGTGTTATATTCCTCAGATTATGCGATAAATGTAAAGCCGAAAACATGAACAGTCAAACCTGTGTATAAAGACCACCAATGGGAAGTAAACAAGCTGGCTTTTGTTCACATGTGGTCTTTATACAGAAAGTGAGTATTTGTGAAACTAAACGTTTGGTAACTATAGACAGGGAATTTCTATTCAAATGTGGTCTTTTGCACAGTTTCGACTGTATGACAAAATGAAACCTGCGTCTCGGAATAAGTGGTAGGTCGTATTCCATATACGTACACTGAAGACACAGGTGTATATAGCCTGTGTATACACATACTCTCACCAGAGTATTCACTGTACGAATTAGAATTAAAATTCATGATGAATATCTATAATATCGGTGCATTGTATGTCTTGTTAGCTATAGTCCGTGTGAATTGAACTGTTCATGAAGTTGATTGATTGGTTTTACGCCGTTTTTAACAATTACTCAGTTTTATCACGGCGGCCAGTTCACCTACTCATGCATTTCCTGGTTTTCTCACACCAGTACTCCACACAACGCCGAGCCCCGGTAGCTCAGTCGGTAGCGACATGGGCTATCAATCCAGGGGTTGTGAGTTCGAATCCCGACTCGGCCAACTTTCTTTCCAACGATTGACAAAAGTCAATGCGACATGCGTCATTCGTCTTTCACCAATGGGCTAAATCTATGTGGAAAAGCAGCCAGTTGCTTGGGAAGATTGTTGTTCATGAAGTACATTGCAAGGTCAGTTTGCGTGGTAATACCGATATATAGTCGAGGGCTTGGCGTGAAACGGTTGTAACTCAAAACCTATTTTGAAAACCCTGGATTAGGGGCAATTTTGACCCTTTTGTAAACAATGCAAATTTAGGTGCCATTGCTCACGCTTATAAAGACTTCATGGCGAGGTAAATAACCTTGGTAAAAAAATACCAATTTTAGTTACAACCGTTTCACGCCAAGCACTCGTAGTGTTCACTGACCTCAGTGACGTGACTACGTTAGTTCAATATACAGCCGTACCTGTGTTTAAAGACCACCCATGGGAAGAGGCCAATCCGGTCTTTGTTCACAGGTGGTCTTTTAATTACAGGATAATTTATGCAGAAAATGAGTAATTGGGCAATTAAAAGAGTGCTTTCTATAGACATGGAATTGATAAACAAAGATGGTCTTTAGCACAGGTTTGACTGTACAAGGAACATTTACGAAGCACGAAACCGAATGACATACTCCACGCACAAAATAACTTCTAAATATGGTTTAACATGACTAAGTTTAACCCTTTCCCTCATATAGACGCTTTCTGACGCCTCTGCAGCAGACGGCGTTTTGAAAACATAGTAACAAAAGAAGAAATTGCACAAAACGTGCAATTTCTCCTTTTGCCACAATGTTTTCCACTTTTTGTCATAGGTTATCCATTCAATTATGGAGATTTTCTATTTTTTGATAGTCGTCTGCTGCAGAATTGTCGTATGAGGGAAAGAGTTAATGATAGGAGATGAATCCAAGGCGTATGCATAAACGTAGAAACAACAAAAAAGACAAACAATTCAAATTTCAATTTCATCTCCGTAAAATTAAATTCCGTGTGTTTTCACTGTAAAAACAACAAAAGAAGCACGGATATTGAATTAAGAAGCATAAAAAACAGTTTGGTTTACCCATAAAGTGAAATACAACTACACTAGGACTTGTCAGGGCAAAGGTGATTCTTACTATCATGTGAAACCTGAACGGAGTTCAGGTCAATGCACCAACGCAGTCTAATCAGTGCCTTCAATATTAGCATAACTTTGACAAATAACATAATTGGACTTATTGAAGTAACATTCAGGTGTGCATCGGCGCATGCGTGCGTCTGAGATGGCATATATAGGTTTCCTTTTTTTACCTGACAGTGCTGTGGTTTTAGATATAACATGCATTGGGGCGCATACAACATCAATATCTTTCTAATTACATTTCTGTCAAGTTATTCACCGGCATGAACTATTCTATGTTAAAAACAATTGGGTTAGATGTTTTTAGGCCAAGTCACGAGAGAAATGTTGTCGACTCGATTTTTGGTTTGTTTGTTTGTCTGTAAAAGGTGTTTAGGCCGCTTTCAACAGTATTTCAGTAAAAGCACGGCGTTTCCTTGGGAAGTACTGCTGAGAAGTTTGTGCACCTAGTAGGAAATGCACAATGTTTAATATATTTGTTATTTAACCGACAGGGGACATAACCATGTTCTCTCGTTCTCGAGTTAGACGCTCTTACCAATTTACCACGGAAGCGGTTGAATTTGGTTTATATGAATAATAATATATATATTTATATGATGCAAGTAAAGCAATGCAATAGCATAACGCTTTGGATTAACAACCACCGATATACACTCTACATAAATCTGACACTAAAGGTAATGGAAATGTTATATAAATCGAGACACTTCATTCATTAATTATGAACGTTCCGAGCGAGCCCCGTCAGCACAGGAGGTAAATACGCGGGCTTTCCATCCTGTCAATAAGGAGCTATGAAAGTGTATTAGAAGATGCCCCAAAAATGCCCCAAAATGCAGCTGCGGCAATAAATATCTGCGTAATGTATCGACCAGATCAGCCTGCGCTGTCCGTGCAGACTGATCCGGCCGACACATTCCGTCTAAGGGGGGATAGATACAGTAGTGATTCCTGAAAAGTGTTTATCCGAGTACGCCTGTGTGGCATGCTTAGGCTGATCCGGGTCGAAACTTTACGCAGAGTCCACAATGTTGATTTTCTCACGAGACGGCCTACACATTGATGATTGCCAAGCTACGCCTCTGGATATCACTGGGAAAAAAAATCAAACAGCGTGCATTCCCAATCAATCAATCAAACTAATATGCCCGTTGAAGAATGCATTAACACTATCGATAGTCTACAGTCACCACAATGGCATCAACATTTACCCTTTTCCCATATTCAGACGCTTTTTGACGCCTCTGAAACTTACAAGTTTTGCCACAACGTTTTCAGCTTTATTAAATATATGTTCCTCCAAAGACCTTATAACACATTAGGTCTTTGGTTCCTCCTTTAATAGAGAATTTCCATAGTTTTGACAAAATGTTTTAATCGATGTTTTTTACTGCAATTAGTTATATGTATGAAAGGCGTAATAGAAACGAATATCTAGATGATTAATGATGTTTGTAAGCACTTGGTTAAATTAGAATTAAATGCTAATGATATACCATGTTAGCGATATAATCCGATATAAAATTGTATTGATAGGGAGATAAATACTGTATAGACAAGATTATACCATTCTAAGCGTTTGTGTATTCCCATACATTTGCATTCATATCCATAAATGAAACTCACTATATACGTTCACATTTGATTTATAATTCGTATCTTATCAAAATCATTGAACATGCATTGACATATCAACGTGCAATACTGGAGAAAGTACATTGCGTGACAAAAAAAGACCAGAGCGTGTCCTTCGTTCGAAATTTTACGTAAGCGAAGTCGTGCTTTTTGATTTGTCAACACATATTGGATTTAACACATTATTTCACATTACTTTTTAAAGGTCATCTGCTTTACAAAAAACATCCGAGACGAATAAATTCAACAATCTAGAAACCAGAAACATTTATATTGATAAAGAGTTAAAAATATTGCAATAAAAGGTGAAATTGCTCGTTTTGAGCAATTTCACCTTTTATTGCAATGTTTTCAAAAGTCATGTACAATGGCAGGTGATTGAAAATGGGATTAAATACGTATCAACACACATAGCTTTTAACTAGCGCCGTCGAGTGCTCGGTATGCAAGGATACTATGTAAGTTTTGACGAACTACAAATGCTGGTCATCATTTTTTGAAAATCCAACACAAGTATTTCTCAATTGCGTATATATATATGCCGTTCAACGAGAAAACCAACAGTATGGACTCGTAATGTATCGAGCCAGATCAGCCTACGCAGTACGCGCACGCTAATCCGGGGCGACACATTCCGTCTCAGGGGGATACAGATATAGACTTTTGATTCATAAAAGAGAAAATCCAAAGGAGGCGAAAAGTATTTGTCCAGGTTAGCCTGTGCGGGTCGATACTTTACGCAGAGTCCACAATGCTGGTTTTCTCGTGGAACGTCTCATACACAGTGTGGCATGTTAACACGACGTGTCCCAGCTTAATTTAAGGTTAGAGTTTATTCCTGTAGATAGAGCACGGAGAGAACGTGCATATAACAATCATTTTGGGATCATCTTGAGATCTACAACTTACAGCATGGTTATCAGCTCAAACAGGGAGAATTCTGATGCGAAGATTAAGACTCCGATGTACCAATTTACAGTCTGATCAGAAATGTCATTGTTTATTATGCTGACATTCAGGGTACTTTTAAAATAAGCCTTGTGATTGCAGCATTGCTGTTACAATGTAGTGTAAAGTCTCAAGTAGACGAATAAGATTCATCTATTCTTACGTAGGGTTTCAAACAGATTTATTCCCGATCGGGTCATACCAAAGGCATTCCATTAATTGATTGGTTGGGGTTTAACGCCGTTTTTAACAATTTCTCAGTTATATCACGACAGCCAGTTCACCTACTCAAGTATTTCCTGGTTTTCTCACACACCAGTACTCCACACAACAATCTCCCAAGTAACTGGCTGCTTTTCCATATCAACTTAGCCCATTGGTGAAAGACGAATGACCCATGTCGCATTGACTTTTGTCAATCGTCGGAAAGAAAGTTGGCCGAGCCGGGATTTGAACTCACAACCCCTGGATTGACAGCCCGCGTTGCTACCGACTGAGCAACCGGGGCTCGGCAAAGGCATTAAAAGTGGTAGTAATGTCTATCACTATCGAACTAACTTATCAGAACACTATAGACGAACTACTGGTTCGATAGCCGAGCCCCGGTAGCTAAGTCGGTATCGACGCGGGCTTTCAATCCAGCGGTTGTGATTTCGAACACCAGATCAGCGAACGTTCTTTCCGACGCTTGGCAACGAGTCAATCATCGGAGACGACGCCCTAAATAGGCTAACATTCTCTTTCTAAAAGCAGCCAGTTGCTGGGGAATAACTCGGAATGCTGGTGTGAGAAAACCAATAAATACATTTGTAGGTGAACTTGTCGCCGTGATATTACTGAAAAATTGCTGAAATGGCGTCAAACCCAATAAATCAACCAATCAATCAATTGATCGATCAATCAACCAACCAATCAATTGTCTGTAAAACTCTAGACGTGACTAACATACTAACACCGTCTGTTTTATACTTAAGGCTCGGAATAACTCGAACATTAATAAAATTCAAATATATCATTTAACTCGAACCATTTCCAGGAAAGGATCTGTCTTTTGAAAACAGCTTAAAGGCAATTCTGATCGCTCATACGATGAGGTTTTATCACTTGCTTTGTTTTTTATACTAAACCCATAAGCATAAATGAAATACGAAACAGACAATAAATAAATTAATTTCGAGGGATAACTAGAACATGTCGATAACTCGAAGTAAATGTTTTGTCCCTGTCGGGTTAACGCGAGCATCCCTGTATGTCGTTATTGTTCTCCGGGGGGGGGGGGGGGGGGGGGGGGGGGGTCGGGATTAATGACCAGAAGGTGAACAGAGATGACGATGATTTGAGACTGATCTTATTATTTATGTGTGGCATTAATTTGAAAAAAGTGCGATTCAAATCAAAAGTATTATATGAACCATTTCAGGCCATGTTGTTCAGTTTATAAGTGACGAGGCTGTCAAATCAGTTGTTAGTTACGAGGCTGTCATGCTCTTAGGTTCGAACCCCAGTTCAGCCATTCAGTCCTTTAGACGTCTATCATTGGTCTTAACTGTTTACGAAGGAAGGTGACGTATCTATGACAAGTGTAGATCAAGATATGCCTGTGTAGGCTATATATCAATGATACCTGTTCCAATTAAACACTGTTTTAAGAAGTTTCCTTTCACGTCCTCTGTTGAGTTGATGAACAGTGCAGGTCCAGATAAGACTGCATTGGTGCACTGGTCCAAAATGCTCTCTTAATAATTCATGGAAGAGGGCTCATTGTAACAACAAAGAAAGGGTTCGGACGAACACCTGCCTTGCACTTTTAATTTCTTCAAACCTTCGCCATTTACTCAGAAACACAGCAATCTGGGTCCAATCTGTGGATGATACAAGACATAAATAGCGACGTTACTAAAGAATCCATGTTTTATCAGACAACTTTAATACAACACAACGTTTGTCCGCAAATAACACGAACAGGGTGTCAATAATGTTTAGCACGTGAGAAATTCGAGCTGTTATCCCACGCGCAACCGTCATTTTATGTCCCCTAGTAATATTTCCTATCACTTTTCTGTCAGAGCCCGCGTCCGCCGAAACCAAACCCCTATCTTCATCATATTCGTGAATATCGACGGTCAGTAACAGCGTGTTATAGTTATAGCCTTTGTCGCATTTTCAGAATATAAATCAACAGCGATTGTATATCTTCAGAAGTGGACATGTTATGAATTTGGAAATTTACAATTCGAACGGTTTAAACTGCGGCTTCACTGTTTTGTATAATATTGAGACGTTTTAGGCATGACACAAAAACGTCTCTTCTCATCGATTCGTGAGTGGGTTTTCGTTATTTAGGAATTCCCGGGACACTCATTTGGGCGAGGAGCTGAGCAAACAGGGTATTTTTTTCAAAATGTGTTATGCAAACACGCAAGCTTCAATAGCTTTGTAGCATTTTACGGCATCCCTGGAGGCACCGTTGAAGCAAGTAAAACGACGTTAAATGTTTAATGTGAGGTGCTTCAAGGAAGTTGGTAAAGTAATGGCGTTATGTACATGTAAGGGAATCCCGTAATGACACAAATTGTGCATGGCATTACCTAAACGTTTGTTTAAGATATTCTGTAAATGTTTAACCCTTTCCCTCATATGACAATTCTGCAGCAGACGACTTTGAACATATTTTGACAAAACATAGAAAATCTCCATAATTGAATGGATAACCTATGACTAAAAGTGGAAAACATTGTGGCAAAGGTAGAAATTGCACGTTTTGTGCAATTTCTTCTTTTGTCACTATGTTTTCAAAAAGCCGTTTGCCACGAAGGCGTCCGAAGCGTTTATATGAGGGAAAGGGTTAAGACAATGAAAAGATGTTTGGTATATTAAGTTAAAGTGTACATCATAAGGACACTGAATATATTTGGTATATTGAATACATGTTGAAGAAATTAAATAAGTGTTTGAGAGATGAAATAAACGTTTAAAATATAAAATAAATGTTTACAACATTGAAAGAACTCGGATATATTAGATTAATATTTAAGATATTTAAGAAATACTTAGAATATCATATGCTAGTTTAAGATATAAAATATACGTTTTAAGGCCAATAGTTAAACGTCTAAGCCATTTTAAAATGTTTTTGATAGTACATAAATCTTTATGGTATCAATTATACTTTTAAGACTTTAATTAATTGCTTATGACACTATTATAACGTGTTTAGAAGAATTCTTATATAATACGACTTAAAATGGATAGGTTCGCCTTGACATTCTTTAAATCATTTAAAAATGCGCAACCACGCTTTAAAGATTGGCCATCATTATTAAAATGACCTCAACATATTGCATTTTGTTTAACTCTGTTAGAAATGATAGTCCATCAGTAACTCTTAGATATCTTCGAAAAAAGGCATCAGAGTAAATGACATTGGCTTAATTGCTATTTTAATTCAAGTAAATAACCATGCGCTTAACACTACCGTCTTAAAATTGCAACAGATATTTAAAACGGTTCAGGGAGCCATAAAACCGTCCTACAAACACACGCATGCACAGTTTACCAATGACAATAAAATAAATGCGGGGGTAACAACGGTCACACCGGAATCTTCTTTACTGCAAATAAATAGGACGGTATAAACAAGTTTACGAATTTCAAATAAGCAGTTTAGACGGAATGACAGTAGCGAACAGCAATAAAAACGTTTAATACGTTATTATATTGTCAATGATTTTCTTTATTACTATAATTTTCCCGTTATTCATATTGTCATTTTACCTCGTTCCTATCTCCCTGGCGCAAAATGCCTGTGTGCAATTATTACGAAAGACTTTCATTAGTCGATTATTTGGAACCCCTCCATTTAGAAGGTTAAGTTTTTCATGACACGAGAGTGAGGCCAGGCACGAGCCAATTTTTCTATAAATAGATGGATAATAATGACAAAATCACATGACAGATGTCAGTTTCAGCATAATGTCTGACAGATCGAGTCCGAGTCATGACACAAAAGTCAAAAATATTATAACGGATGCAATTATCAAGCCGTTTCTGTTGGACCGGTAACATTTATTTGTACACATGATACAATCCCATCTATACATGTATAGGGGTACACTCACATACATGTACGTCTTTCGTAGATTATTAAAACAAACTAGAGATATGTTTCTAGAATATGTTCATGATGTCAGAACATTTGCTGTAAGCGTACGACAAAAGGGCCCCCTTTTTAAGGAAGAGTCAGACTGATATAATAAGGTATTAATGTTAAATAACTACCGTTATAGGGTTAACACTATGCAATTATTCTATTTCCCCTTCTTTCACACTTGTATTATATTGGTATTATGATATTTTTCAGTATGTCATATTATTTTTCATTTTATCTGTCTTCATTCCTTTTATTATATTGTCATATTTTTCATTGTTGTCTCTTTTGTCGTTGTTATTTACTTTACTTTTCACAATTAATTATTATCATGCTTTGTGTTATTCCCCTTCCTTCACACTCGTTTTTTTTTTTGTTAGTATTAAAATATTTTCCAGTATTCAATCTTATTTTCATTATTAATTATACATGTTCTCGTATAAGCTTATCTGGATCTACACTGTTCATAAAATTTAATTTGGTCCTTTACACCCATGCACTTGTTCATTGTGTGAATTATTTTGAACATCATCGTAGATCTTGGTCTGAGCTGGTTCAAAAATGTTCACAAAAGCCATTGTGGTTTTTTTTATTCCCATTATAGGTAGGTCCATTTTAGGAATCCGCCGTGGCCGAGCGATTTGGAACCTGACTGCCCGGGTTCGATCCCCAGTCGCGGTGGTCATGATGGAGTGTCTTTAGCCAAGGCACATTTCCTAGCCAAGTACTGGTTTGTTTACTCAGGGATCATGAATAAATGAAATGAGGCTGTGATATAGCTGGAATAATGTTGCAAATTGCGTTAATCTAATCATTTGATAACTTTTATGAGAGGCGTCTGACGACATAGTGACCGTCTCCGTGGTGTTGTGTTGAGAGCGTTCGCCTCGGGAGCGAGAGACCATGGTTCGATCCTCCGGTCAGGTCATACCGAATACTTTATAAATAGGAGTAATGGCTTCCCTCGTGTTCGATCCCGGTCGGGTCATACACCGAATACTTTTAACCGAAGTCCATCTTTGTGCGACCAGGGTTGCCGGGATAAAATTACGACTGACTGGCTGGTGTCAGGATAAATGGACCAGTAGTATTTGCAACTTACCCAGAAAATGCTGGGATATAACGGAAACATTGTGGAAAGTGGCGTAAAACGCCAAGTACAAACAAACAAATTATATTATAACAATTTTCCCTCGGTAAACCTCATGTTGTACAAGCACTGTTGCAGAGTAAATACCAAACAAATAAAACATTTCCCGCGGAACGGGCTCTTTTATGCTTTTCGTCTCCAGTTAAAGGTATGTAGATACGAAAAGCATTTGATATGTTGTGAACCCATTTCGTAATGTATAACCCTATGAGCGTCGTCTCACAGTTTAATGACCGTCTCCATGGTGTTGTTATTAGACCGTTCGCCTTGGGACCGTGAGACCAGAGTTCGATCCCCCGGTCAGGTCATACCATGGACTTTAGAAATGAGAGTAATGGCCTTTCTCGTGGCGCTCACGTTTGCCGGGAAGGATAGAAACAGGACTGAGGCATCAGTGTCAGGATAATCGGTACCGGAAGTACCTGTAATCTATTCAGGTAACGCCGTGATATAACTGAGATGCTGGTGAAAGCGTCGTAAAACACCATTCGACCAGCGGTACAGGGCGTGTTGCCTGTGTAAATAGTGATGACTATGACTTCACGCAATCTCACCATGGGATGCACTGTTCGTTTACACGCGTACCATGGTTCAACATTGGTTGGTGTTCAATTTTGATTAACTTAACTCTTTCACTGCCAACGAGGCAATTAAAGGCTTTTGCAAACCATGCAGATTCAGGTGAGACAGCTCGTCACGAGCTGTCTCTCCAGTAATCTGCATTGTTTGCCACTTAGACATTAAATGTTATCAAATTTCCTGTTGGACGAAAAATGGAGTGACCCAATTGACAACATGGAAGAGTCGACTTTGTAAAATATAGCAGTGAAAGAGTTAATAAGACCCGAGTTTTACAAAATTCAGGCAAAATTTCTAGAATTAACAAAGAATACAACAGTTATAAATACCGTCAACAAATGGAGTGGTCCTATCGTAAACATGGAAACAGCAGACGAATTTGAAAACACATTGGTAAATATATGGAAACTCTTCATAATTGTAATTATTATTGAATATAATTGGAAAATAAGTGGGAAAAGGATAACTGCTTGCTTATCATCAGCAATGTCTTCTTTTGCCGCACTGTTTTCAAATAGTGTCTGCTGCAGGTGCATCAGAATGCGTATGTGCGGGAAAGGGTAAATCACATTTATTTTACAGCCAAATTGGTGAATATATAAATACACCAAAGACTTTAAAAAATGGCAGCATTGACTTTGCCTCCTTTGTGATCAGGACTGTGGATATAGCATTACGACTGACGCGATGGTGTCAGGTTAACCCTTTCCCTCATACGACAATTCTGCAGCAGACGACTTGGAACATATTTTGTCAAAAAATAGAAAATCTCTATAATTGAATGGATAACCTATGACCAAAAGTGGAAAACATTGTGGCAAAAGGAGAAATTGCTCGTTTTGAGCAATTTATTCTTTTGTCACTATGTTTTCAAAAAGCCGTCTGCTGCAGAGGCGTCAGAAAGCGCTTATATGAGGGAAATGGTTAAACACGAGTTTTTTCCTGGAACGGATTTTTTTTGGTTGAAAACATGGTAGCAGCAATTCTGAATGCTCAAACGAGCAATCAGAACTGCGTCGCCGTTTTCTTTATATGAATTTATTGTACCACTGGCTTCTTTTGCATGAAGAACATGTTAAATGAATGACAAGGAGAAATTGCTCGTTTTGAGCAATTTCTTCTTTTGTCACAATGTTTTCAAAAACCCGTCTGCTGCAGAAGCGTCAGAAAGCGTCTATATGAGGGAAAGGGTAAAATTGACAATTAGTACTGGTAACTCGATCAGGAAATGCCGTGATATAACTGAACACTGGTTGAAAGCGGCGTAAAACACCATATAAACAAATTCTTGAAGAAGCTTATTTCAATATTTAAAAAAAAAATGTTAGCATGCGTATTTGTTGATATGTTTCTTTAGCTTGCATGAATCAACTATGACTGTCTGTATGTATACCATTCGTACCATTTATGCATCGGTTTATTTCTATCTATCTTCCCATATAACTGACAAAGACGAAAGACGGCGATTTTAAACCCTGAGACGAATCCCCATAAACCAACGATGATTAATTCTCCAACAATCTATCTTCCCTCCTGGACAACTTTCCATTTTTATTTCGAATTACTACGGGATAGTCCGGGTCCGAATACACCGTTCAATATGTACTTAATCATATCACTGTCCGATTTGATATTGCGATCCGTTAAAACATGCCGCGTCTAGCAAAAAAAAGGTCATACATATTCTTGGGAATTTAAAATGGCTGTCCGATTGTTCGAGGAAAGCTGCTATACTATCATTGTTAAAGTCCTTGGTAGGACCCGAGCGGGGATCGGACCCTGGTCTCCTACTTCCAAGAATGACGCCCGATGTTTAATGCATGTAAACACTTTACTTGTTTTCGTAGAACAGATTAATTTTCGTTTTCAATATTTTACTTCAAATGAGCATTGCTGTATGAACCGTGTTTTGAAAATTTGCATTTAATGCAATCAATTGACTGTGTTTTATATAACTATGTATGCCGCCTCGGTAGTGTGATGGTAGAGGGTCCGCCTTGCGTGTGAGAGGTCGCGGGTTCGATCCCCGGTCTGGTCATACCAAATACTTTAAAATGGTAGTTATGGCTTCCCCTCTATGGCGCTGAAGGTTGTAGGGTTAGCATTACGACTGACTGGCTGGTGTCAGTGTATGTCAATCAGTCAGTACTCTGTGTCCAGATTAAAGTTCTATCGTGGCGATCAGTAAATAAAGATTCCATTCACACAGTGTCATCAATGTTCTTATCCCAAAGAAAACCACCTCGGTGACGGTGGAGCGTCTGCCTCGGCCGCCGGAGGTCGTTGGTTTGATTCGAGAAAGAGTAATACAGATTACTTAAAAATGTTAGTAGTGGTTTTCCCTTTTTGGCGCTCAGGTTTGTCGGCTTAGAATTACGACTGATTCGCTGGTATTAGGATAAACTTACACAGGAAACGCCGTGATATAAATAGAAGATGGCTGAACATTAAAAACATACAAATAAATAAAACAAATCAAATTCTATTGAAAAGTTAATCAATGCGTAAGTGGTTATACTTACGTATCGACAAATATGTGATAGAAGAAAGACCCCTCTTTTGATGGCGTTGCTCCTTCAGACCTGACCGGGCGCTCTTGTTTTCGGTGTTCGATTTCGATCATTTGACAAGTTCGCCAGCCATTGTGATTAATTCGCCAGTATATTACCGATATGTATGATTCATTTAATAAAGAATTTTGTCTACCGTCTATTACAAGACACATTCGTTATTTAAAGAACGAATGGTATTTTTGTCGACGACACAGGTAAAGCAGACATTCGATAAAACGCGACCAGTGCTGGCTGAGATCATCATTGGCCCCATGCCGTCTGATTAACGCCTCCCCTTGTTGCCACTAAATCAAGCGTTCTTGTCTCATAGCATGCCATTCAAACATATTTTCACATTTTCATCCGAAACGTTCTTAACCCTTACCCACATACAGACTCATTTTGAAGCCTCTGCAGTAACAGCTTTTGAAAATAAACGTTGTGAAAAAATGGGACAATTTCTCCCTTTGCCACAGTGTTTTCATGCTTCTGCATAGATGTGTTTAAAGTCATATGCTGCAGATTTGTTGGATGTGGGAAAGGGGGGTTAACTATAACACTTTATTCGGGAGGTGTTTCGTGTGGCGGCGTGGACAAATTATTAGTCATGAAATCGATAATGCAGTCATAGATCTGTATACTTCAGGTATATCTTGTACTCCAGTAAAACCAACCATTATACAATAATGATTATGTTTAGAGGAGAAAATGCAGGACAAAACCTCATTAAAAACGACTTTAATATTGCAATCACAACGTTTATGTTACATCTCACTCGCAAAAATTGTACAACGTCTGGAGTGTATTTTACGTCAGTAACAAATTGTTTAAAAATACCATATGAATAATGTTTAGACTATGTTAGTGGCCATTCTTCCCTCTGTTGTCCGATACAAATGATAACTTCGAATTCCTATTGTATCAAAAGTAGTTAAACACTGTATGTCGTTCAGTGGTGATTTACCTAATGTAAGCCAACATCTGACGCGTTTGCGATTGGTGTAGATCCAGACAGATCGAACTGCGCAGCCTCACAGTTCGATCTGGACGGTATTGGTAGTGAAATGCTCTGAAAAAACTGTGTTGACCCTTTTTATTAACAAAAAACATTTTGGGTCTGATAGCATTGATGGGCATTCAGATTTAACCCAGTTCGTATCTACAGCAGAGGTCTTTTGATAATAGTGTGGCAACAGGAGAAATTGCTCAGCAAGAGCAGTACACAATATACCCGCATACATATAATTTTTAAGCATCTGCAGCAGATAACCTTTGGAAATACTTGGTAAAAAGTGCACTGCCTCCTTTCGTCACAAAGCTTTCAACTGTATTCAATGATACTTTCATTTAACAAAAGTTTCCATAATTGTGCCTAGATGTTTAGAAAGTCGAACTGTTGCAAATTGGTAGTATGTGAAATATCATTAATTCTACCTTAATTTAAAGTTCTCTTTTGTCTGTCTCGACTTGAGCAAGAACGTTCAGGGAAAGTAGTTCCCGTACCAATAAAACCGTGGTTTTAGGACTGGTTTATCGCGGATATTACTACGCTTTCGCAATGAACCCTCATGCTCCCGGGTTATCCCGGGCGGTTTTTCCGTCGACTTCATTTACGTAAATCAATGGGCAGGGAGCGGGAACGGACAGCATTCCATTCCAGAATTATTGCAATGGAAAATAAATGAGATCTTAAAGGCGGATAATGGTCGTAATTCGTTATTGGGAAAACCGGAAAATGGCCCTAAAATGTAATAAATTACTGAGAACCATAGGCCCTCATACAGTCATAAACCTGACTGATGGTTAACCTTTTGCCTCCTTTGTGATCGTTTAGACTCTTCCAAATTATACATAGTGTGAAGGTTAAAAAAAACCATCGAATAGTATTAATCGGAATAGTGTTGAAATAATGTGGGAAAAGTAACTCTTTCAAATTTAATGTTATATAATCGAATGATATACATGTATCTTGCAGATAATAATGTGTAAACTAGAAAATGTCTCTAGAGAAAGTTTTCCTTTGTCGCATACAGCAGAGCGACAAAAATTCTGTACTTTGGAATATTTCTGAACTTTCAGGAAAGGAAGTAAAATAAGCCTTGACACAAAAGGGTACCACAATTCATTTGGCGACACAATATAGGAACCACAATTCATTTGGCGACACAAAAGCGATACCACAATTAATTGTGTACTTATTAACCAGGAAAGCGTACCTTTCACAAAGCAATCTGGGATGCTCAATGTACAAGTAATTGTTCTGTGTATACTCTATACGAATGTAAGTTAACTTATTTGATACCGGTATAGGTAAGATCATCAGGACACCGACACAAGCTTTGAGACATTACTCGAACTCCTCTTGTCGAGAGTAAGCCAATCGGTACTGTTACAATTTGCAAGCAGTGTACACCCGTCATTATCAACCGTCCGAGTATTTTGATCTGGACCTACACTGTTTACCATTTAGTTACAAATGAAATATTCGAGAAACGTTGTCCATTTGGAGCAGGTAGTATGATTCTGCAGCCTTATCTTTCATTTCAGTCGTCATAAATACATTGATGTTAGGTGTTTACAGGACATATGGCACCAATGTTTATGATGGACGTTCTTTGCTAATTCAGTGCAGCTTTTGATAATTCTGAAGTGATTTGCTTTTGGAAATGGAAAGAAAGTTTAGCATAACTAATGCTATTTTTTTTGTTTAACAGTCAATCCATTTTTATCGCAACAAGTATGGAAACCGATTCATGTATGTTTTTTTCTCAAAGTATTCACCCGCTACCCTTATCTTTGAGTTGTTCGCCCTCCGAGAATCACACATTAGCACTTGAGGCATTTCCGAAATACATTCACATAATTATCTCAAAAACGACCGACCTGCCAAATAAAAACCATGTAAACGAAGTACCCTCATGAACTTCTCGTCTTTTCACGATCGGAACGAGAGTGTTATTTACAGGCTTCCGGTCACGTGTTTTAATTAGAGGAAATCAGTATTTTGTAATTGCTCATACTGGTCGCCCTGTTGAGGAAGCATTACAAAATTAGAAACAAATTGGTCTAGAAAGACACCGTATAACACCGATAAGCAGGTTACCGTAATCAACCGAGAATTTATTGGGGCATCGCTTGACAGTAATGACCTGTGATGATCTTTATTCGGGCCGCGCGACTGCCTCGGTATGGGAGGTTGAGGGTTCGAACCCCGGACAGGTCATACTTTAAAAAGACTTGTAAAAACATGTATTAATGGCTTTCATTCCTTGACGTTCAGATTGGGTCCTACTAAATACTGCAAGGACTACAAGGACTACAAGGACTACAAGGACTACAAGGACTACAAGGACTAAACAAGGACTACAAGGACGGCTGTAGTTTGACAAGGGCAGATTACCCTGTAGAGTGTAGGTACAGATCACCCTGTATGGTGTAGGTGGAGATCACCCTGTATGGTGTAGATGCAGAAAATAAAATACAAGGACTACAAGGACATGCAAGGACGGCTATAGTATGACAAGGACAGATTATCCTGTAGAGTGTAGGTACAGATCACCCTGTATGGTGTAGTTGGAGATCACCCTGTATGGTGTGGGTGCAGATCACCCTGTATAGTGTAGGTACAGACCACCCTGTAGAGTGTAGATGCAGAAAATAAAATACAAGGACAACAATGACATGCAAGGACGGCTGTAGTATGACAAGGACAGATTACCCTGTAGAGTGTAGATACAGATCACCCTGTATGGTGTAGAACAGATTACTCTGTAGAGTGCATACTACAGCCGTCCTTGCATGTCCTTGTAGAGGACTACACGGACTACAAGGACTACAAGAACTACACAAGGACTACAAGGACTACAAGGACTATAAGGACTACAAGGACTACACGGACTACAAGGACGACTGTAGTATGACAAGGACAGATTACCCTGTATAGTGTAGGTACGGATCACCCTGTATGGTGTAGATGGAGATCACCCTGTATGGTGTAGGTGGAGATCACCCTGTATGGCGTGGGTGCAGATCACCCTGTAGAGTGTAGGTACAGATCACCCTGTATGGTGTAGGTGGAGATCACCCTGTATGGTGTGGGTGCAGATCACCCTGTATAGTGTAGGTACAGACCACCCTGTAAAGTGTAGATGCAGAAAATAAAATACAAGGACTACAAGGACATGCAAGGACGGCTGTACAGGGTAATCTGTCCTACACCATACAGGGTGATCTGTACCTACACTCTACAGGGTAATCTGTCCTTGTCATACTACAGCCGTCCTTGTAGTCCTTGTAGTCATTGTAGTCATTGTGTAGTCCTTGTAGTCCTTGTGTAGTCCTTGTAGTCCTTGTAGTCCTTGTAGTCCTTGTAGTCCTTGTAGACCTTGCAGTATTTAGTAGGACCGTTCAGATTCGAGGGAATAGCATTATGACTGATTCGCTGATGTCCGGAAAATGGACCAGTAGTACTGGGTCCAATTCCACCAACTTTACTTAACGCTGAGTATTACTTGAATACTTAAAAGCAAATTTCATCAGGTTTGTTTCCGTTATGAAAATGCACAAATATTTCATTTCTTAACCGTTAAAGTATTGTTAGTTAAAAAGGTAACGTTTTCTATGTCAAATTAGTCACTTACTTAAATACATTCCAATATTCATGTATTACAAAATATTAAGAAAACAAAATTGATGAAATATGCTTTAAAGTATTTAAGTATTACTTAGCGCTAAGTAAGGTTGGTGGAATTGGACATTGTTCCATAACTCTGTGTAGGTCACGTCGAGCGATTTCAGGTCCTATTGCTTCCCCGTAACATCGTCATATAACGGTGTGTATGGTGTTTTACGCCGCTGCAACACTGTTTTAGTTATATCACGGCGTTTTCCGGGTAGACTACCGGTACCAATGGTCAATTTATCTGACACCAGCTAGTCAGTCGTTATGATAATCCCAAAATCCAGAGCGCCAATGAGGGTAAGTATTTACTACCAGTTTTTAAATTATTTTGTATGACCCGACCGGGGATTGAACCCTCGACCTCCCGCACCGAGGCGGAGTATTTGTAGAAAACGATCGATTTGCACATCTAGATGTACACTGTATGACAATCATGTCCCCGAAATATTCTTCGCTTTATAAGCGAACAGTGCAGATCCAGATCATATGTGTTGTGACACAGGTGTATCGAGATAGATTAGATGTCCCAAATGTCACGTGGTTGAGTGTCCTGTAGCACCGCTAATAAAGATAAAACACGAATCTAGTTCTGACGGGCCTATCTCTACAAAACCGAACCAGAAGAAAACCCATATTTCGTCGTGGACAATGTTGCCATCAATTTCGACTAAATTTGGACAAAGGCCACGATTTCTCTTAGAAATATGTGATCAGATAAGCACGAAGATCGATCGTTGTGGCCTCTTAATCCTTTTCCACACAAAAAAAAGCCTGCGGCGGACGAGATTGAAAAAATCTAGGCAAAAATCAGGAAATGCCCTATTAATGTAAGAACAATTGTTCAATACAATCGAAAACATTCTTGCAAAAAGGAGAAATTGCTTGGTTTGAAAAAAAAATCTTCTTTTGTCACAATATTTTAAAAAGTCGTCTGCTGATGCACCAGAAAGTGTCTGTATGAGGGAAAATGTTAATCCCCCTTATCTATATTGAAGTCGCTTACACCACTAACCGATCTCGCTTCTATCATTGATCTACGGATTAATCAATTCTCTTCATGACATTTGTCTCTGTCTCTTCCAGGAAAATAGGAAAAGCGCTCGTATCGCAGTCTTTGTCTATAACCCCTTTCCCAACACCAACAAATCTGCAGCAGACGGCTTTGAAAACATCTGGGCAAAAACATAACAAAATCTCTATCAATAAAGCTAGAATTAAAGGAAAAAGTTGAAAACATTGTGGCAAATGGAGAAATTTCTCGTTTTTAGCCATTTCTCCTTTTGTCACAATGTTTTCAAAAGTCGTCTGCTGCAGAGGCGTCAGAAAGCGTCTATATGTGGTAAAGGACATTTTCAGAAAGTTCAGTTTGTATTGTATGGATACAATATAACAGTTTTATTTAATGTGATATTTTAGGCAATCGGCCCATACACATGATACAGCATAATTACATAGCATTAAAAGTAATATCGTTGCATTTTAACGCTTTTTTTTTATGACAGACGCGTTTTGACTCTTTTTCAGCAAACGACTTTTTGAAAAGATTGTGGCAAAAATGAGAAATTACTGTCGCCACAATGCTTTCAATCTGTATTAATAATTCTACTTTCATTTGTAGAGATTTTCCATAGTTTTGCCAAAATGTTTTCGAATTCGTCGGCTGCAGACTTGTTCTATATGGGAAAGGTTTAAACTAAGTATTATATATCTGTAAGAAGTTAAACTCATCATAATTTCATTAAAAAAGAATTAAATCATACAGAAAACATAATGGCGTATATTGTTGAATTTGGGATGTGTGTGAAGTTGGCTCTGTGATCGGTCATCGGCCATCGGTGACAAAAAACGGAACGCCGACCTGGAACACCGAGCTCGGCCATCGGTGTTCGAATTTATATAACAATTTGAACGCCGACCTGGAATATCGAGCTCGTCAATCGGAATTCGAATTCTATAGTAATCTGAACGCCGACCTGGTACACCGAGCTCGGCCATCGGTGTTCGAATTTATATAGCAATTTGAACGCCGACCTGGAATATCGAGCTCGGTCATCGGAATTCGAATTCTATAGTAATCTGAACGCCGACCTGGTACACCGAGCTCGGCCATCGGTGTTCGAATTTATATAGCAATTTGAACGCCGACCTGGAATATCGAGCTCGTCCATCGTTATTCTAATTCTATAGTAATCTGAACGCCGACCTGGTACACCGAGCTCGGCCATCGGTGTTCGAATTTATATAGCAATTTGAACGCCGACCTGGAAAATCGAGCTCGTCCATCGGAATTCGAATTCTATAGTAATCTGAACGCCGACCTGGTACACCGAGCTCGGCCATCGGTGTTCGAATTTATAAAGCAATTTGAACGCCGACCTGGAATATCGAGCTCGGTCATCGGAATTCGAATTTTTATAGTAATCTGAACGCCGAGCTGGAACACCGAGCTCGGCCATCGGTGTTCGAATTTATATAGCAATTTGAACGCCGACCTGGAATATCGAGCTCGTCCATCGTTATCCTAATTCTATAGTAATCTGAACGCCGACCTGGAACACCGAGCTCGGCCATCGGTGTTCGAATTTTTATAGCAATTTGAACGCCGACCTGGAATATCGAGCTCGTCCATCGGAATTCGAATTCTATAGTAATCTGAACGCCGACCTGGTACACCGAGCTCGGCCATCGGTGTTCGAATTTATATAGCAATTTGAACGCCGACCTGGAATATCGAGCTCGGTCATCGGAATTCGAATTCTATAGTAATCTGAACGCCGACCTGGTACACCGAGCTCGGCCATCGGTGTTCGAATTTATATAGCAATTTGAACGCCGACCTGGAATATCGAGCTCGTCCATCGTTTTCCTAATTCTATAGTAATCTGAACGCCGACCTGGTACACCG
Source organism: Serripes groenlandicus (assembly GCA_031761405.1). Classification (NCBI taxonomy): domain Eukaryota; kingdom Metazoa; phylum Mollusca; class Bivalvia; order Cardiida; family Cardiidae; genus Serripes; species Serripes groenlandicus. Next base: position 29,928,774 of record JASEVX010000003.1, read on the forward strand.
AGCTCGGCCATCGGTGTTCGAATTTATATAGCAATTTGAACGCCGACCTGGAAAATCGAGCTCGTCCATCGGAATTCGAATTATATAGTAATCTGAACGCCGACCTGGTACACCGAGCTCGGCCATCGGTGTTCGAATTTATATAGCAATTTGAACGCCGACCTGGAATATCGAGCTCGGCCATCGGTGTTCGAATTTATATAGCAATTTGAACGCCGACCTGGAATATCGAGCTCCTCCATCGTTATTCTAATTCTATAGTAATCTGAACGCCGACCTGGTACACCGAGCTCGGCCATCGGTGTTCGAATTTATATAGCAATTTGAACGCCGACCTGGAAAATCGAGCTCGTCCATCGGAATTCGAATTCTATAGTAATCTGAACGCCGACCTGGTACACCGAGCTCGGCCATCGGTGTTCGAATTTATATAGCAATTTGAACGCCGACCTGGAATATCGAGCTCGGTCATCGGAATTCGAATTCTATAGTAATCTGATCGCCGACCTGGTACACCGAGCTCGGCCATCGGTGTTCGAATTTATACAGCAATTTGAACGCCGACCTGGAATATCGAGCTCGTCCATCGGAATTCGAATTCTATAGTAATCTGAACGCCGACCTGGTACACCGAGCTCGGCCATCGGTGTTCGAATTTATAAAGCAATTTGAACGCCGACCTGGAATATCGAGCTCGGTCATCGGAATTCGAATTTTTATAGTAATCTGAACGCCGACCTGGTACACCGAGCTCGGCCATCGGTGTTCGAATTTATATAGCAATTTGAACGCCGACCTGGAAAATCGAGCTCGTCCATCGGAATTCGAATTCTATAGTAATCTGAACGCCGACCTGGTACACCGAGCTCGGCCATCGGTGTTCGAATTTATAAAGCAATTTGAACGCCGACCTGGAATATCGAGCTCGGTCATCGGAATTCGAATTTTTATAGTAATCTGAACGCCGAGCTGGAACACCGAGCTCGGCCATCGGTGTTCGAATTTATATAGCAATTTGAACGCCGACCTGGAATATCGAGCTCGTCCATCGTTATCCTAATTCTATAGTAATCTGAACGCCGACCTGGTACACCGAGCTCGGCCATCGGTGTTCGAATTTTTATAGCAATTTGAACGCCGACCTGGAATATCGAGCTCGTCCATCGGAATTCGAATTCTATAGTAATCTGAACGCCGACCTGGTACACCGAGCTCGGCCATCGGTGTTCGAATTTATATAGCAATTTGAACGCCGACCTGGAATATCGAGCTCGGTCATCGGAATTCGAATTCTATAGTAATCTGAACGCCGACCTGGTACACCGAGCTCGGCCATCGGTGTTCGAATTTATATAGCAATTTGAACGCCGACCTGGAATATCGAGCTCGGTCATCGGAATTCGAATTCTATAGTAATCTGAACGCCGACCTGGTACACCGAGCTCGGCCATCGGTGTTCGAATTTATATAGCAATTTGAACGCCGACCTGGAATATCGAGCTCGTCCATCGGAATTCGAATTCTATAGTAATCTGAACGCCGACCTGGTACACCGAGCTCGGCCATCGGTGTTCGAATTTATAAAGCAATTTGAACGCCGACCTGGAATATCGAGCTCGGTCATCGGAATTCGAATTTTTATAGTTATCTGAACGCCGAGCTGGAACACCGAGCTCGGCCATCGGTGTTCGAATTTATATAGCAATTTGAACGCCGACCTGGAATATCGAGCTCGTCCATCGTTATCCTAATTCTATAGTAATCTGAACGCCGACCTGGTACACCGAGCTCGGCCATCGGTGTTCGAATTTTTATAGCAATTTGAACGCCGACCTGGAATATCGAGCTCGTCCATCGGAATTCGAATTCTATAGTAATCTGAACGCCGACCTGGTACACCGAGCTCGGCCATCGGTGTTCGAATTTATATAGCAATTTGAACGCCGACCTGGAATATCGAGCTCGGTCATCGGAATTCGAATTCTATAGTAATCTGAACGCCGACCTGGTACACCGAGCTCGGCCATCGGTGTTCGAATTTATATAGCAATTTGAACGCCGACCTGGAATATCGAGCTCGGTCATCGGAATTCGAATTCTATAGTAATCTGAACGCCGACCTGGTACACCGAGCTCGGCCATCGGTGTTCGAATTTATATAGCAATTTGAACGCCGACCTGGAATATCGAGCTCGTCCATCGGAATTCGAATTCTATAGTAATCTGAACGCCGACCTGGTACACCGAGCTCGGCCATCGGTGTTCGAATTTATAAAGCAATTTGAACGCCGACCTGGAATATCGAGCTCGGTCATCGGAATTCGAATTTTTATAGTAATCTGAACGCCGAGCTGGAACACCGAGCTCGGCCATCGGTGTTCGAATTTATATAGCAATTTGAACACCGACCTGGAATATCGAGCTCGTCCATCGTTATTCTAATTCTATAGTAATCTGAACGCCGACCTGGTACACCGAGCTCGGCCATCGGTGTTCGAATTTATATAACAATTTGAACGCCGACCTGGAATATCGAGCTCGTCAATCGGAATTCGAATTCTATAGTAATCTGAACGCCGACCTGGTACACCGAGCTCGGCCATCGGTGTTCGAATTTATATAGCAATTTGAACGCCGACCTGGAATATCGAGCTCGGTCATCGGAATTCGAATTCTATAGTAATCTGAACGCCGACCTGGTACACCGAGCTCGGCCATCGGTGTTCGAATTTATATAGCAATTTGAACGCCGACCTGGAATATCGAGCTCGTCCATCGTTATTCTAATTCTATAGTAATCTGAACGCCGACCTGGTACACCGAGCTCGGCCATCGGTGTTCGAATTTATATAGCAATTTGAACGCCGACCTGGAAAATCGAGCTCGTCCATCGGAATTCGAATTCTATAGTAATCTGAACGCCGACCTGGTACACCGAGCTCGGCCATCGGTGTTCGAATTTATAAAGCAATTTGAACGCCGACCTGGAATATCGAGCTCGGTCATCGGAATTCGAATTTTTATAGTAATCTGAACGCCGAGCTGGAACACCGAGCTCGGCCATCGGTGTTCGAATTTATATAGCAATTTGAACGCCGACCTGGAATATCGAGCTCGTCCATCGTTATCCTAATTCTATAGTAATCTGAACGCCGACCTGGTACACCGAGCTCGGCCATCGGTGTTCGAATTGTTATAGCAATTTGAACGCCGACCTGGAATATCGAGCTCGTCCATCGGAATTCGAATTCTATAGTAATCTGAACGCCGACCTGGTACACCGAGCTCGGCCATCGGTGTTCGAATTTATATAGCAATTTGAACGCCGACCTGAAATATCGAGCTCGGTCATCGGAATTCGAATTCTATAGTAATCTGAACGCCGACCTGGTACACCGAGCTCGGCCATCGGTGTTCGAATTTATATAGCAATTTGAACGCCGACCTGGAATATCGAGCTCGGTCATCGGAATTCGAATTCTATAGTAATCTGAACGCCGACCTGGTACACCGAGCTCGGCCATCGGTGTTCGAATTTATATAGCAATTTGAACGCCGACCTGGAATATCGAGCTCGTCCATCGGAATTCGACTTCTATAGTAATCTGAACGCCGACCTGGAACACCGAGCTCGGCCATCGGTGTTCGAATTTATAAAGCAATTTGAACGCCGACCTGGAATATCGAGCTCGGTCATCGGAATTCGAATTATATAGTAATCTGAACGCCGATCTGGTACACCGAGCTCGGCCATCGGTGTTCGAATTGATATAGCCATTTGAACGCCGACCTGGAATATCGAGCTCGGCCATCGCTGTTCGAATTTATATAACAATTTGAACGCCGACCTGGAATATCGAGCTCGGCCATCGGAATTCGAATTTATATTGTAACCTGAACGCCGACCTGGTACACCGAGCTTGGCCATCGGTGTTCGAATTTATATAGCAATCTGAACGCCGACCTGGAATATCGAGCTCGGCCATCGGAATTCGAATTTATATAGTAATTTGAACGCCGACCTTGTACACCGAGCTCGGCCATCGGAATTCGAATTTATATAGCAATCTGAACGCCGACCTGGTACACCGAGCTCGGCCATCGGTGTTCGAATTTTTATAGCAATTTGAACGCCGACATGGAATATCGAGCTCGGCCATCGGTGTCCGAATTTATATAGTAATTTGAACGCCGACCTGAAATATCAAGCTCGGCCATCGGAATTAGAATTTATATAGTAATCTGAGCCCGGTTTTGTCAGGGGAATGAAAAACTCTTGCTGCTCCTGCAAGGCCATAACACCGAGTATTCCTTTGCCCTTGTATGTGTCACGGGAGTGGTGGAACTGACGGCCCGAGAAGGTACCGTTCGAGCCCGGTGTTGTCACGGGAATGGAAAACTTGCAGAGAGCCTGTGTCTGCGCCCGGGATTTTGTCACGCACGAAGCCGCAAAGCCACATCACAGAGTGCTAATTTCTTAACGAATAACTTGTATATTTATTTATCCATGTACATTAATTGAAATAACTGACACAATATTAGTAAACGTTATGACATCAAATTGAATGTTCTATTCATTTGCATGCGGATGATTGTATACAATGTTAGAAAATTAATATCTCGCCAGACCGTATGTCAACCGAAATATTAATTTTCGCAGGCTGTGAGTAGAAAATTCAAATTGATGAAAACCTATTACAACATAATTTTCCTGTTAGTATATACCATGCACTTTAAAGACAGAAAATGAACCTTATAGCATTTCGGAAAAGGTGTCAATCTATGCATCCTTGCTACTAGTATATCCTTCCAAGGTGTACTGCTTCACAGAAGTTACTTAAAAAACTAATGCGAGTGGTGTTTACGACAAGTGTAGATCCAGATAACACAGCGCAGGCACTTTGTGCTCTGGTGAGCTAAAAACGGACATTTGCTTGCACCCCCAAACAAACTAAAATACAAGAAATAAAAGATTCAGGTATTTACATACGAGCCGGGTTCTACGAAAACGAACGTCTTTAAATGCTATTTGTAACAAACGAGGTTAAAGATAAGTTTACTCATTCATACTTATATATCTCATTACAATGTATATTGTTTAACCAAAAGTTGTTTCTTAGGAGGTTCTAAAAGTGTTCTGCAAACAGTGTAGATTCAGACAATACAGCGCTGAATAGCAAACTGACCCGACTCTAGACTTTTCACAAAGGACCTTATGAGATTGGCACTGCTCAAATACATTTTAACTCGAAAATGGGGCAGGCAATTAGAAAACCGATCTTCTCGACTTTCAATCCAGCGAAGATCCAGATTAGGCTGCAGTCTGATCAAGATCTTTCATATTCGCTATAAAATTGTCTATGCATTCCTAAAGCTTCTTGAGAAGCACTCTGACCAACAATCGAATTTAAAAAATAGACTTTGAAGTTTATTTCAATTACTCTCACAATCTCCGAATGTCGGTTTTCGTACAACGCAGGGAGAATATCGCGCTGAGCATTTAGCAAATTATGATAATTAAATTCAATCTGCAGGATTTGAACTTTTGAAAACATTGTGTCTAAAGGAGAAATTGATTTTGCTTAGCAATTTCTCCTTTTGCCACACAGTTTTCAATTCTATTCAATAATTTTCTTTCGGTTAAAGAGATTTACCATATATTTGTCTACATGCTTTCAAAGTTGTCTGCTGCAAAATTGGTGTTTATGGGAAAGGGTTAATTAAATTCTTTTTATAATGTACAACACACTAGAAAGACAAAAGTACAGAGTGATGCAGAGTCGAATAATAATGATAAGAATTTGCTCCTTCTCCAGCAATGTTTTGTGCATTGTTTAGAATTTACATGTTTCTTTATTAAAGGTTTAACCCTTTCCCACATACAACAAATCTGCAGCAAGATGACTTTGAATAAATTTAGTCAAAAGTATAGAAACTCTCTATAACTGAAGGAACAACAATTTAAAAAAGTTGAAATATTGTGGCAAAAGGAGAAATTGCTCATTATTAGCAATTTCTCCATTTGTCACAATGCTTTCAAAAGTCGTCTGCTGCAGAGGCGTCAAAAGGTGCCTGCATGAGGAAAAGGGTTAACTCATGTTTTCAAATTTTGTTTAATTACCTTTATTTACTTAAATATAATAAGACACCTCAAGACCAAATAAACATAAAAAACTTTCTGGATTCATAAACAAAATGGATTTTAATTTGGTAGGTGCATCAAAAGGCTTATGTTTGAATGTCTGACAGTGTAAAATATTTTTTGTTATTTGTTTTGGAATCTAAACCATATGTTATGTCGTATAATGTGCAGACAAATTACTTGGCTAAAAGCTCTATTATAATGGCTATATAGCCGATTGCGAAGGTAAACAAAAGCAGAGCAGCAGTAGCAATTCAACCAACCAATCTTAATTCAGGTGTGTGAAGTTAGCGCGTAGATCGTAGATCGTAGCTCAACCAAAAATGTAATTGGCTGACCTGGGTCGTAGATCGTAGCTCAACCACTTTAAAAACATTGCGAATTGGTTGTGCTGGGTCGTAGATCGTAGCTCAACCACTACACAAACATTCAGAATTGGTTGAGCTGGGTCGTAGATCGTAGCCCAACCACTTTAAAAACATTGCGAATTGGTTGTGCTGGGTCGTAGATCGTAGCTCAACCACTACAAAAACATTCAGAATTGGTTGAGCTGGGTCGTAGATCGTAGCTCAACCATTTTAAAAACATTGCGAATTGGTTGTGCTGGGTCGTAGATCGTAGCTCAACCACTACAAAAACATTTTAAATTGGTTGAGCTGGGTCGTAGATCGTAGCTCAACCACTTAAAAACATTGCAACTTGGTTGTGCTGGGTCGTAGATCGTAGCTCAACCACTAGAAAAACATTCTGAATTGGCTGACCTGGGTCGTAGATCGTAGCTCAACCATTTTAAAAACATTGCGAATTGGTTGTGCTGGGTCGTAGATCGTAGCTCAACCACTACAAAAACATTCAGAATTGGTTGAGCTGGGTCGTAGATCGTAGCTCAACCATTTTAAAAAACATTGCGAATTGGTTGTGCTGGGTCGTAGATCGTAGCTCAAACACTACACAAACATTCAGAATTGGTTGAGCTGGGTCGTAGATCGTAGCTCAACCATTTTAAAAACATTGCGAATTGGTTGTGCTGGGTCGTAGATCGTAGCTCAACCACTACAAAAACATTCAGAATTGGTTGAGCTGGGTCGTAGATCGTAGCTCAACCACTTTAAAAACCTTGCGAATTGGTTGTGCTGGGTCGTAGATCGTAGCTCAACCACTTTAAAAACATTGTGAATTAGTTGTGCTGGGTCGTAGATCGTAGCTCAACCACTACAAAAACATTGAGAATTGGTTGAGCTGGGTCGTAGATCGTAGCTCAACCACTTAAAAACATTGCGAATTGGTTGTGCTGGGTCGTAGATCGTAGCTCAACCACTACAAAAACATTCAGAATTGGTTGAGCTGGGTCGTAGATCGTAGCTCAACCACTTTAAAAACATTGCGAATTGGTTGTGCTGGGTCGTAGATCGTAGCTCAACCACTACAAAAACATTCAGAATTGGTTGAGCTGGGTCGTAGATCGTAGCTCAACCACTTTAAAAACATTCCGAATTGGTTGTGCTGGGTCGTAGATCGTAGCTCAACCACTTTAAAAACATTGTGAATTGGTTGTGCTGGGTCGTAGATCGTAGCTCAACCACTACAAAAACATTCAGAATTGGTTGAGCTGGGTCGTAGATCGTAGCTCAACCACTTAAAAACATTGCGAATTGGTTGTGCTGGGTCATAGATCGTAGCTCAACCACTACAAAAACATTGAGAATTGGTTGAGCTGGGTCGTAGATCGTAGCTCAACCACTTAAAAAAATGCGAATTGGTTGTGCTGGGTCGTAGATCGTAGCCCAACCACTTAAAAACATTGCGAATTGGTTGTGCTGGGTCGTAGATCGTAGCTCAACCACTACAAAAACATTCTGAATTGGCTGACCTGGGTCGTAGATCGTAGCTCATCCACTTTCAAAACATTCTGAATTGGCTGACCTGGGTCGTAGATCGTAGCTCAACCACTTTAAAAACATTTTGAATTGGCTGACCTGGGTCGTAGATCGTAGCTCAACCACTTTAAAAACAGTGCGAATTGGTTGTGCTGGGTCGTAGATCGTAGCTCAACCACTACAACAACATTCTGAATTGGCTGACCTGGGTCGTAGATCGTAGCTCATCCACTTTCAAAACATTCTGAATTGGCTGACCTGGGTCGTAGATCGTAGCTCAACCACTTTAAAAACATTTTGAATTGGCTGACCTGGGTCGTAGATCGTAGCTCAACCACTTTAACAACATTGCAATTTGGTTGTGCTGGGTCGTAGATCGTAGCACAACCACTAGAAAAAACATTCTGAATTGGCTGACCTGGGTAATAGATCGTAGCTCAACCACTTTAAAAACATTCTGAATTGGCTGACCTGGGTCGTAGATCGTAGATCGTAGATTCCCACTGACACGTAATGCAGAGTATACGCATGCATATAAAACATATATACATACCATACACACGCAAACACAGAACAAAACATGTCAGTAAGGATGTCCTTCGTAGTTGACCCGGACATTCCCACTGACATGTAATGCAGAGTATACTCATGCATATAAAACATGTATTGTTCTGTGTCCCGTGAAAAAAAAAAAAAAAGGGTTTCACTCCATTGTGAAATGTTCGTGCTTCGACTGCCTTGACTAAGGCCTCTATGACGGAGTGCTCCCTTTAAATTACGCGGTAAACTCGGGTAGAAATTCGACTTACGGCCCTTGGTAGCTGTCCCGTGAAAAAATAAAAATGTGTTCCACTCCATTGTGAAATGTTCGTGCTTCGACTGCCTTGACTAAGGCCTCTATGACTGACGGAGTGCTCCCTTTAAATTACGCGGGTAGAAATTCCACTTACGGCCCTGGTAGCTGTCCCGTGAAAAAAAAAAAAAAAAGTGTTCCACTCCATTGTGAAATGCTCGGGCTTCGACTGCCTTGACTAAGGCCTCTACAGAACAAAACATGTCAGTAAGGATGTCCTTCGTAGTTGACACGGACATTCCTTCTGACACGTAATGCAGAGTATACGCATGCATATAAAACATATATACATACCATACACACGCACACAGATAACAAAACATGTCCGTAAGGATATCCTTCGTAGTTGACCTGGACATTCACACTGACACGTAATGCAGAGTATACGCATGTATATATAACATATATACATACCATACACACGCAAACACAGAACAAAACATGTCAGTAAGGATATCCTTCGTAGTTGACCCGGACATTCCCACTGACACGTAATGCAGAGTATACGCATGTATATAAAACATATATACATACCATACACACGCAAACACAGAACAAAACATGTCAGTAAGGATGTCCTTCGTAGTTGACCTGGACATCCCCACTGACACGTAATGCAGAGCAAACACAGAACAAAACATGTCAGTGAGGATGTCCTTAGTAGTTAACACGGACATGCAATGCAAAGCATACGTCTGTATATGGACACATATACATGTATATATAAAACATTGTATACCCATATAAGTGATGTGATATCCATGAAAACAATCTGGGAACAGTAAGAGTCACTCTTGGGGAGAGAAAATATCCTTTTCTCAAATTGTTATCAAGATATATTAAAATATGTCACATGCTCATTTACCAGGGACGGATCAAATATAGTATATGCATGACTAAATGGTGTTCTAGTGGTTGAGCTACGATCTACGACCCAGCTCAACCAAGCTCGGCGTTCAGATTACTATATATATTCGAATTCCGATGGCCGAGCTAGATATTCCAGGTCGGCGTTCAAATTGTTATATAAATTCGAACACCGATGGCCGAGCTCGGTGTACCAGGTCGGCGTTCAGATTACTATATGAATTTGAATTCCGATGGCCGAGCTCGATATTCCAGGTCGGCGTTCAAATTGATATATAAATTCGAACAGCGATGGCCGAGCTCGGTGTTCCAGGTCGGCGTTCAGATTACTATATAAATTCGAATTCCGATGGCCGAGCTCGATATTCCAGGTCGGCGTTCAGATTACTATAGAATTCGAACACCGATGGCCGAGCTCGGTGTTCCAGGTCGGCGTTCAGATTACTATAGAATTCGAATTCCGATGGACGAGCTCGATATTCCAGGTCGGCGTTCAAATTGTTATATAAATTCGAACACCGATGGCCGAGCTCGGTGTACCAGGTCGGCATTCAGATTACTATATACATTTGAATTCCGATGGCCTAGCTCGATATTCCAGGTCGGCGTTCAAATTGCTATATAGATTCGAACACCGATGGCCGAGCTCGGTGTACCAGGTCGGCGTTCAGATTACTATATGAATTTGAATTCCGATGGCCGAGCTCGATATTCCAGGTCGGCGTTCAAATTGATATATAAATTCGAACAGCGATGGCCGAGCTCGGTGTTCCAGGTCGGCGTTCAGATTACTATATAAATTCGAACACCGATGGCCGAGCTCGGTGTTCCAGGTCGGCGTTCAGATTACTATATAATTCGAATTCCGATGGAGGAGCTCGATATTCCAGGTCGGCGTTCAAATTGATATATAAATTCGAACACCGATGGCCGAGCTCGGTGTTCCAGGTCGGCGTTCAGATTACTATATAAATTCGAATTCCGATGGCCGAGCTCGATATTCCAGGTCGGCGTTCAAATTGATATATAAATTCGAACACCGATGGCCGAGCTCGGTGTTCCAGGTCGGCGTTCAGATTACTATATATATTCGAATTCCGATGGCCGAGCTCGGTGTTCCAGGTCGGCGTTCAGATTACTATAGAATTCGAACACCGATGGCCGAGCTCGGTGTTCCAGGTCGGCGTTCAGATAACTATAGAATTCGAATTCCGATGGACGAGCTCGATATTCCAGGTCGGCGTTCAAATTGTTATATAAATTCGAACACCGATGGCCGAGCTCGGTGTACCAGGTCGGCATTCAGATTACTATATAAATTTGAATTCCGATGGCCTAGCTCGATATTCCAGGTCGGCGTTCAAATTGCTATATAGATTCGAACACCGATGGCCGAGCTCGGTGTACCAGGTCGGCGTTCAGATTACTATATGAATTTGAATTCCGATGGACGAGCTCGATATTCCAGGTCGGCGTTCAAATTGATATATAAATTCGAACAGCGATGGCCGAGCTCGGTGTTCCAGGTCGGCGTTCAGATTACTATATAAATTCGAACACCGATGGCCGAGCTCGGTGTTCCAGGTCGGCGTTCAGATTACTATAGAATTCGAACACCGATGGCCGAGCTCGGTGTTCCAGGTCGGCGTTCAAATTGATATATAAATTCGAACAGCGATGGCCGAGCTCGGTGTTCCAGGTCGGCGTTCAGATTACTATATAAATTCGAACACCGATGGCCGAGCTCGGTGTTCCAGGTCGACGTTCTGATTACTATAGAATTCGAATTCCGATGGACGAGCTCGATATTCCAGGTCGGCGTTCAAATTGATATATAAATTCGAACACCGATGGCCGAGCTCGGTGTACCAGGTCGGCGTTCAGATTACTATAGAATTCGAATTCCGATGGCCGAGCTCGATATTCCAGGTCGGCGTTCAAATTGATATATAAATTCGAACAGCGATGGCCGAGCTCGGTGTTCCAGGTCGGCGTTCAGATTACTATATAAATTCGAACACCGATGGCCGAGCTCGGTGTTCCAGGTCGGCGTTCAGATTACTATAGAATTCGAATTCCGATGGACGAGCTCGATATTCCAGGTCGGCGTTCAAATTGATATATAAATTCGAACACCGATGGCCGAGCTCGGTGTTCCAGGTCGGCGTTCAGATTACTATATAAATTCGAATTCCGATGGCCGAGCTCGATATTCCAGGTCGGCGTTCAAATTGATATATAAATTCGAACACCGATGGCCGAGCTCGGTGTTCCAGGTCGGCGTTCAGATTACTATATATATTCGAATTCCGATGGCCGAGCTCGGTGTTCCAGGTCGGCGTTCAGATTACTATAGAATTCGAACACCGATGGCCGAGCTCGGTGTTCCAGGTCGGCGTTCAGATAACTATAGAATTCGAATTCCGATGGACGAGCTCGATATTCCAGGTCGGCGTTCAAATTGTTATATAAATTCGAACACCGATGGCCGAGCTCGGTGTACCAGGTCGGCATTCAGATTACTATATAAATTTGAATTCCGATGGCCTAGCTCGATATTCCAGGTCGGCGTTCAAATTGCTATATAGATTCGAACACCGATGGCCGAGCTCGGTGTACCAGGTCGGCGTTCAGATTACTATATGAATTTGAATTCCGATGGCCGAGCTCGATATTCCAGGTCGGCGTTCAAATTGATATATAAATTCGAACAGCGATGGCCGAGCTCGGTGTTCCAGGTCGGCGTTCAGATTACTATATAAATTCGAACACCGATGGCCGAGCTCGGTGTTCCAGGTCGGCGTTCAGATTACTATAGAATTCGAATTCCGATGGACGAGCTCGATATTCCAGGTCGGCGTTCAAATTGATATATAAATTCGAACACCGATGGCCGAGCTCGGTGTTCCAGGTCGGCGTTCAGATTACTATATAAATTCGAATTCCGATGGCCGAGCTCGATATTCCAGGTCGGCGTTCAAATTGATATATAAATTCGAACACCGATGGCCGAGCTCGGTGTTCCAGGTCGGCGTTCCGGTTTTTGTCACCGATGGCCGATGACCGATTACAGAGCCAACTTCACACACATAGTACTGGCACAGAAGTATCACAATGTCAAGTTATACACAACACGTTTTTTAGAAGTGACCACCGAAGGGAGATTGTCCCTTGGGGAGTTGGTGTCCGCCGTGTCCGCGTCGGTGTCCGTGACCACCAATCTGGGGCTGGGAGACTCTAGCTGATGGGGAGGAGATGCTGGTCTGAGATACGCTGATTCTGGGCTGGCTCTGTCCTCGGAAACCAGATGATCGTCCACCAAAAGAACCTCGGAATCCATCGTCGTTAAAACCATTGTTGTTAAAACCATTGTTGTTGTTGTTAGAGAAAGATCCACCATTAACACCGGCGACAATGTTTACGGTATCAGCATCTTCGATCTGGGCGTTCAGTCCAAAGTTCAGGGAAGAAGAACCGCTAGCGGCTCCAGCTGAGGATCCAGCTGAGGCTCCAGCTCCGCCTCCAACAGCATATGGTACAGGAATAGCTCTCTCGATGTAGTGTGGGACTCGAATCTCTTTATGGATGTAGACGGGTTCACGGATGTACTTCACAATCGGAATGTATTTGATGTGAACCTTATGCTTTATTGGTATCTTAGGATACGGCATGAAAGCCTGCGACAAGGTCACAACACACAGGAGTAAGAGTCCGCTGGCGATCATCTTTAAAGTAATATCGTGTCTGTATACCAGTCAGTGATGGAATGATAGAACGATGGGGCTTGGACACTTTATATACTGACCAATGTACGATCACCTGTCATCGAGTACATGTTAATTACCAACATGAATATTCATTAAGTAATTAACCTTTTTAACTCGAAAAGAGTACCTTTGAACTAAATATATCAATATGTTTGTGTGCTAAGTTTTATCCTCAAAAAGACAACAAACTGGTATCATCAATAGGTACACAAGTGGAATGTCTAATAATGAATATAAAGGCTTTTTCGACATTTTCTGACAAAGTTTATAGTTGAAATTGTGTGAATTGCAGCGTTATTTTTCTATTTTCAGCTATGTTGCATTGGTCCAAGTTTTCGGCCGTCAAATGTGTCTGGTGAAAATGATTACATCCATATCCAACGAGTGATTTGTCAAGTACAATTTTATTTTTGACACATTGTGTAATAACCTGATTAATTATACGACTCTTGTCTGTGACAAGATGGAAGGGGAAAATTCAACATTAAACCTTTCCTCTATACAACTAAACTGCAATAGGCGATTTTTGAAAACGCCCTGGAACATATATATACAGGAACTTTAATGAATAGAGATGGAAACATGTTGGCAACAGAAGAAACGTCTGCTGCTCCTGTGTCGCAAATGTATCAGCAGATAACTCTGTTTACGCACCTAGGTGTATACATGTATTCTAAAAGTATTATCTCGCTCTTCATCATTCGTTTCGTATATATTAACCCTTTCCAACATAAAGTCGCCAAGGAGAGCAGCCATTTTCCATTGAAAATAAGTATCATGTATTTGTGTTAACCCTTTCCCGCTATGCGACGCATGTGCAGCAAACGACTATTGAAAACATTGTGCTAAAGGAGAAATTGCTCATAATGAGCAATTTCTACATTTGCCACAAAGGAATCAACTCTGTTCAAAAGGAATACTATCATTTTATATAACGTTTTTTTGGACATCATTTCAAAGTCGTCTGCTGCATATTTATTGCATGTTGGAAAGGTGGGGTTCATCGTATCACTCATTAACTTCACTGACACATTTCAAGATCAAGAATGATAAAATCGAGTCCGGCAAATCAACGGGATAAAGGTGAATATCAACATAATTGAGTGATGGCACCCGGGGTAAACAAAACGCATGGCTTTGAAGTCACGGGTTCGATTCCCGACCGGGTCATACCACATACTTTAAAAATGATAGCCTTCCTTGGCACTCAGAGTTGTGGGGTTAGCATTACGACTGACTGATTGGTATCAGGATAAACTGACCGGTAGTATTGTTAACTTACCAAAGAAACGCCGTTATATAATTGGAACATTGACGAAACAGGCGTAAAACACCAAACTAAAACGCTTCTTGAAACATTCCGTTGCTAATATGCAGATGCGCAGGTTTATATGGTTCTATAACTGTTTCAATTCGATTTGATCGTTATGACCACTTATTTCATTTGTTGGTACGTTTGAAAGGTGTTTTACGCCACGTTCAGTATTTCAGTTATAAGACAGCGTTTCCTGGGTCAATTACCACCAATTATGGTAGGTTTATCCCGACACACAGCACATAAGTCGATGTGCTATCCTCGCTAAGGAGGGAAGCCACTACTACCATTTTAAAGTCTTTGTAAAAGACCATCATTCTTGACTCTTGACGCTTCGTACTAATTAGCATCGGAGTGCATTTCTACTAACCTTTAAAGTCACGTAGGCTCTTTCCCTCCTGAAATTGGTTTCATACCGATTTTGGCATTTATGTATTATCTGTGGGATTGTATTGCTTATGATTGGTAAATGAGAACTGAACGATGTTTAGCAAGATGAGACAGTATGTGTGTGTACACTACTTTGGATCTACAATTTTCAATGATACTGCTCGAAGTATAGTAATGATACTGGAAAACAGAAGGTCACTTGACTGTGAATCATCAACGAGTTAAGATTCAGACCAATCTGTGGTTATTTAGCTCTACAATTTATCCGACATTTAAGCACTGAAGGATTAGAGAAACATACGACAGATATCGTCCCTTTGGATCATATTGTAGAAATGCGTAGACTAATCTGTATTTAACTATTTACCCTTGTAGTAAATACCTTGATGTCGAATCGACTGGAGTACGGCCCGTGCATATATAATACATACAAACATTTCCAGTTTGCCAGTGTTGAGTATTTCAGTTATATTACGGCAGCAAGTTCATGCGTTTCCTGGATTGTCTGCACCAGTACTGCATACAACATGCTTTCATATCATGGGCATATGGCTGTCTTCCAATTGAAAATTTCAGCCGATGATGACAAATTAGTGTTGGGTGATTCGAACTCACGACTTCCTAAACGAAAAATATACCTGCCATTGTTACTGAATGAGCCATCGTGACTGGAAAGTTTCTGCGTGCCTTGTTTGAATTTGGTATCATTTTCTGATGACTTTTCCAGACAGTTTTTGTATATTGCACTAGACATGTTACGCCATTTAATTGTCATCGCAACACGGAGTGCGTTAATTTTAATACCGTGTCATTTGTTCCTGTTAGTCTCTGTCAACAAAACGTCACGTCACTCACCCCCGGGTTTAACGTAAAGATGTACAATATGCGAGTGTATTATTTACTTTGAAAAGTCGTGTGTTTATATCTGTATCAGACCACTATTGAACATAGTGTAGCAAAACGAACAATTGTTTATAATGCCATAACATTTACATCTATATTCAACAATGAAACATTCCTTTAATGAGAGTTTACATATGTTTGACTCGATTTGTTGAAAGACGGAAGGATAAAAAATAATTATGTTTTTTTTTCTAATCCCACTTGTTATCATAGCAATTTAACTTTTATTTCACGGGTGCTGTCCTTGATGGGTCAGTATTTTTCAAAGCATATCCTAGTTGAACATGTTTATATATAGACACGTCATCGTACATATTTATGAATAAATAAAACAACAATAAAACAACGAGTTATTTTTTGTGCGTTTTCAGTTAACTCCTCCAAAACATCGCATTTTTCGTCAAACCCTTAAATGTTGATTTAGATTTAGAAAAAAAATAAAATGGGTTCAATCTACCAAAGATGTTGTTTTTATCCTTTTCTGCACTCTAGAGGCCACATTTGTTAAGTGGTGTATGTTTTAATACTTGAACTTTGAATGCATACTTGCCAATCATACAATCAATGAGTGTCTTAAAAGGCATCACTCAAATCAATTTTAATTACAAATTATGACCCTTTCCTTAACTATGCCCCTTTCAAGAGTATGAACTTCCTGCAGTGATAGTTCTAGTTCGTGAATGCATCGAGTACCATTCATAACCTTCCTGACGGGCGTATTTTGTGGCAATTTGTTACTCTTGTTAACACTAGGAAAGTTATGCTCAGTGAAGAATATTCTTCGGTTGCTAGGAGCGAAGATAAACGGTCACCAAGGAATACAGTGTAGCCCTCGATGCGAGCACCTCGGTGGTGTAGTTGTAGATAGACTTCCTCGGGTGCGGGACAGACCTGGTCATACCAAACACAATTTAAAAACGGTAGTAATGGCTACACTTCTTTGCGCTCAGGGTTCCGGGGTTAGCATTAGTGGATGGCGTCAGGTTAAAGGGAACATTAGTACTGGTAACCTACCCAGGAAACGCCGTGATATAACTGAAACATTGTTGAACGCGGCGTAAAACACCAAACAATAAATAAATAAATAAATAACAGCCCTAGATGCCCTGAGTTGGGGTTTTGCAAACTTACACTTACTCTGCAAAGTCAAAATAATCTAAATGTCCCAATTAAGCTTGTCCGTAAAAATCGCACATTTGGACAAATATAAATGTATGTGCGGACTAACTGTTGTGAGAAACGGAGAAATCGTCTGTTCAAACTGACGTCTCCATTTCTAATCAATAAATATTTCTGCAAAGTTTCAACGACGTTAGATTCACCTAATGAAATATTTTAGTAATCTGATAAAAAAGCATTACACTTCTTGACAAAGACAAATAAAACAGAATATAATATTTATGAAAACTGCTTTTATTCACTTCTAAACACTCATGAGAAAACCATGACCGTTCATTAAATAATAAATAAATTAATCAAATAAATTAACAATATTATCGAGTATTGCCGACAAAGTAAACACAATTCTGAATCTGCAGTAGAAAAAATGCTCACCTTATATGTTGAAGTAATGCAAATTACTTCATTTTCCCCAGGAAATGTTATCATTTCGGTGGTTAAAGTTCAAGCAAGCATACAAACATACACACATAAACGAGTGACACAGCAGTGAAAGAAGTGTCTGACTGAAATCCTAAATACAATAGTGAATGGATACTTGCTTGCTCTTGCTACATAGAAATATATTCAAAAGTACAATTATCTAGACCTTAGTTTCTAACAAATCTACGGGTCACACATTAACATATTTTTAAAGTCGAACCAACTGAGAATTTAAAAGTACTGGCACAGAAGAATCACAATGTCAGGTTCTACACAACACGTTTTTTAGAATTAACCAAGGAAAGATGAATGTCCTTTGGTGAGTTGCTGTCCGCCGTGTCCGCGTCGGTATCCGCGTCGGGGTCCGTGACCGCCAATCTGGGGCTGGGAGACTCGAGCAGATGGAGAGGAGATGCTGGTCTGAGATACGCTGATTCTGGGCTGGCTCTGTCCTCGGAAACCAGATGATCGTCCACCAAAAGAACCTCGGAATCCGTCGTCGTTAAAACCATTGTTGTTAAAACCATTGTTGTTGTTGTTGTTGTTGTTGTTGTTGTTGTTGTTGTTAGAGAAAGATCCACCATTTACACCGGCGACAATGTTAACGGTATCAGCATCTTCGATCTGGGCGTTCAGTCCAAAGTCCAGGGAAGAGGAACCTCTAGCGGCTCCAGCTGAGGATCCAGCTGAGGCTCCAGCTCCGCCTCCAACAGGATATGGTACAGGAAAAGCTCTCTCGATGTAGTGTGGAACTCGAATCTCTTTATGGATGTAGACGGGTTCGCGGATGTACTTCACAATCGGAATGTATTTGATGTGAACCTTATGCTTTATTGGTATCTTAGGATACGGCATGAAAGCCTGCGACAAGGTCACAACACACAGGAGTAAGAGGCCGCTGGCGATCATCTTTACAGTAATATCGTGTCTGTATACCAGTCAGTGATGGAATGATAGAACGATGGGGAATTGGACTCTTTATATACTGACCAATGTACAATCACCTGTCATCGAGTACATGTAAATTACCAACATGAATATTCATTAGGTAATTAACCTTTTTAACTCGAAGAGTACATTTGAACTAAATATATCAATAGTTTGTGTGCTAAGTTTTATCCTCAAAAAGATAACAAACTGGTATCATCAATAGGTATACGAGTGGAATGTCTAATAATAAATAAAAATGCTTTTTCGACATTTTCTGACAAAGTTTATAGTTTAAATAGTGTGAATTGCAGCGTTATTTTTCTATTTTCAGCTATGTTGCATTGGTCCGAGTTTTCGGCCGTCAAATTTGTCTGGTGAAAATGATTACATCCATATCCAACGAGTGATTTGTCAAGTACAATTAAGTAATTTTTGACACATTGTGTAATAACCTGATTAATTATACAACTCTTGTCTGTGACAAGATAGAAGGGGAAAATTCAACATTAAACATTTCCCCAATACAACTAAACTGCAGTAGGCGACTTTTGAAAACGCCCCGGAACATATAAATAAGTTCTCAATACAGGAAATTTATTGAAGGAGAAACGTCTGCTGCTCCTGTGTCTCAAATGTATCAGCAGATAACTCTGTTTACGAACCTAGGTGTATACATGTATTCTAAAAGTATTATCTCGCTCTTCATCATTCGTTTCTTATATATTAACCCTTTCCCACATATAGACGCCAAGGAGAGCAGCCATTTTCCATTGAAAATAAGTATCATGTATTTGTGTTAACTCTTTCCCAAATGTAAACGCATTGCGACGCATGTGCAGCAAACGACTATTGAAAACATTGTGCTAAAGGGGAAATTGCTCATAATGAGCAATTTCTACATTTGCCACAATGGAATCAACTCTGTTCAAAAGGAATACTATCATTTTATATAAGTGTTTTTTAGACATCATTTCAAAGTCGTCTGCTGCATATTTATTGTATGTGGGAAATGGGAGGTACATTGTTTCACTCATTAACTTCACTGACACATTTCAAGATCAAGAATGATAAAATCGAGTCCGGCAAATCAACGGAATAAAGGTGAATATCAACATAATTGAGTGATGACACTCGGTGTAAACAAATCGCATGGCTTTGAAGTCACGGGTTCGATTCCCGACCGGGTCATACCACATACTTTAAAAATGATAGCCTTCCTTGGCACTCAGAGTTGTGGGGTTAGCTAGCATTACGACTGACTGGTTGGTATCAGGATAAACTGACCGGTACTACTGGTAACTTACCAAAGAAACGCCGTGATATAACTGGAACATTGAAGGAAAAGGCGTAAAACACCAAACTAAAACGCTTCTTGAAACATTCCGTTGCTAATATGCGGATGCGCAGGTTTATATGATTCTACAACTGTTTCAAATCGATTTGATCGTGATGAGCACATATTCCATTTGTTGGTACGTTTGAAAGGTGTTTTACGCCACGTTCAGTATTTCAGTTATAAGACAGCGTTTCCTGGGTCAATTACCACCAATTATGGTAGGTTTATCCCGACACACAGCACATAAGTCGATGTGCTATCCTCGCTAAGGAGGGAAGCCACTACTACCATTTTAAAGTCTTTGTAAAAGACCATCATTCTTGACTCTTGACGCTTCGTACTTATTAGCATCGGAGTGCATTTCTACTAACCTTTAAAGTCACGTAGGCTCTTTCCCTCCTGAAATTGGTTTCATACCGATTTTGCCATTTATGTATTATCTGTGGGATTGTATTGCTTATGATTGGTGAATGAGAACTGAATGATGTTTAGCAAGATGAGACAGCATGTGTGTGTACACTACTTTGGATCTACAATTTTCAATAATACTGCTCAAAGTATGGTAATGATAATGGAAAACAGAAGGTCGCTTGACTGTGAATCATCAACGAGTTAAGATTCAGACGATTCTGTGTTTATTTAGCTCTACAATTTATCCGACATTAAGCACTGAAAGATTCGAGAAACATACGACAGATAGCGTCCCTTTGGATCAGATTGTAGAAATGCGTGAACAGATCTGTATTTGCCCTTCTAGTAAATACCCTGATGTTTGATTGCCTGGAGTACGGCCCGTGCATATATAAAACATACAAACAATTTCCTTATTGCCAGTGTTGATTGAAATTCATCACCGTTTCTAGAAAGTATTTCAGTTATATCACGGCAGCCGGTACATCTTAACATGCGTCTCCTGGATTTCCTGCACTATATCTCCATACAACATGCCTTCCTGGGCATATAGATGTCTTCCAATTGAAAATTTCAGCCAATTGGTTGAAGACGACAATAATGACAAATTAGTGTTGGGTGTTGGACAAGCCATAATTCAAACTCACGTTTGCCAAAACGAAAACTCTAACTGCCGTTGTTGCCGAAACAGCTATCACGATGCGGTAGTGTTTGCATACCAAGTTTGAATTTGGTATCATTTTCGGATGACTTTTCCAGACATGGTTTTTGGGATAGGGGCGTTTCGCCACTATCTCATAGCGAAGCTGCTTTCGAAAAGTCGGATTAAAGCTGCAACCGCAGTCCACATGTGTATACCTACACCAAAATCGAGTTTTGATTGGTTATAATCTGCCTTTTCAACGATTTCATTGGTTCGACCGAATCACAAAACCCTCCGCTTGCATAAATTTATGAGACAAAATAGTTTCTATGAATGAAACTCACTCTGAACTATGGTTGACCTCAATGTCAGTAGTGTGAGGTAACGTCGACCGTTCTGTGACCCCATTAGTTTACAACAGTCGACTTATAGAGAAATGTGCAAAGCACTGTAAATACAATTATTGAAAGGAGTTGAAACCATTGTGGCAAAAGTAGAAATTGCCTACGAAAAGCAATTTCCCCTTTTGTCACAATGTTTTCGATTGTCGTCTGCTGCACATGTGTCTGTAAGCGTCTGTAGGCGGAAAATGGTTACATCCTTCCCATGGAAGCGGAACCCTTTCCGTGATACTATAACAGTTCGAATATTTAAAAAATATTGTTGAAAATGGAGCTATTGCTGACAATGAGCAATTCCTCCTTTTCACACAATGCTTTCAAACACGTTTCAAATTAATTATTTTCATATTTAAACGTTTTACTATGGACGTTCTTTCCCTCTTTCTCCCTTCCGGACACATTTTGAATAACATGCTAGAGATGAATGATTACGAGCAATTTTGCCTTACATCAAGGGGAAAAATATATAGTTGAAACCTTTGTGGAAAAAGAGGAAATGGGTCATGATAAACAATTCTGCAGCCGTCTGCTGCACATGCGTCAAAAAGCGACTGTAAGCGGGAAAGGGTTGAACCGTTCCCGTTATAGCTACTTAGTTACAAACAAATGTTGAAAGTATATTTGCAAACGGAGCAATTGCTGACAATGAGCAATTCCTCCTTTTCAAACAATGCTTTGAAACATGAATCAATTTGTTTCTATAACCTAGATAACGAAAACATTTGTCTACAGTTATTATTTTAACCTTTGCCCCTTTTAGACACATTTGACTAACCTTAACAGATGAATGATAATCAACAAGTTTGTCTTTTTCCACAATGTTTTCATCACTATTCAAAATCATACTTTTATTAATTCAGGTCAATAGTTATGCCTTAGTTCAATGTTGTTTGCTGTATATTTAGTCTATGTGGTCAAGGTTAAGGAATACTGTAAACAAACTTGTTACAACATAATTCGTCCAAAGCGAGAGGTTCTACTGTGTATACATGCCATGAAATAATGTTACAAACGGTCTCACCGCTACTGGGGAATTGTTGGTAAAACAGGTCGCGTTTTGTGTTGAATATTCTCATGTGTCGCTGTATGTAGACCCTACTAGGAAATAGAAATTAAATCTACAAATTATAGATAAGTTAATTTCAACATTGATTGATTGGGATTTAACGCCGTTTTTAACATTTCTTCAGTCATATCACGGCGGCCAGTTCACCTACAAATGTATTTCCTGGTTTTCTCAAACCAGTACTCCTCACAACAATCTTCCCAAGCAACTGGCTGCGTTTCCACATAGACTTAGCCATTGGTGAAAGACGAATGACGCATGTCGCATTGACTTTTGTCAAACGTCGGAAAGAAATTTGGCCGAATTTGTCAACACATCCGAGTTATAACCGCAAGGTCAATATTTATTTTATTATTGAGAAGCTTCTAGCGATTTTGGGACTAAAATTATAATGTATATGCATTTGCGTTAATTTAAGACTCAACGTTCATCAACGTGTAATATAGTCCTAGATGTATCTGTTGACAAATAAACTAGAAATGTAGTCTAAATAGGTTTTTGAAAATTAACCTTGACGGTCCGGTCCCGTTTCGGAGATACAATTAAATTGCAAATACTTTACAAATACCATAATCTAAGCTGACGTGTTTTGACGCATCGAACCAGTCTTCTGTAATCAATACTTGAGTTGTCTCCGTCTGTAAAGCTTGGAGGTATAATCCGGCGTCCGGCCGGCTGTCTGCCTGAATGTGCATTCGTCCGGCCGTCATGGATTGCATGTATTGGTTAACACGTTGTTTCTGTATGGCAGATTTATTTCAAAGTGGTCACAATTATACCCGTGTGATCAGGAGAACGGCAAAGTACTAGGTACATAACTCTGGTCTGTTTTTTCAGTTATCTCCATTTTTCCTTATTTAGTTCAGCGATTGTCTCAATTAACTTTCATTGTATCAATTTCAAACTTGGTTTGTATGTAACTTATGACCTACATATTTGCAGTGCACCATTACCATAAATTAAGCATGCTGCGTTTGGAGTGTGTATATTTTTGTCTTTCAATGTTCTCCCTTATTATATGCAACACATGCGTTCCGTGAAATTCCCTTTTTCGTTAATGAGTGCTTCCCCAAGATTTGTACTTCGTCAAATCTAATCTGTTTTTTAGGTGTAAACTCAATTTTTTCATTTCTTCGGTTATTGTCTCAATATATGTCCAATATATCAATTTAAGACTTGGTGTATAGGAAACTCAGAGCTGCAATTGTGCAGTGCAAAAGAAACATAACTCTATCATGCATTCGATCGTCTTTCATTTATCAGCATGATTACAATATACATTGTGGATCTTTAGTGATTTCTGAACTAGAAATATTTTAATTAAGGGTAGCTGCTCGGGTTTTTTTTGTCAATCTTTTGTCCTTCGATATTTTGTTTATACAAGAAAAGGGTAAAACTTTGACAAATGAGGTATATGTTATTGGCAGGCAATATGTGTTGCTTCAAACATTTTTGGTTTGGTTTGTTTAAAGGTCATTGTTTCATTGTTTCAACAATGTTTGTCCATATGATCTATGCCATATGTTTTCAATTTACATATGCCCCCTATACCATCAGCGCTTTCAGCGCTTTGATTGTATATTGCACTAGGCATGTTACGCCATTTAATTGTCATCGCAACACGGAGCGCGTTAATTATAATACCAATTGCCGAAACAGCTATCACGATGCGGCAGTGTTTGCATACAAAGTTTGAATTTGGTATCATTTTCGGATGACTTTTCCAGACATTGTTTTTAGCTCACCTAAGCACGAAGTGCAAGGTGAGCTTTTGTGATCACTCACCGTCCGGCGTCCGGCGTCGTCGTCTGCGTCGTCGTCGTCGTCATCGTCGTGGTCGGCGTCTGTTAACAATTTCCTACAAATGACTTCTCCTACTAAACCAATGGAATGGTCTTTAGGTGGTCCTCTTTCAAAGTTGTTCAAAGAAATTAATTCCAAGTAGAACTTTGGTTGCTGCGGCATCAGAAAAGGGGAAAATTGCCAAATCTTAAAAAATCTTCTTGTCCTAAAGTACTGTCCCGATTTGAAAATTATTTTTCACAAATGTTTCTTGGGATATCTTCTACCAAGATTGTTCAAATTTTTCTGATACGTTGAAAAACATGGCCGCCAGGGGGCAGAGCTTATTTTCCTTATATGTGTATTATTGTTAAAACTTTAAAAATCTTCTTGTCCAAAAGTAATGGACCGATTTGAATATTTTTTTGCACAAATGTTCCTTTGGACACTCTTTACCAAGATTGTTCAAATATTTTCAATCCGTTCAAAAACAGGGCCGCCAGTGGGATGGAGCTTGTTTTCCTTATATGTGCATTGTTAAAACTTTAAAAATCTTCTTGTCCAAAAGTACTTGCCCGATTTAAAAATTATTTTGCACAAATGTTTCTTGGGGCACCCTTTACCAAGATTGTACAAATATTTTTGATCCGTTGAAAAACATGGCCGCCAGGGGGGCGGAGCTTGTTTTCCTTATATGTGTATTGTTAAAACTTTAAAAATCTTCTTGTCCAAAAGTACTGGCCCGATTTAAAAATTATTTTGCACAAATGTTCCTTGGGGCACCCTTTACCAAGATTGTTCAAATATTTTTGATCCGTTGAAAAACATTGCCGCCAGGGGGCGGAGCTTGTTTTTCTTATATATGCATTGTTAAAACTTTAAAAATCTTCTTGTTCAAAAGTATTGGCCTAAAAAGAGTAAAAACTTTGAAAATTATTGAAGTTCTGTTAAATCAGGTGAGCAATATATGGCCCTCTTGTTGTATATTGCACTAGACATGTTACGCCTTTTAATTGTCATCGCAACACGGAGCGCGTTAATTATAATACCGTGTGATTTGTACCTGTTAGTCTCTGTCAACAAAACCTCACGTCACTCACCCCCGGGCTTAACGTAAAGATGTGCAATATGCGAGTGTATTATTTACTTTGTTCATAATGTCATAATATTTTCGTCTGTATTCAACAATGAAACATTCCTTTAATGAGAGTTTACATATGTTTGACTCGATCTGTTGAAAGTCGTTTGTTGTAAATATATTTGTAAGTGGAAAAGCAAAGTTCTAGTTAAGGTGCATTTTCTTGTTCTAAAATCTTTATTTAACATTCAAACCCTATGTTGTCGGTACTCAAAATTTTGAGTAACCACAAAATGATTTGGTTGAGTAATAAGAGACATATTGTGAGGAAAAGGCCAGTTTTGACACTCCCTCTTATCTAGTCCCCTAGTTAAAACAGATACAGCTTGCTTAATATCGGTCCTCTATACCATTGGGTTTTATTTTATGAATTTTGAAAATGACCAATTCAATATCGGTAAATCCAAATGTGTGTAGACTCTGAAGCGATTGTGATAAACTCACACATTGTTATATGAACATAAAATTATTTAGGGATTGAATTAATGTTCCATACATATATAAGTATATGCACGATGTTTAGTTCATCCTCCCTGTGAGTGCAATTACCTCATCAGTATATGTAGTTTCAGTTTATTGATTGGTTGAGCTGTACTGTGAAGCGGGGATTCGAATCAGGGCTCAACTATCATATTACTTTACTATTATTAGTATTAGTATTAGCTGTAACATACTGCTTTATTATGTCACGTTGATAACATAAATGTACATACAGTAGTATGTAACAAGAATCATGAATGTTTACGTTACAAAATAAAGAGTTTGAATCTTGAATCTTGAATCTATTTTTTTAGACTGATAAAAAATAATTATGTTTTTTTTTTACTAATCCCTCCTGCTATCATGATGTGTCAGTATTTGTCAAAGCATATCCTAGTTGAACATGTTTATATATAGACACGTTATCGTACATATTTATGAATAAATCAAACAACAATAAAACAACTAGTTATTCTTTGTGCGTTTTCAGTTAACTCCTACAAAACATCGCATTTTTCGTCAAACCCTTAAATGTTGTTTTAGATTTAGAAAAAATAAAATGGTGTCAATCTACCAAAAATGTTGTTTTTATCCTTTTCTGCACTCTAGAGGCCACATTTGTTAAGTGGTGTATGTTTTAATGCTTTAATTTTGAATGCATGCTTGCAAAGCATACAATCAATGAGTATCTTAAAAGGCATCACTCAAATAAATTTGTATTACAAATTATGGCCCTTTCCTTAACTATGCCCCTTTCATTAGTATGAACTTCCTGAAGTGATAGTTCTAGTTCGTGAATGCATCGAGTACCATTCATAACCTTCCTGACGGGCGTATTTTGTGGCAATTTGGTACTCTTGTTAAAACTAGGAAAGTTATGCTCAGTGAAGAATATTCTTCGGTTGCTAGGAGGGAAGATAAACGGTCACCAAGGAATACAGTGTAGCCCTCGATGCGAGCACCTCGTAGGTGTAGTTGTAGATAGACTTCCTCGTGTGCGGGACAGACCGGGTCATACCAAACACAATTAAAAACGGTCAGGGTTCCGGGATTAGCATTAGGAATGAGTGGCTGGCGTCAGGATAAATGGAACATTCTAACACTATTGACAATTTCTCTTATATACACAAAGAAGGATTTGAGCGTGATCTAAATGCAGTATATCACTCTAAATTTCCGGAAATATGTTTGGCTGTTGAAATTCCCCCCCCCCCCCCCCCCCCCCCCCGAGTATTTCGTTTTCAGAGCGCATGCGTTACTACGTTGGGCTTGACATTTTATTAAAGAAGTCACGAGCTTTTGTTGTAAATGCCGTTTGGAAATTTGAATTGTAACGGCGACGTAACTGTTTTATTACGTCATTCACGTGTTTTACCAAATTTGCTGGCGCGGTCGAAAAAGTTGTGTTAGAATGAGACAGTAACAAATTGCCCATGATGAGTTTAAAAACAATTAAAAAAAGTATAATAAAAATAAAATGTCCGTAGACTGTTAATTCAAAATGTTTTGTTAGTTGAAAAAATCCAATATTGCCAAAACAAATACAATTGGGAGTAAAGATAGAATAGCCTACACGTGATTTTATCAAGGAAAACAACGTCATGTCAAAACCTAGTTCCCCCTTAATTTGTAACCCTTTTAGTTATAAACAAGTGCTAGAATTGAAATAGATCTCATTTTGAGTGATATACCGGCTCGTATATCACGATGTGTCGTTCAGGTGTGTATAAATTAATCACTCAGGCCATTCGGCCTTCGTGATTAATTACTACACACCTGAACTCCCAATCGTGATATACGAGCGGGTATATCACTCAAAATGAGATCTATTTCCTAATTAGTACTGGTTACCTACCCAGGAAACGCCGTGATATAATTGAAACATTGTTGAACGCGGCGTAAAACACCAAACAATAAATAAATAAATAAATAACAGCCCTAGATGCCCTCAGTTGGGGTTTTACAAACTTACACTTACTCTGCAAAGTCAAAATAACCTAATTGTCCCAATTAAGCTTGTCCGTAAAAATCGCACATTTGGACAAATATAAATGTATGTGCGGACTAACTTTTGTGAGAAACGGAGAAATCGTCTGTTCAAACTGACGTCTCCATTTCTAATCAATAAATATTTCTGCAAAGTGTCAACGACGTTAGATTTACCTAATGAAATATTTTAGTAATCTGATGAAAAAAGCATTACATTTCTTGACAAAGACAAATAAAACAGAATATAATATTTATGAAAACTGCTTTTATTCACTTCTAAAACACTCATGAGAAAACCATGACCGTTCATTAAATAATAAATAAATTAATCAAATAAATTAACAATATTATCGAGTATTGCTGACAAAGTAAACACAAATCTGAATCTGCAGTAGAAAAAATGCCGATGTTATATGTTGAAGTAATGCAGATTACTTCATTTCCCCCAGGAAATGTTATCATTTCGGTGGTTAAAGTTCAAGCAAGCATACAAACATACACAAATAAACGACTGACACAGCAGTGAAAGAAGTGTCTGACTGAAATCCTAAATACAATAGTGAATGGATACTTACTTGCTCTTGTTACATAGAAATATATTCAAAAGTACAATTATCTAGACCTTGGTTTCTAACAAGTCTACGGGTCACACATTAACATATTTTTAAAGTCGAACCAACTGAGAATTTGAAAGTACTG
This sequence comes from Serripes groenlandicus, assembly GCA_031761405.1. Classification (NCBI taxonomy): domain Eukaryota; kingdom Metazoa; phylum Mollusca; class Bivalvia; order Cardiida; family Cardiidae; genus Serripes; species Serripes groenlandicus. The sequence goes on from JASEVX010000003.1 coordinate 29,957,365, forward strand.
GCACAGAAGAATCACAATGTCAGGTTCTACACAACACAATTTTTAGAATTGACCACCGAATGGTGATTGTCCCTTGGGGAATTGGTGTCCGCCGTGTCCGCGTCGGTGTCCGTGACCGCCAAACTGGGGCTGGGAGACTCGAGCAGATGGGGAGGAGATGCTGGTCTGAGATACGCTGATTCTAGGCTGGCTCTGCCCTCGGAAACCAGATGATCGTCCACCAAAAGAACCTCGGAATCCGTCGTCGTTAAAACCATTGTTGTTAAAACCATTGTTGTTGTTGTTGTTGTTAGAGAAAGATCCACCATTTACACCGGCGACAATGTTAACGGTATCAGCATCTTCGATCTGGGCGTTCAGTCCAAAGTTCAGGGAAGAGGAACCGCTAGCGGCTCCAGCTGAGGATCCAGCTGAGGCTCCAGCTCCGCCTCCAACCGGATATGGTACAGGAATAGCTCTCTCGATGTAGTGTGGCACTCGAACCTCTTTATGGATGTAGACGGGTTCACGGATGTACTTCACAATCGGAATGTACTTGATGTGAACCTTATGCTTGATTGGTATCTTAGGATACGGCATAAAAGCCTGCGACAAGGTCACAACACACAGGAGTAAGAGTCCGCTGGCGATCATCTTTACAGTAATATCGTGTCTGTATACCAGTCAGTGGTGGAATGATAGAACGATGGGGAATTGGACTCTTTATATACTGACCAATGTACAATCACCTGTCATCGAGTACATGTAAATTACCAACATGAATATTCATTAGGTAATTAACCTTTTTTACTCGAAATGTACATTTGAACTAAATATATCAATATGTGTGTGTGCTAAGTTTTATCCTCAAACAGATAACAAACTGGTATCATCAATGGAATGTCTAATAATAAATAAAATGCTTTTTCGACATTTTCTGACAAAGTTTATAGTTGAAATTGTGTGAATTGCAGTGTTATTTTTCTATTTTCAGCTATGTTGCATTGGTCCGAGTTTTCGGCTGTCAAATGTGTCTGGTGAAAATGGTTACATCCATATCCAACGAGTGATTTGTCAAGTACAATTTTATTTTTGACACCTTGTGTAATAACCTGATTAATTATACAACTGTTGTCTGTGACAAGATGGAAGGGGAAAAGTCAACATTAAACCTTTCCCCAATACAACTAAACTGCAATAGGCGACTTTTGAAAACGCCCCGGAACATATAAATAAGTTCTCAATACAGGAACTTTATTGAATAGAGATGGAAACATGTTGGCAACATGAGAAACGTCTGCTGCTCCTGTGTCGCAAATGTATCAGCAGATAACTCTGTTTACGCACCTAGGTGTATACATGTATTCTAGAAGTCTTATCTCAGTCTTCATCATACGTTTCTTATATATTAACCCTTTCCCACATATAGACGCCAAGGAGAGCAGCCATTTTCCATTGAAAATAAGTATCATGTATTTGTGTTAACTCTTTCCCAAATGTAAACGCATTGCGACGCATGTGCAGCAAACGACTATTGAAAACATTGTGCTAAAGGGGAAATTGCTCATAATGGAATCAACTCTGTTCAAAAGGAATACTATCATTTTATATAATGTTTTTTTAGACATAATTTCAAAGTCGTCTGCTGCATATTTATTGTATGTAGGAAAGGGGAGGTACATCGTATCACTCATTAACTTCACTGACACATTTCAAGATCAAGAATGATAAAATCGAGTGCGGGAAATTAACGGGATAAAAGTGAATATCAACATAATTGAGTGATGGCACTCGGGGTAAACAAATCGCATGGCTTTGAAGTCACGGGTTTGATTCCCGACCGGGTCATACCACAGACTTTAAAAATGATAGCCTTCCTTTGCACTCAGGGTTTTGGGGTTAGCATTACGACTGACTGGTTGGTATCAGGATAAACTGACCGGTAGTACTGTTAACTTACCAAAGAAACGCCGTTATATAACTGGAACATTGACGAAACAGGCGTAAAACACCAAACAATAAAACGCTTCTTGAAACATTCCGTTGCTAATATGCGGATGCGCAGGTTTATATGGTTCTACAACTGTTTCAAATCGATTTGATCGTGATGAGCACATATTCCATGTGTTGGTACGTTTGAACGGTGTTTTACGCCATTATTGCATGGTATTGCAGTTATATGACAGCGTTTCCTATGTCAGTTACCACCAATTATGGTAGGTTTATCCCGACACACAGGAAATAAGTCGATGTGCTATCCTCGCTAAGGAGGGAAGCCACTACTACCATGTTAAATACTTTGTAAAGACCATCATTCTTGACTCTTGACGCTTCGTACTAATTAGCATCAGAGTGCATTTCTACTAACCCTTTAAGTCACGTAGGCTCTTTCCCTGCGGAAATTGGTTTCATACCGATTTTGGCATTTATGTTTTATCTGTGGGACTGTATTGCTTATGATTGTTGAATGAGAACTGAATGATGTTTAGCAAGATGAGACAGTATGTGTGTGTACACTACTTTGGATCTACAATGTTCAATAATACTGCTCAAAGTATAGTAATGATACTGGGAAACAGAAGGTCACTTGACTGTGAATCATCAACGAGTTAAGATTCAGATGATTCTGTGATTATTTAGCTCTATAATTTATCCGACATTAAGCACTGAAAGATTCGAGAAAAATACGACAGATAGCCTCCCTTTGGAGCAGATTGTAGACATTCGTGAACAGATCTGTATTTGCCCTTGTAGTAAATACCCTGATGTTTGATTGCCTGGAGTACGGCCCGTGCCTATATAAAACATACAAACAATTGCCAGTGTTGATTGAAATTCATCGCCGTTTCTAGAAAGTATTTCAGTTATATCACGGCAGCCAGTACATCTTAACATGCGTCTCCTGGATTTCCTGCACTATATCTCCATACAACATGCCTTCCTATATGGATGTCTTCGAATTACAATGTCAGCCAATTCGTTGAAGACGACAATAATGACAAATTAGTGTTGGGTGTTGGCCAAGCCATAATTCGAACTCACGTTTGCCAAAACGAAAACTCTAACTGCCGTTGTTGCCGAAACAGCTATCACGATGCGGTAGTGTTTGCATACCAAGTTTGAATTTGGTATCATTTTCGGATGACTTTTCCAGACATGGTTTTTGTATATTGCACTAGACATGTTACGCCATTTAATTGTCATCGCAACACGGAGCGCGTTAATTATAATACCGTGATTTGTACTTGTTAGTCTCTGTCAACAAAACGTCACGTCACTAACCCCGAACTTAACGTAAAGATGTACAATATGCGAGTGTATTATTTACTTTGTTCATAATGCCATAATATTTTCGTCTATATTCGACAATGAAACATTCCTTTAATGAAAGTTTACATATGTTTGACTCGATCTGTTGAAAGTCGTCTGTTGTAAATGTATTTGTAAGTGGAAAAGCATAGCTCTAGTTAAGGTGCATTTTCTTGTTCTAAAATCTTAATTTGACATTCAAACCCTATGTTGTGGGTACTGAAAAGAATCGTCTAATTGACACAATTCTTTTGAGTACCCACAAAAGAGGATTTGGTTGAGTAATACGAGAAAGACCAGTTTTGACACTCCCTCTTATCTAGTCCCCTAGTTAAAACAGATACAGCTTGCTTAATATCGGTCCCCTATACCATTGGGTTTTATTTTATGAATTTTTAAAATGACCAATTCAATATCGGTCAATCCAAATGTGTGTAGACTCTGAAGCGATTGTGATAAACTCACACATTGTTATATGAACATAAAATCATTTAGGGATTGAATTAATGTTCCATACATATATTAGTAAATGCACGATGTTTGGTTCATCCTCCCTGTAGGTGCATTTACCTCATCAGTATATGTTGTTTCAGTTTATTGATTGGTTGAGCTGTGCTGTGAAGCGGGGATTCGCAGCAGGGCCCAACTATCATATAACTTTACTATTATCACTAAAACTTGAATTGAAATACAATCATTATGGGTGGAATATATCTGTTAGACTATAATTAGTATTATTAGCTGTAACATACTGCTTTATCATGTCACGTTGATAACATAAATGTATATATACAGTATTATGTGACAAGAAGCATGTGAATCTTGAATCTATTTTTTTAGACTGAAGGCAAAGCCATCATGATCAAAAAATAAATGCTTTTTTTCTAATCCCACATGTAATCATAGCAATTTAACTGTCATTGCACGTGTCTTTGATTGGATCAGTATTTTTCAAAGCATATCCTAGTTGAACATGTTTATATTTAGACACGTTATCGTACATATTTATGAATAAATAAAACAACACTAAAACAACGAGTTATTCTCTGTGCGTTTTCAGTTAACTCCTCCAAAACATCGCATTTTTCGTCAAACCCTTAAATGTTGATTTAGATTTAGAAAAAAAAAATGGGGTCAATCTACCAAAAATGTTGTTTTTATCCTTTTTTACAATCTAGAGGCCACATTTGTTAAGTGGTGTATGTTTTAATACTTTACTTTTGAATGCATGCTTGCAAATCATACAATCAATGAGTATCTTAAAAGGCATCACTCAATTCAATTTTTATTACAAATTATGACCATTTCCTTAACTATGCCCCTTTCATTAGTATGAACTTCCTGTAGTGATAGTTCTAGTTCGTTATTCATCACTGAATGCATCGAGTACCATTCATAACCTTCCTGATGGGCGTATTTTGTGGCAATTTGGTACTCTTGTTAGAACTAGGAAAGTTATGCTCAGTGAAGAATATTCTTCGGTTGCTAGAAGATAAACGGTCCAAGGAATACAGTGTAGCCCTCGATGCGAGCGCCCCGGTGGTGTAGTTGTAGATAGACTTCCTCGGGAGCGGGACAGACCTGGTCATACCAAACACAATTAAAAACGGTAGTAATGGCTACACTTCTTTGCGCTCAGGGTTCCGGGGTTAGCATTACGAATGAGTGGCTGGCGTCAGGATAAATGGACATAAACATTGTTGAACGCGGCGTAAAACACCAAACAATAAATAAATAAATAAAAACTAGCCCTAGATGCCCTGAGTTGGGGTTTTGCGAACTTACACTTACTCTGCAAAGTCAATATAATCTAAATGTCCCAATTAAGCTTGTCCGTAAACATCGCACATTTGAACAAATGTAAATGTATGAGCTTGTGTGAGATTTTTGTGAGAATCGGGGAAAACGTCTGTTTAAATTGACGTCTCCATTTCTAATCAATAAATGTTTCTGCAAAGTTTCAACGACGTTAGATTTACCTAATGAAATATTTTAGTAATCTGATAAAAAAGCATTACACTTCTTGACAAAGACAAATAAAACAGAATATAATATTTATGAAAACTGCTTTTATTCACTTCTAAAACACTCATGAGAAAACCATGACCGTTCATTAAATAATAAATAAATTAATCAAATAAATTAACAATAATATCGAGTATTGCTGACAAAGTAAACACAATTATGAATCTGCAGTAGAACAAATGCCGACCTTATATGTTGAAGTAATGCAAATTACTTCATTTTCTCAGGGAAATGTTATCATTTCGGTTGTTAAAGTTCAAGCAAGCATACAAACATACACACATAAACGACTGACACAGCAGTGAAAGAAGTGTCTGACTGAAATCCTAAATACAATAGTGGATGGATACTTGCTTGCTCTTGTTACATAGAAATATATTCAAAAGTACAATTATCTAGACCTTCGTTTCTAACAAGTCCACGGGTCACACGTTAACATATTTGTAAAGTCGAACCAACTGAGAATTTGAAAGTACTGGCACAGAAGAATCACAATGTCAGGTTCTACACAACACGTTTTTTAGAATTGACCACCGAAGGGTGATTGTCCCTTGGGGAGTTGGTGTCCGCCGTGTCCGCGTCGGTATCCGCGTCGGTGTCCGTGACCGCCAATCTGGGGCTGGGAGACTCGAGCAGATGGGGAGGAGATGCTGGTCTGAGATACGCTGATTCTAGGCTGGCTCTGTCCTCGGAAACCAGATGATCGTCCACCAAAAGAACCTCGGAATCCGTCGTCGTTAAAACCATTGTTGTTAAAACCATTGTTGTTGTTGTTGTTGTTGTTAGAGAAAGATCTACCATTTACACCGGCGATAATGTTTACGGTATCAGCATCTTCGATCTGGGCGTTCAGTCCAAAGTCCAGGGAAGAGGAACCGCTAGCGGCTCCAGCTGAGGATCCAGCTGAGGCTCCAGCTCCGCCTCCAACAGGATATGGTACAGGAATAGCTCTCTCGATGTAGTGTGGGACTCGAACCTCTTTATGGATGTAGACGGGTTCGCGGATGTACTTCACAATCGGAATGTATTTGATGTGAACCTTATGCTTGATTGGTATCTTAGGATACGGCATGAAAGCCTGCGACAAGGTCACAACACACAGGAGTAAGAGTCCGCTGGCGATCATCTTTACAGTAGTATCGTGTCTGTATACCAGTCAGTGATGGAATGATAAAACGACGGGGCTTGGACTCTTTATATACTGACCAATGTACGATCACCTGTCATCGAGTACATGTAAATTACCAACATGAATATTCATTAAGTAATTAAACTTTTTTTCTCGGAAAGTGTACCTTTGAACTAGATATATCAATATGTGTGTGTGCTAAGTTGTATCCTCAAAAAGACAGCAAACTGGTATCATCAATAGGTACACGAGAGGAATGTCTAGTAATAAATATAAATGCTTTTTCGACATTTTCTGACAAAGTTTATGAATTGCAGTGTTATTTTTCTATTTTCAGCTATGTTGCATTGGTCCGAGTTTTCGGCTGTCAAATTTGTCTGGTGAAAATGGTTACATCCATATCCAACGAGTGATTTGTCAAGTACAATTTTATTGTTGACACCTTGTGTAATAACCTGATTAATTATACAACTCTTGTCTGTGACAAGATGGAAGGGGAAAATTCAACATTAAACCTTTCCTCAATACAACTAAACTGCAGTAGGCGACTTTTGAAGACGCCCCGGAACATATATATAAGTTCTCAATACAGGAACTTTATTGAATAGAGATGGAACCATGTTGGCGACAGAAGAAACGTCTGCTGTTCCTGTGTCGCAAATGTATCAGCAGATAACTCTGTTTACGCACCTAGGTGTATACATGTATTCTAGAAGTCTTATCTCGGTCTTCATCATTCGTTTCTTATATATTAACCCTTTCCCACATATAGACGCCAAGGAGAGCAGCCATTTTCCATTGAAAATAAGTATCATGTATTTGTGTTAACCCTTTCCCAAATGTAAACGCATTGCGACGCATGTGCAGCAAACGACTATTGAAAACATTGTGCTAAAGGCACAATGGAATCAACTCTGTTCAAAAGGAATACTATCATTTTATATAAGGTTTTTTTGGACATCATTTCAAAGTCGTCTACTGCATATTTATTGTATGTGGGAAAGGGGAAGTTCATCGTATCACTCATTAACTTCACTGACACATTTCAAGATCAAGAATGATAAAATCGAGTGCGGGAAATTAACGGGATAAAGGTGAATATCAACATAATTGAGTGATGGCACTCGGGGTAAACAAATCGCATGGCTTTGAAGTTACGGGTTTGATTCCCGATCGGGTCATACCACAGACTTTAAAAATGATAGCCTCCCTTGACACTCAGGGTTTTGGGGTTAGCATTACGACTGACTGGTTGGTATCAGGATAAACTGACCGGTAGTACTGGTAACTTACCAAAGAAACGCCGTGATAGAACTGGAACATTGAAGAAACAGGCGTAAAACACCTAACTAAAACGCTTCTTGAAACATTCCGTTGCTCTATGCGGATACGCAGGTATATATGGTTCTATAACTGTTTCAAATCGATTTGATCGTGATGACCACACATTTCATTTGTTGGTACGTTTGAACGGTGTTTTACGCCACTTTCAGTATTTCAGTTATATGACAGCGTTTCCTGGGTCAATTACCACCAATTATGGTAGGTTTATCCCGACACACAGCACATAAGTCGATGTGCTATCCTCGCCAAGAAGGAAAGTCACTACTACCATTTTAAATTCTTTGTAAAGACTATCATTCTTGACTCTTGACGCTTCATACTAATTAGCATCGGAGTGCATTTCTACTAACCTTTAAAGTCACTTAGGCTCTTTCCCTCCTGAAATTGGTTTCATACCGATTTTGGCATTTATGCATTATCTGTGGAATTGTATTGCTTATGATTGGTGAATGAGAACTGGGCGATGTTTAGCAAGATGAGACAGTTCTTTGGATCTACACTTTTCAATAATACTGCTCAAAGTATAGTAATGATACTGGAAAACAGAAGGTCACTTGACTGTGAATAATCAACGAGTTAAGATTCAGACCAATCTGTGGTTATTTAGCTCTACAATATATCCGACATTTAAGCACTGAAGGATTCGAGAAACATACGACAGATATCGTCCCTTTGAATCAGATTGTAGAAATGCGTGGACAGATCTGTATTTGCCCTTGTAGTAAATACCCTGATGTTTGATTGCCTGGAGTACGGCCCGAGCAAATATAATACATACAATCAATTTCCTTCTTGCCAATGTTGATTGAAATTCATCGCCGTTTCTAGAAAGTATTTCTGTTATATCACGGCAGCCAGTACATCTTAACATGCGTCTCCTGGATTTCCTGCACTAAATCCCCATACAACATGCCTTCCTGGGCATATGGATGTCTTCAAATTTTACAATTTCAGCCAATTGGTTGAAGACGACAATGATGACAAATTAGTATTGGGTGTTGGCCAAGACATAATTCGAACTCACGTTTGCCAAAACGAAAACTCTAACTGCTGTTGTTGCCGAAATAGCTATCACGATGCGGCAGTGTTTGCATACCAAGTTTAAATTTGGTATCATTTTCGGATGACTTTTCCAGACAGTTTTTGTATATTGCACTAGACATGTTACGCCATTTAATTGTCATCGCAACACGGAGCGCGTTAATTATAATGCCAAGTGATTTGTACCTGTTAGTCTCTGTCAACAAAACGTCACGTCACTCACCCCCGGGCTTAACTTAAATATGTACAATATGCGAGTGTATTATTTACTTTGAAAAGTCGTGTGTTTAGATCTGTATCAGACTACTTTGAACATATTGTAGCAAAACGAACAATTGTTCATAATGCCATAACATTTTCGTTTATATTCAACAATGAAACATTCCTTTAATGAGAGTTTTCATATGTTTGACTCAATCTGTTGAAAGTCGTCTATGGCAAATTTATGGGAAACTGCATAGCTCTAGTGATAGCGATTGTGATGAACTCACACATTGTTATATGAATATAAAATTATTTGGGAATTGAATTGAAGTTCCAGACATATATAAGTATATGCACGATGTTTGGTTCATCTTCCCTGTAAGTGCATTTACCTAATCAGTATATGTAGTTTTAGTTTATTGATTGGTTGATCTGTACTGTTCAAATACACTGTTGGTAAATGATGATTACTCGTTTTAAGCCATTTCCCCTTTTTCTGAAACTGACGTCTAAAAGTCTTCTGCCCCAGGGAAAAACCGTTGACTCAAAAATGTAAGTAACAGACTGGATTCGTTTATACAGGAATGTGGTGTTTTACGCCGCTATCAACAATTTGACGGTTATGTTACGGCGTTTACTAGTACTACCAGTAAGTGTTTCAGGAATGTCGTTATAGCATCTAACTATTCTCAAATAAGCACTGTAGACGAAGATAATGATTCCTGTATCAGAAAATCCACAGGAGGCAAAACATGTCTGTACGGATTAGCCTCCGCCGCATGCTTAGGCTGATCCGGGTCGATACGTTACGCAGCGTCCACAGTGTTGGTTTTCTCGCGGGACGGCTCATGTATGTTTACGTTGCGAAATAGAGAGTATGAATCTTGAATCTAAGACAAAGCCATCGTGATACAAAATAATGATGTTTTTTTTCTAATCCCACCTGTTATCATAGCAATTTAACTTTCATTGCACGTGTCTTTGATGGGTTAGTTTTTTTCAACGCACATGTTTATATACAGACACGTCATCGTACATATTTATGAATAAATAAAACAACAATAAAACAACGAGTTATTCTCTGTGTTTTCAGTTAACTCCTCCAAAACATCGCATTTTTTCGATAAACCCTCAATTGTTGATTAATTCTTACATTCCTTTTGAGAAGTGTTTACTGACAAATCTTAATCTTTTCAGTTTGGCTTGCAAGCGTTGTTCAAAGACGTGCAAAACGTCATAAGAAAAATGTGTTCGCACGCGCTTAGCAGGATAAGAGTTAACTGAAGTTGAACAATGAGCCCGCAAAAGATTAGTTATTTACAGTCAAACCTGTTCTAAAGACCACCTTTGTTTGGCAAGTCCCTGTCTATAGCAATGAACCACTTTTAATGTCCCAATTACTCATTTTCTGCATAAATGACCATGCAATTAGAGACCACTTGCGTACAAAGACCAGATTTTTCTCTTCCCATGGGTTGTCTTTAAACACAGATTGGAATGTTGAGTTTCGTAGAACTCATTTCAGTTACAGTGTGTGTACACGGGTATATAGTGTTGAGTGTGTGTTCATGTGAACGGTCGTTCTCTAACACTATCGACTCATTACATACATTCTCTAACACTATCGACTCATTACATACATTCTCTAACACTATCGACTCTTCACGGTCACATGTTTGTGAGTGTAAGGAACGACAACTCTGCAGGGAGATTGTATGTGAGTGTAAGGAACGACAACTCTGCAGGGAGATTGTATGTGAGTGTAAGGAACGACAACTCTGCAGGGAGATTGTCTGTGAGTGTAAGGAACAACTCTGCAGGGAGATTGTATGTGAGTGTAAGTAACGACAACTCTGCAGGGAGATTGTATGTGAGTGTAAGGAACGACAACTCTGCAGGAAGATTGTATGTGAGTGTAAGGAACGACAACTCTGCAGGGAGATTGTATGTGAGTGTAAGTAACGACAACTCTGCAGGGAGATTGTATGTGAGTGTAAGGAACGGCAACTCTGGGAAGGAGAATAGTGAACGGTCAGTAGGAGGTTTTATTTTTAGTCAAGGTTCCCGTTTCTTTTTTGTTTGAGTTTATTTACACAAAGATAAAACACATATGCAGTTTGATATTGAATTCTTTCAGTTTCTAAGTTCGACTTTCGGTCCTTGTCCAACTAGGGGAATAAATGTACCGCCTTATTGCAAGTGGGTCTTGCATGTGTGGTATAGCCACTCGTTGACCCTTCGCGACATGCAAATAAATATGCAGCAGACGACTTTGTTAACATCTAGTCAAAAATATGAAACAAAATATTGAACACGGAAAGAATGAGTATCGAGTCGAGTTGAAAACATTATAATATAATGCAAAATGAGAAATTGCTCGACATGTTTTCAAAAGCCGTCTGCTGCAGAGGGATCGGAAAGTGTCTGTAAACAAGGAAAATGATAAACCTTACGTGAAAATATATTTCGATATTGCACAGTCAGACGCATAAATTACTATTACCATCATGTCACTTCATTGAAAGGTACCATATCACCGCATATCACTCCAAGTTGAAAATGTATAAGTATCAGAATATTTACAAAACTTGATAAACAAATGTCACTCCATCTTTTCCTTTATAATACCTCGGGAATGTATCCCGACATATCCGTTTCCATTTTCCTTGTTCTTCTAGACGTTTCATCAACGGTTCTAAATCTTTGTAATAGTCGGTTTCCTCTACGGTATTCACGCGGGTTGTTATGACGATATAACCACCTGTAAAAAGGGTAAAACTCACCCAATTTAACCCTTTCCCTCATACGACATTTCTGCAGCAGACGGCTTTGAACATATTGTGTCAAAAAATGGAAAATCTCTATAATTGAATGGATAACATAGGACTAAAAGTGAAAAACATTGTGTCAAAAGGAGAAATTGCTCGTTTTGAGCAATTTCTTCTTTTGTCACTATGTTTTCAAAAAGCCGTCTGCTGCAGAGGCGTCAGAGAGCGTCTATATTAGGAGAAGGGTACATTCAAAACAAATATCCGTTTATCTCATATTACATGTTTGTAGCTGTGCGCTTTGATAACTCTTGAGGAAAAATATTGTAATACCTGGAGTATGTGTAGAATGATATTTTGTAAAGTTCAAATACACTGTTTGAAAAAAAAGATAACTGCTCGTTTTAAGTCATTTCGCCTTTTTTTCTGAAAATTGCGTCGAAAAGTCTTCTGCCCCAGGTAAAAACCATTGACTCAACAATGCACGTAACAGACTGCATTCGTGTATAGAGGAATGTGGTGTTTTACGCCGCTATCAACAATTTGACAGTTATATTACGGCGTTTGCTGGATAAGTTACCAGTAGGTCTGATCGATTTATCCCGACACCAGCCAGTCAGTCGTAGTGCTAACCCGCAGTCATTACTACCATTCCTAAAATGTTTTAGGAATGTCGTTTTAGCATCTAACTACTCAAGTGAAAGTCTCAAATTAGCAATGTAGACGAAGATAAGATTGCACGAGTGTGTCGACTGCTATTGTAAAATAGCTAGATAATACAACGGTGTCTAAAATCGCCTATAGCAGAGTACGAGTAACCAGCTAAAGACAATTCGATGGAGAATTGCGCAATGGTAAATTATATAACACAAATCAGGGGCGTAGCTTTGCAATAATCAATGTGTAGGCCGTCTCGTGAGAAAATCAACACTGTGGACTCGTAAAGTATCGATCCGGATCAGCCTAAGCATGCCACACAGGCCTACCCGGATAGACACTTTTCGCCTCCTGTGGATTTTCTGTTTCAGGAATAACTACTCTATACGTTTATCCCCCCTAAGACGGAATGTGTCGGCCGGATCAGTCTGCGCGGACAGCGCAGGCTGATCTGGTCGATACATTACGCAGATGTCTATCGCCGCAGCTGCTTTTTGGGGCATTTTGAGAAAAAATGTGTAGGCACGGGCCTACAGTGCCTAAAGGGAGCTACTTAAGGTGGGAAATCAATACCATCCCACCAATAAAACCAATCATTCAGACCCATTTAGCCAGCTTGTTACGGTTCAAGCAAGGGTCAGACTGCGGCTCTCATTCTTATTCAGCGACCCAAAGCCTCAAGGGGCAGCCCACATGTAAGTCATATTAATGCTAATCTCTGCACAAAGGTCTTGATCAGGTCAGTGTTGGTCGGTTATACCAGTAAGTTTCCAGACCTATGAGACGGACACTTACCTGGCTTGACTAGACGTATAAGTTCGTGCATTGACTCGGATGGCATATGCCCCATGGCTAAACAACCTGATCCGGCTACACAGTCATAGCTGTCTGAAAAAGAAAATTGGTTTGTTTTGTTCGGATTAAATGTAATTTTCAACAAATATTGTCGTTATATAACAGCGACGGATCCCTTATTCATGTTCCCTGGGTGACAAACCAGTACTAGACTAGAAAATGTGAATTGCCAAAGCGGACTGCACCGTGACCGCCCCGACTGGGAATCAAACCCTGGACACCTGGGGCCTTATGTGCAACTTCTCCCTTTGTCACATTGTTTTCAAATCATTGTAATAATAACGTATACATGTATAGAGTGTTTCTCATGTATTTCCAAGATGTTTTCAAATTCATTTGCTGCCGATTTGTGTTGTATGTAGGAAATGTTTAATTCCGTTTGAGCGACGTACCAGGAAACCAAAACTTACCTTAAGGCGATTTGCGACGAGCAGTGTAGATCAAGCGCATGAGTGCACATTGATTAAAATCTGCACTGCTGGCCAGTTAGTCACAGGTGGTTTCTAGAAACGCACGACAAACACTGGTTTCTTTAATCAGATTACAGCGATGCACCGTCAGATCTTAATCATGAGGTGTCAACATTACGGTCGCTATAATTCCCTAGATCAGGACTCATTTGAAGGTGGGCTGTAATGCATGTAGCGCCGGTGCTTTCGAGAATAAGTTTTGCTGCAGCTGGCCACATGTGTTGGTTAATGGAGTGAAGTGTTTTTGTTTGTTTGTACGGTGCTTTACGCCGCTTTCAAAAACAATTGTTATAGAAAACATTGTGGCAAAAGGAGAAATTGCACGTTTTGTGCAATTTCTCCTTTTGTCACTATGTTTTCAAAAAGTATCACAGCTTTTCCTTGGTAATTTACCAGTTACAACTGGTCCATTTATTCTGATACCAGCGAGCCAGTCGTAATGCTACACCAACAACCATTGGCGCCAAGGAGGGAAAGCTATTACTACCAGTTTTAAAGTATTTGGTATGACCCGGTCGGAGATCGAACCCGCGACCTCCAGCACCCGAGGCAAAAGCTCTACCATTACACCACCGATAGAGTGTAGTGCACGCAGAGCCGGGTTACGTTTCCCTAGAGTAAGGCTTAAATACAACTTACTTTCTGGAATACTAAGAGGGTCGGCCGTGATGAATTCCTTTATATAGTTCACGTAACGGTTATCCGCTTTGGCCACGTCTAACATATCCTCGCTGGGGTCTAAACCGTCAACGTTCGTGAAACCCCGCTTTCTTAACTGGAAGAAATTATATAAAGGAATAGTATGACCTTTCGAGTCGTCGACATTGTACAATTCGTTAAAGGTGCTGAAGTCCAGATTATAGACAGTATAGTCAAAAGTTTTAAAACTGTTCAAACATTGTCATGAACTATTAATTAGAATCATAATTCTGGGATAACTTTAAAGTAATAGTTTACCTTTCCAGTACACTAAACATCTAAATATTGATCGTGTATGCTTCAAATTTACTTGGTAGACATACCCAGTAAGCCATAAGTTGAACATTGTCATGACTTTCAATTGACTGTTTTACTGCCAAAATAGTTTTGAATTGTTTATTAGTTACTTTGTTGTCACTATTAGAAATATTTGCTGAAGTTTCAATATTTCAAAATTTTAATCTCCATCTGGAGTTCAGCACCACTAAGACAAAAAGATGACATCTGAAGTTATGACATCGGCGTTGGTAGTTAATGTGTGATATTTTACCCTTGAGAGTATTTGTTTGGCTGATGCACAGGGGGTCAATTGCTGTCTATATCTTACTTTGTTTAACAACTTACAATAAAACGTCAAAAAGGCCTATCACAAACATTGGCAAATTTTGCAATATTTGTTTCAAAATATATGTTTTTCCAGCTTTTAATTAATCGGTATGGAATTTTTCTTTATCTATAAAGCTAGGGTAACATAAAAAGTATAATATCAGCAACTATATTTGTTTTCTTTCTGTAGTGACAACACTTTAAAAGTCCGTTATATATTTTACAAGTCACGGATTTTACACAGGAATAGTAATAACTCGAATGTACCTTTAAAAACTGAGACAGGCAGACAAACATGCCTACGAATGGACACTTGTTGGGTATTTTCCTTTGATGTTTCCTTGTTGGGTAGTACCCAACAAGGGTACGGTTTATTCCGTAATGATCACCCTTTTACGGAATAAATAGCATTAATATGCTAATTAGGTACCCATTAGAAAATTATAAAAAAAAAATACTTATCAAAGTGTCTTATAAGGGTGGTCGGTGGGCTTTAGGACAGTACCCAACAAGTGTCCATTCGTGCGCTCAGACAGACACAAACACGGAGAAACATACAGACAGAGAGAAACACAGAGTGTCAGGGCAATCCGACCTTACCTCGACAGCACCAAGCCCAGTTCCACATCCAACATCCAGTATACGTACAGTGTCACGTGACCCTTCCTGGTAATATTTCGCGATGTATTCTGCTGTAGTACGAGGGGCTATGTACCCGGCCTCTATCATTTCCTGAAAGTGAACATATAAACCGTGAATCCAGAGTAGTCATCAATCGCTCTTATCGCTTTGCTAATTAGTATGTTTTCTTTACTGTACTGTTTCTGCATGTTCAACGATAATCTCAATGTTTATGTGAGAAGACTAAATATTTGATTTGAATTGCTTTAGTAAGGTATGTCCTGATTTCATAATGTTTGCACTTAATTACACGTATTGAGCGACGACACTAGAAAGCAGGATTTTAGAAATTTTAAATCACTTTTTGATGAATTAGGATTTAACGCCGTTTTCAAAAAGAAAAAAGATCATATCACGGCGGCCAGTTCACATACTCGTGTGTTTCCTAGCTTTCTCACACCAGTACACCACATAACATTCTTTCCAAGCAACTGGCTGCTTTGCCACATAAACTATACACTGTTTATAACGACCAAATCGCACACTTGTTTTTAACTGTTTTGGTTTGTTTTGGTTTTTTATAATGTGTGTTTGTTTTTATCTAAATCGTTCTCCAGACACTTGCTACAGATTGCTGCCACAACATGCGTTTTTAATGAGGTCATTTGGAGAGAAAAAACACAATATCTCATTAAAATACTACAAATAGTCTCTATATCTGGTCCATATGCTAAAATAATAATGACCGTAATGTTATCGTATGAGAAAATTCGGGGTATCCCACACAGGACCGTGTTACTACAAAAAGCCTCTGTATATCGTTAAACAAAAATCCATGCCAAGATTACGGACAACAGGGAAGGCTTTTCTGCGCTGTCTGATCAGGATCTTCTCCGTTCGATACACTGTCGTACATGCATTCTGGAATCCACAGGAGATCACATATGGACTGTTTCAGGAGAAAACCAACATGATGGCCTCTGCGTAACGTATCGACCCAAATCTGCCTATAATCCGGGCCGACACATTCCGTCTCCGGGGGATAGAGGTATAGAGTAATTACTCTTGAAACAGAAAAACCACAGAAAGGCGAAAGTCGTCTGTCCTGGTTAGCCTGCATAGCATGTTTAGGCTGATCCGAGTCCACACTTTTGGTTTTCTCGCGGGACGGTTCAAATAGCATGACAGTTGTAATTCGAGTAGACGAGAATACAATTTGATGGTAATTGTCATTATTTCCAAACCTAGGAAGGTCGGTTTTCGTGTGACGTGGTTTAATTATGCCCGTCTATGGAAAAAAAATGTGTGTGATCCGGGCCGACACATTCCGTCTCAGGGGGATATAGGTATAGAGTAATGACTAATATACAGGAGGCGAACAATGTCTGTCCGGATTAGCCTGCATAGCATGTTTAGGCTGATCCGAGTCCACAAATTTTGGTTTTTCTCGCGGGAGGGCTCATATAGCATGACAGCTGTAATTATACTAGACGAGAATACAATTTGATGGTAATTGTCATTATTTCCACACCTACGAAGGTCGGTTTTCGTGTGACGTGGCCTACAAATATCCATCCATGGATTATTATTTTTTTATCAACATTGTAGATTCCGTTTATCCGCACAGTCTGATCAAGATCTACACTGTATAACAATTACTTACATACGCTTGTTGAAAGCTGCTGTCAACGTGTATATATTTTGATATGACTAATCAGGTGTCCAAGCTGAGCCTGCAATTTTCACACAAAAACACATATTGTACTTTTTGCATAGACATTCTCGAATAACCTCACTAGTCCACTAAGTTCATGAACGTGTACAATGGAAGTGCATGTATTGGTTAGCCGATGTTCTTCACTCGTACCTTCCTCAATTAATGTTTAACTTTATCCCTGATACATACTTCTATTGCCGACTCTGCAACAGAAAACATGGTAGAATACGGGAGAGATTACTCGAAAAAAAGCAAGTTCTAACTTTCCTCACATTGTCTTCAATTCTGTGAAAAGAGAATACTACTTCCAAATTGATTTACGACTCAGACATGTCATAATTGAGCCGTCCCGCGAGAAAACCAACAGTGTGGACTCTGCGTAAAGTATCGTCCCGGATCAGCCTAAGCATGCCACACGGGCCTACCTGGACCGACACTGTACGTATCCTGTGGATTTTCTGTTTCAGGAATAACTACTGTATACATCTATCCCCCTAAGACGGAATGTGTCGGCCGGATCAGTCTGCGCGGACAGCGCCGGCTGATCTGGTAGATACATTACGCAGATATATTGATATGAGCCGTCCCGCGAGAAAACCAACATTGTGGACTCTGCGTAAAGTATAGACCCTGATCACCCTAAGCAAGCCGCGCAGGCTAACCCGGACAGACACTTTCTTGCCTCCTGTGGATTTTTCTGTTTCAGGAAGCATTACTCTATACCTCTATCCCACAGAGACGGAATGTGTCGGCCCGGATCAGTCTGCGCGGACTGTGCAGGCTGATCTGGGTCGATACATTACGCAGAGACTATAATGTTGGTTTTCTCGCGGGACGGCTTATATCAGGCCATTTTAATACCTTGATACTGTATGAAGAATATCTAGGTTATCGTTTAAAGATTAATTAAGCATTAGTATCTATACATGATCTCACTGCGTTTCTCATACATAACATCGTCCCTGATATAATCAATTCAATGTCACTATCACTGGCTAAACTTCTACGCAACCAATATTTAAAAAAAATTGATGTATTGCTAAAATATATAAATGTTTTCATAACTCGCTGACATTGAACCAGAGCTCTATACAAAGGGGAATTTGCATGTTTAACATCCTTATTTGACAGACCTAACCCTATATGATAGGGTTTGGTTGAATAATCGAAAAGCCCCCCTTTCTATCTAGACAACTGTACTGGACTCGACACTGAAATCGAAAATCCATCAAGTCAAAGGGAAGCAATTCGGATTTTTGATGAATATGTAAGATTGAAGTTGTCTCCCTTTCAACAATTAATTCTTTTGCTGAAAGTTGAAAGTGATTTCTCTTTTGACTCATTTGACACTAAACTAGTGTTTGCTTTTTGGCTATATTGAAGCCTAAAGACATGTTTCCAGACCATCATGTATTTTCTGAAATTGAAAGTAAAATTAACTGCGGGATAAAGGTGACCTTTGATGTGACTCCCATAGCTATAGGAGGGTCAATAACATATGTGAAAAAAGACATTCATAGACACCCACGCTAAGGGATCCGAATGAATATTGCTTTCAGGGTTTTTTTTCTGAAAAAGGGGAAGGGGCCTGGGGCCTTTGAGAAGGGGAAAAATTTCCGCGGGTTTTTTTTCTGAAAAAGGGGAAGGGGCCTGGGGCCTTTGAGAAGGGGAAAATTTCCGCGGGCCGGACTTTAATAACAAGAGGGCCAAGATGGCCCTTAGATCGATCACCTAATTGATAGTAAATTAGTAGCAAATATTTAACTGCAAATATCTGGGAAAATTTGATCAAGGAGTGCAAATGAAACTGCAAGGAGTGGACACTTCTCAAGAAACAGCTTATCAGTAAAGGCCATTTATATCTTGAAATCTAACAAGAACTTTAATAAGAATGGAATTATAAACTTGTTGTCATTTTGCACCTTTCCTGATGCCGCCTTGCTGCCCTGTTTTTTAACGAAATCAATATGGCTTCAACAGTTTATTTAGAGGGTCACTTAAGGAACATTTCTACCAAATTATCTTGCAATCGCACAAGCAGATTATGGAGGAAAACGATTTTAAACTTTGGGTATTTTTCTCACTTTCTGATGCCGCAGCAACCAAAGTTCTACATGGAATTTTATTCTTTGAACACATTTGAAAGAGGACCACCAAAGGAACATTCCTGGGATGTTTTGTGGAAATTGGTCTATTGGAATGGTAGGAGTTGGTTGTCATTTGTAGCTAAAAGTTCAATTTACCACTTTTGTGATGACGCCTGGTTGCTATGATTGTGTAACCCATCAAAACGGCTTAAACAAATTAAATAGAGGATCATTAAAGTAAGATTCGTATTATGTTTTCTTAAAATCAGACAAGCACTTTCATAAAAATGGAATTTTCAAATTTTGTCATTTTGCCCCTTTTCTGATGCTGCCTGACTGCCATGTTTTTCGACCAATCAGTATGGCTTGAACAATTTTTATAGAGGGTCACCCAAGGAACATTTCTACCAAATTATATTTGAATCTGACAGGCAGATTCGGAGGAGAAGATTTTTTAAGTTTGGACATTTTGTCCCTTTCTGATGCCGCAGCAACCAAAGTTCTCAATGGAATTTAAATCTTTGAACAATTTTGAAAGAGGACCACCAAAGGAACATTCCTGTGATATTTGGTGGAAATTGTTCTTGCGGTTCAGGAGGAGATGGTGTTTAAAGCTAAAAGTTAACGACGGACGACGGACGACGGACACAGAGTGATCAGAATAGCTCACCTTGAGCCTTTGGCTCTAGGTGATCTAAAAAAAGAGGAAAGAAATTGTAAAGTAGTATAAAGTGCATGATTAACTTTTAATTTGGCAAATTCAATTGAATTTGCTATCATACATCTTATGATTACAAGGCCATCACTCTATGTTTAACGTTTTTGAATTCCTCCACTAGATTGTCATAATCTTGTTCACTCAAACTACCACTGAAGTCACTGATACGCATTAACGCGTCTAATGTGTCCTCAGCCTTTACAGAAGTTTCTTGAATCCTTCTATGACTAGTTGGCAAACAGTGCAGATACAGATCAGAGTGTGTGGGTGCGCTGGCTGATTTGGATCTAAACTTGTCGCAAATGCCGTACGTTTGGTTTTCGCAGAATGTCGGTCATTTTGTCATAAAGATCGTCCCCACTTCAGGTCAGTTTAAGGTCACTACATGTACATCAGATCGGTAATGTCGATTTAACCCGTTATCCTCAGGGTAAATAGAGAGTGTATTGTAGTCTATCTAACCGATTATCAAATAAAAAGGAAAGTGTTAAGTAAATAAAATTTCGACGCATACCTCGCTTGTGAAAGCTTTAATGAAAAAGAGAGTGGCCAGCAGTAAAAAACGAGATGCGACATAGACCTACACCCTACCTTCAGGGTGGGAATTGTGCCCTGCGTTTCTCCAGATCAGACTGTGCATACGTCGCTAGTGTAAGAGAAACTAAAGAGAACGCTAATGAAAAATAGACTTAAACTTACGAGCAGGACAAAACGAATGTAACACACGAGAATAGCTTCCATCAGGACAGTGTGACCTGCGACTGTTCAGATCAGACTGTGGTGTCTAACCAGAGCCTTCACTGTCCGTTTACATGTAATTTAGTGCCCGAAGCATCTGTTGGCATCATTTGTTTTACGCCAATTGACTTTTTCTATCAGACCCCAAATCGGCAGGCGCGGTTCACGTGAATTTGTAATGATGGAAAGTTTATAGGTTCCACCGCAATTGTCCTTCACTAAAACCAAACTAGTGCGCACTATAATTTGGATCGATAATCCATCCTTACTACATACAATTGTATTGCTTAATTGTATATGCATACGTAAGACGCGATAAAAGGGTCACGAGGGACAGAAAAGAATGTAATTTGTATAATGTACATAGTAATTTACAAAGATACATGCATGAAAGAAAATATAGACACGTTGTTGTGAAAAAGTAAAGTGTAAAAAGTCAACAAAATCAACAGAGTATACAATAAATACTATTGCAGAAGTTAACATGTTAGTATATACAATACAATACAATACAATACAAATATTTTATTGCGTTAAACAAACAATATGCTTATAGCATAAAATACAAATAAAGACATGGATCTTTTTTACAGAAGAACATACAAATATTCAACAACGTAGAACATTATGGGGAAAACTGGACTCTTTTCAAATTAGCATAGTAAATAAATTTTGACATATTTTTAGCAATACTAATAGACTTATTGGAGAGTAAGTTTGTGAATTTTTGTACCGATGGCCAAGTATAGTAATATCGTTTAATATATTTAGTTCTAAGATCCGAATATTTTGAACAAATTAGTAGGAAATGATATTCATTTTCAATTTGGTTACTTGAGCAATTTGGACAAATTCTATTATTTCGCGGTAAATGTAGGTGACGACCTCGTTCTATTGCTAATTCATGAGAGGATATTCTAAATTGGGTGAATGCTTTTCTAAAATAAGAGTCTGTAATGTTGTCTAGGTAACTTTCGAATTTGAAATCGTGTTTAAATAAGCAATACGTTTCTAAACGATTCGAGTTATTGATACAGGAGTACCAATGTTGATAGTAAATATCTAAAATTCGCTGTTTGATCATTTCATAATTAACTGTTACATTAAACTGGTTATGCCAGATACAAGCAAGACCACATTCATCGAGAATTTGTTTAATGTTAAATGCCCAATTATTTTTTGTGCAATACAAATCGTTTTCTAAACCTAATTTCATAACCATGTAGCTTTTGAATAAAATTGAATTTTCATTTTGATTGAGTATCTTTATCCAATATTTGATAGTTATAAATTGTCTATGTATGGACATAGGGATTCTTCCCAATTCTCCGTATAGACTGTCTAGATTGGAAGAGCGACGTACACACAGAAGTTTTCTACAAAACTTTGAGTGTATGGATTCGACATCGAGTGCGGGGTGATGACCCCAAATTTCGGCCGCGTAGTTTAGAACTGGTGATACCAGGGAATCAAATAGTTTTAACCTTTGTGAAATAGGTAAATCTATTTGGTTATTGACCATGAACAAATTATGTAATGAAAATGCTGCATGCTGAGCTATACGACGTTGTGTACGATTCCAATTCCCGTTTTTAAAAAGTTGTACACAAAGATATTTAAATGAACTCACACATTCTACTGGCGAGTTATACAAGGAAAAAGTGTAGATAGTGTGCCGCCCATTCTCGAATATCATGATTTTAGTCTTTTGTGCATTAAGACGTAAATGCCATTCATTACAATAATGTTCTATGTCGTTTAAGATAGATTGTAGAGATTTTGGATCCTGCGAAAATACAACCGCGTCATCAGCAAATAGTAACAAAAACAAGTGTATATCATCAATGCAAAATATACCATCTATATTGCAGCTAATGTTGTTTAAAATGTCATTTAGGAAAAATAAACATAATATGCTGCTAGCTGGGTCTCCTTGTTTAACACCGATGTTTGAATATATATATTCAGATGTTTCGGACTTATATCGTACATATGATTTAACAGTGCTATACATTGATTTAAGAGCATTTACAAATTTAGTACTAACGTTTTCATTAAGTAGTTTCTGCCACAAACATACTCTATCTATTTTGTCAAACATCTTTTCCCAGTCAAGAAAAGCTACGTAGAGTTTTTTCTTGTCGGCTAAGGTTTTCATTATCAAGGAGTGCAAAATGAAGATACAATCTACCGTAGATTTTCCCTTTTGGAAGCCAAATTGATTATCAATTATCTTTTCATGTTTTTCTGACCACTTAGTAAGTCTTGTAATAAGTAATTTTGAGTAAATTTTTGAAATTATATTATTAAGAGTTATCCCTCTAAAGTTTTTAGCATCAGGGTTTCCTCCCTTAAATATGGGTATGATTATGCCTTCTCCTTAACTATTTGGAAAAATACCTTCATTAAAAATTCTGTTGTAGAGACTTACAAGTAATGGAGCTATAATATCACTTTTGAAAAACTTCGTCAATTAAATGATCTGTGCCTGAGCTTTTAGAGTTATTTTGTGAAAATACAGCATTTCTTATCTCCGATTCTGTAAAATTTACATCTAGATCATTGTCATATAAGTAACTATTATCATGTGTTGCATTATTCGTGTTTTGTTGTGGTTGAGGGCCATATAAATCATTAAAATGTGAGTACATATCATTGATCGATATATTCTCGGGATCGCATTTTTTTGTATTATATTGAGTTTTGACATTTTTCCAAAATGTAATCATAAATCTAATTAAATGTTAATAAACATGTATGGCATTTTTAAACATTTGTTTGGTTTTCTTAATGGAGCAATTCAGCGAATTTTGCACAGATTGTTTTGTTTTCTTAATAGAGCAACAGATGAATGTTTATCAAAACAAATAAGGTTACATACATATAATGGACATAATAGACTGGTGAATCGATTGATTGGAGTTGAACACTTTAAATAGTCGTTTAGTGATATCACGGCGGCCAGTTCACCGACAGTATGTTTTCCCGACTTTCTCTCACAAGAGCTACACAAAAGGCAATTGGCTACCATCCCACATAGACCTTTAGGTGAAAAATCCGAAAGCAAATTGTTCTTCAGACATTTTCCCTTTGTGTAGTTTATAATCATATCGACTTTCTGCAGAGAGTCCATCCTTTAAGTTTAAAGATCATTTGACTTAGTTAAGTTTAAACTTATTTATTTTACATCGATTGCGAAACGAGCTTTAAGCTTATGTTGATCACGCTCGATGTACTCGCGCCGTTTGTGTGGTAAAATCCCAAAGACAGAATCCTCTAATCGTGGTGGGATTCGAACCCAAGCCCTTTGGAATGAATGAATGAATGTATATTGTTTTATGGCGCATCGACAGCTGAAGTCATTTAGCGCGCAATTAATTTTAATTATTCATGATCCCTGTGTAAACAAACCAGTACTAGGCTAGAAAATGTGCCTTGCCCAAGGGCACTCCACCATGACCGTAGTGCCGCGACTGGGGATCGAACCCGGGACACCCGGTTTCGAAATCCCCGACGCTAACCACTCGACCACAGCGGATTCCCCCAAGCCCTATGGAAGATTTGACTTAATTAGCATGTGGGAAAGCGAAAAGACTATCGACACATCAATTATCTATTAACATAAAGTTGTATGCTGCCGATATGTTTCATGCGGGAAAAGGTTAACGAAAAGAGTATCGCTACATAAATTATCTGTAAATATTAACATTTGACCACGTCACACGAAAACGGACCTTCAGGATATTGCAATCAGCAGAGTTATAGATAAAGGGGCTTTTATTCGTGTTTTTAAAATACGTATATGACCTCCAAAATCTATGTTGTGGGTACTCAAAAGAATCGTTTCAGAACGATTCTTTTGAGCGATAACAACATAGGTGTAAAATGAATGCTACGAACGAAATGGGGGAAGAAAGACCCGTTCACTCATCTTTATCTGGTCCTCTGAACCAGCGATGATAAATATGAGCCTACACGCTGATGAGGACGTTCCCTGCTCGCCATAAATCCGTCAAATCATCATCGAAGTGTCTGTCTGCCCTCTAACCAATTATACAAATATGCAATTTGGTCTAAGTTATCATTAACTTTAAAGTAATCCGCCGTGGCCGAGCGGTAACGTGTCGGGGATTTACAACCGGGCGTCAGGGATTTTGAATCGGCCGTCTAGGGTTCGATACCAAGTCGAGGCGAATATGGTGGAGTGCCCTTGGCAAGGTACTTTTTCTAGCATATAACTGGTCTGTTTACCCAGGGATCATGAATTAGTGAACTGTCGTCGTGATATAACCGAAATAATGTTGAAAATCTGCGTAAAACCTCAATAAAATAATTCATTATCTTTCAACCCCCCGAAGGTTATTTTTAGCGTACAGTGGTGACTAACCGTTTCCCTCATATAGACGCTTTCTGACGCCTCTGCAGAAGGTGGCTTTTTGTAAACATAGTGACAAAAGAAGAAATTGCACAAAACGTGCATTTTCTCCTTTTGCCACAATGTTTTCCACCTTTTGTCATAGGTTATCCATTAAATTATAGAGATTTTCCATTATTTGACAAAATACGTTCAAAGTCGTCTGCTGCAGAATTGTCGTTTGAGGGAAAGGGCTAATTAAACATGTCTTACCTTATCGTACGACGTATTCCAGTCTGCATATCCTTGCAGCATCTCGTCTGGCTTAATCCCATCGTGACTCACAGCATACACCTTGGTGCTATAGAATAGTTCTCCATTAACATCGTTGTCCGCCTTGGATGTCATTTTGTCCTGCAGTAAAATGGCCCACTTGAATGTTATATACTCCGATGTAGCAGACGACAGTCACTGATCACGTGTTAAGTGTAAGCAGGGTACAAATGTGTATAGAGATAGTAGTACGATTGAATTTAATTTCCACGGGACATTTAATTCACGTACCAGTGTCGATATGGAAAGTTTTCAAACTGGTTCTGCTGACGTGTTGATATTTTATCATTCTATGTATGTTATCAGATTAAATTCGCATTTGCTTGCACTGTAAAGACATGAAAATAAACAGAGGGACACCACTCAGGCGTGAAATGTCAACTGTATCATAACAACTTGGGAAAAGAACATGCATACATATCGATACTAAAATTTTAACAATTTTGAGTACAATGTATCTTTGTTTTATACTGAAGATAATGCATTTAGTCAACATATTTATTTTACGTCGATTGCAAAACAAGCTTTCAGCTTATATTAATCACGCTCGATGAGACTTAACCAGTATTCGCGACGTTTGTGTGGAAAATTCCATATTCAGAATCCGCTTAACACGGGACTCGAACCCGGGACCATTGGTACGAGAGAACGACGCTCTACAGTACAGCTCACGCGGAAAACGCATTTTCCGCGATCCCACGATTGTCAAATAATTTTGGTCGCGGATGATCACCGCAATTAAAAACTCTGTCATCATCGCGACACCGTCGACGGTTAAATTGGGTCACCGCGATTGACATTCCGTCGATTCGAGCATTTTATCTATCATGAAATCATCGCGATATCTTCGCGATTGTTACCTGTACAAATGTATTACTTTTATTGAACGTGGTTGTGTTTTTTCGATACTGTATATGTTTATTGACAAATTACGATTATTTTATGACCCAACTTGCTTAATTCATTCCATTTCAGCAAATTATTCGAAAAATAGTGGAAGATTTGTGTTTGTTGTTTCGTAATCGAAAATGGCTGACATCGGATATACGTTTAAGGTGCGGCCATGTCGTACATATGATTATCTCACATGATTTAGTAAGAGAGAAATAGTGTTCAATTACAGTACATGTATATATAGCTTTGAATTTTGTATAAAGATTTAAATGAGTGTTGTAATTAGAGCAGATTGTTGAGTTTTTCTTGTTACCTAGTTATAATTGATCCAACTGTAATATTGTTGAAAATTACGACTTTTCATTTCAACGCAATGTGTTGATACATCAAATAAGATTATATAGCGTAATGGATTCAAGTGTCCGCCCCCGAAAATAATTGCTTCATTTGTATGAATATAGATGAAAGAAACACATTTTAATTTGTTTGCGTCACCTTAAGTCATATGGTTCTTTTAAGAGTAAAACATGCCAATTAATGAGGCATCGTAATCTCTTTCAATTACGATAATTAGTTGTCTGTTGTTTAATTAAATCCGAGATTAAAATGGGCGCTTTACACTTCTTTGTTTGCATTTGGTTTTGTTATTCGGCCGACTTTGAAACAGGTATCAAAGAAGTAATATATAGGCGATTAAGAATGAACAATGAATTGGTAATTGTGGTGATTGACAATGGAATTACGTCATTTATTACTGAGATTTACAGAAAGCTACACATCTCTCAGGCAGAATTAACAGTCGAAGTTGTCTTGACAGTATTTTTATCACGTGTTGCATTGTTTGCAATATACATCGAGTTTAGGGGAATTGTATTGACGAATTTTAGTAAATTGAGTTATTACGCATAGATGTTGCTTTATCGTTAGCACTGATTTATAATCATTTTCTTCAACAACATTTATTCGTACTGTAATGATTTTTTAAAACAAAAAAAAATCCCAGCAAAAACGGCGAGAAAAAGCTTATCGAGTCAAAGGATTACGAGATGGTTCAATCGCAAATTCGCGATTATCCGTTTTATTAACCCATTGGGTTATCTTGCTGCGACCGCGGTGGTAAAGAAAGAATGATCAAATCGCGGTGATGGGTGGGCGTCCGCCCATCTTGATGGGCCAACAAAATTGGACGATGAGTTTTCCGCGTGAGCTGTACTGAACATCTGCACCACTGTCTTTCAAGAATGCATTTGATAATGTAGCCATTATGGCATGTTATTTATACTATACAATGTTAACAATGTCGTAGACCTTATTCAGCATGTTTAGTATTTGTTTAATGAAAATACACACATGCTATACAATTATGAATCCATTTCGTAAAACATGTCTCGTATATTGTACTTTAAATTTGGACTCATCTACTTTAGGGTATCAATTGGTTGTTCAAGACGTTGTATGCGATATAACATCGAGTCAGCGATGATAACCAAGGGTTATGAATATAATAGTCTAGGATGACCCGTAATCCTATAATAGATGAGATGACAGGGGTCGTGAATTCATATAGTCAGGATCAACAACACGTAATTCAGAAAAGTATGTTCAACTAAATACATACTTGAGTTTCGTAACACCCTCAGCTAAGTATATTTGAGTTCGTTACATGATAAGCTGAGTAAATACCTGAGTTAGTTTAAACTTATTTATTTCACATCGACAGCTTATAGTTACGCTCGATGTCCTGGAGACTTAACCAGTACTCGCGCAGTTTGTGTGGGAAAAAAAACACAGTCAGAACCCGCTCATCACGGGACTCGAACCTAGGACCTTTGGTACGAGAGGCCGACGCTCTACCTCTGCACCACTGTCTTTCACTTGGGTTCGTAACATGCTCAGCTAAGCAAATACTTGAGTTCGTAGCATGCAGTACATACATACAGTTCGTAACATGCTCAGATAAGTACACTTTTGAGATAGAAACAAGCTCGGCTAAATACAAACTTGAGTTTATGTCATGCAAAGCTAGGTAAATACTTGAGTTCGTAACATGCTCAACTAATTACATCCTTGAGTTCGTAACATGCACAGCTAAATACATACTTGAGTTCATAAAACCTCAGCTAAGTAAATACTTGAGTTCGTACCATGCGCAGCTAAATACTTACTTGAGTAAGTATTCTTAACATGCTGAGCTAAGTAAATACTTGAGTTCGTAACATGCTCAGCTAAGAAAATAATTGAGTTCGTAACAACCTCAGCTAAATAAATACATCAGTTCGTTACATGCTCAACTGATTAAAAACTAAGAGTTCATAACATGATGAGCTAAATACAAACTTGAGTTCGTAAAACCTCAGCTAAGTAAATACTTAAGTTCGTAACACCTTCAGCTAGATAAATACTTGAGTTCGTAATATGCGCAGCTAAGTTAATACTTGAGTTCGTTACACCCTCAGCTTATTACATACTTGAATTCGTAAAACCCTCAGCTTAGTAAATACTTGAGATCGTAACACCCTCAGCTAAATACATACTGGAATTCTTAACATGCTCAGCAGCTAAGCAAATACTTGAGATCGTAACATGCTCACCTAAGTAAATACTATAGTTCGTCACATGCTCAGCTTAGTAATTACTTAAGTTCTAAATGCGCTGATTAGTACATACTTGAGTTTGTGACACGCTAAGATAAGTACATACTTAGGTTCGTCACATGCTCAGCGAATTA
Organism: Serripes groenlandicus; assembly: GCA_031761405.1. NCBI lineage: Eukaryota > Metazoa > Mollusca > Bivalvia > Cardiida > Cardiidae > Serripes > Serripes groenlandicus. Next base: position 29,986,641 of record JASEVX010000003.1, read on the forward strand.
CATACTTGAGTTCAACATGCTCAACTAAGTAATTACTTGAGTTATAAATGTTCAGATCATTACATACTTAAGTTCGTAACACGCTCAGATAAGTACACACTTGAGATCGTTACATGCTCAGCCAATTAGATACTTGAATTCGTTACAGGATAAGCTAAGTACATACTTGAGTTCGTAACTAGCTCAGCTAGGTACACTTTTGAGATAGAAACAAGCTCAGGTAAACACAAACGCCAAGCTAGGTTAATACTTGAGTTTGTAACATGATCAACTAAGTAATAAATTGAGTTCTAAATTGCTCCGATTAGTACACACTTGAGATCGTAACACGCTCAGATAAGTACACAATTGAGTTCGTAACATGATCAGCAAATTACATACTTGAGTTCGTAACATGATAAGCTAAGTACATAATTGGGTTCGTAAAATGCTCAGCTAAGTACACTGTTGAGACCTAAACAAGCTCAGCTAAATATAAACTTTAGTTTATAACATGCAAAGCTAAGTACATACTTGAGATCGAAACAAGCTCAGCTAAATACAAACTTGAGTTTATGACATACAAAGCTAGTTAAATACTTGACTTCGTAACATGCTCAACTAATTACATATTTGAGTTCGTAACATGCGCAGCTAAATACTAACTTGAATTCATAAAACCTCAGCTAAGTAAATACTTGAGTTCGTAACATGCTCAGCTAAGTAAACAAGATGTGTTTGTGAAACACTGATGCCCCCCAATGGCATTTAGGTCAAAGGTCAAGGTCGCCAGGTCAAAAATGTTGGTACTGACAGAAAGGTCATGTCACAAGGAATACACATGTGAAATATGGTAGCCGTACCTGTTATGGTTCAAAAGTAGTGGTCAAGGTTAAAGTTTTTTTTCGAGAATGGCAACATCTAGGTCAAAGGTCAAGGTCGCAAGGTGAACAATTTTGGTACTGACAGAAAGGTCATGTCACAAGGTATACACATGTGAAATATGGTAGCCTTACCTGTTAACGTTCAAAAGAAGTGGGGAAGGTTAAAAAAAAAATTGAGAATGGCAACATCTAGGTAAAAGGTCAAGGTCGCAAGGTCAAAAATTTTGGTACTGACAGAAAGGTCATGTCACAAGGAATACACATGTGAAATATGGTAGCCGTATCAGTTATGGTTCAAAAGTAATGGCCAAGGTTAAAGTTTTTTTCGAGAATGGCAACATCTAGGTCAAAGGTCAAGGTCGCAAGGTCAAAAATGTTGGTACTGACAGAAAGGTCATGTCACAAGGAATACACATGTGAAATATGGTAGCCGTACCTGTTATGGTTCAAAAGTAGTGGTCAAGGTTAAAGGTTTTTTTCGAGAATGGCAACATCTAGGTCAAAGGTCAAGGTCGCAAGGTGAACAATTTTGGTACTGACAGAAAGGTCATGTCACAAGGTATACACATGTGAAATATGGTAGCCTTACCTGTTAACGTTCAAAAGAAGTGGGGAAGGTTAAAAAAAAGATTGAGAATGGCAACATCTAGGTAAAAGGTCAAGGTCGCAAGGTCAAAAATTTTGGTACTGACAGAAAGGTCATGTCACAAGGAATACACATGTGAAATATGGTAGCCGTATCAGTTATGGTTCAAAAGTAATGGCCAAGGTTAAAGGTTTTTTCGAGAATGGCAACATCTAGGTCAAAGGTCAAGGTCGCAAGGTCAAAAATGTTGGTACTGACAGAAAGGTCATGTCACAAGGAATACACATGTGAAATATGGTAGCCGTACCTGTTATGGTTCAAAAGTAGTGGTCAAGGTTAAAGTTTTTTTCGTGCAGACAGGCCAAAAACTACATCTAGGTCAAAGGTCAAGGTCGCAAGGTCAAAAATGTTGGTACTGACAGAAAGGTCATGTCACAAGGAATACACATGTGAAATATGGTAGCCGTACCTGTTATGGTTCAAAAGTAATGGCCAAGGTTAAAGGTTTTTTTGAGAATGGCAACATCTAGGTCAAAGGTCAAGGTCGCAAGGTCAAACATTTTGGTACTGACAGAAAGGTAATGTCACAAGGAATACACATGTGAAATATGGTAGCCGTACCTGTTATGGTTCAAAAGTAGTGGTCAAGGTTAAAGTTTTTTTCGTGCAGACAGGCCAAAAACTACATCTAGGTCAAAGGTCAAGGTCGCAAGGTCAAAAACTTTGGTACTGACAGAAAGGTCATGTCACAAGGAATACACATGTGAAATATGGTAGCCGTACCTGTTATGGTTCAAAAGTAGTGGTCAAGGTTAAAGTTTTTTTTGTGCAGACAGACAGACGTGCAGACCAACAGACAGACAGGCCAAAAACTATATGCCCCCCGAATCGGAGATTCCGTGGGGGCATAACAAATGAGTTCGTAAAAATACATCAGTTCATTACAGGCCCAACTGATTACACACTAAGAGACCGTAACATGCTGAGCTAAAAACATACTGGAGTTCGTAAAACCTCAGCTAAGTAAGTACTTCAGTTCGTTACACCTTCAGCTAAGTAAATACTTGAGTTCGTAACGAGCGCAGCTTATGTAATACTTAAACTCGTAACATCCTCATCTAAATAAATACTTGAGTTCGTAACATGCTTAACTAACTTAATAATTGAGTTCCTAAAAACCTCAGCTAAGTAAATTCTTTATTTCGTAACACCCTCAGCTAAATAAATACTTAAGTTCGTAAAATGCTCAGCTAAGTAAATGATTGAGTTCGTAACATGCGCAACTTAGTTAATACTTGACTTTGTAACACCCTCCGCTAAGTCAATAATTTAGTTCGTAACATGCGCAACTAAGTTAATACTTGGTTTCGTAACACCCTCAGCTAAATAAATACTTGAGTTCGTAACACCCTCAGCTTAGTAATTACATACTTGAGTTCAGCTAAGTAATTACTTGAGTTTAAATGCTCAGATCAGTACATACTTGAGTTCGTAACACGCTCAGCGAAGTGCATACTTGAGATCGTAACATGCTCAGCTAAGTAAATACTGGAATTCTTAACTAGCTTAGCAAATACTCGAGTTCTAAACATGCTCACCTAAGTAAATACTCGAGTTCGTTACATGCTCAGCTTAAGTAAATACTTGATATCGTTACATGTTCAGCTAAGAATAATTTTGACTTAATAACACCTTAAGTTAAGTACATACTTGAGTTAGTAACATATAATTATTTATTTTTCTGAGCATTTTTCTGCACTGGTACACACACAGTCATGCAGACCCTGATGTCAATCAAATCATTTGTAAGACTGATGAGCGAATGTCCTTCTATCTAGGGGAAACTGGTCATGACGAGCAATTTTATTTTCGTCGAAGTTTGTCAGTTTCAATAGATGTATGCGGATTTGCATATAAAATCTCCACAAAACGTTCAATCGAAATTAGTGCGACGCAGAGGAGAGAAAACCGAAAGAAGCCGTCGTGTAGTAATTGCAGTCGACCCTTCTTTCCGACAATAAGCCCTGTCTGATTGATCACATACACACAGTATCATAACCTGAATAGGAACGGACAAAAAGATGTTTCTCAACTTTTCCATATCCTATAGCTCTTTTAAAAGTACGTCGAAGTAAATAGTTGTTTGGTCATCTGTTACCATATTAGTGTTCGCAGCCGTACTGCAACACATTTTCCGATTGCTCAAACACAGCTACTAGTTTCTACTGTTCTTATTCATTTACCTTCGAGTTCCTTCAACTTCAGAATTCTAATTTACGGATAACCTATCTTCGTGTCTGCTACACATATTGCACGTCTGCCAAACTCCTTCGAAACAGCCTGCTCGATCAACGACCTCACCTCTCTTACTTTTGATCCGACAGGGTCACCTTGGTAAGTGTGACGTACATGTGGCATGAACGTAGGGCGATATTATGTAACACAACATACAACAAGAGGGCCATGATGGCCCTGGATCGCTCACCTTAATTATACAATGTACTGCAATGCAAAACACATCAAGACAATTATTCTGAATGCATCCTCCACAGTGTTAACAATATTTTCCTTCATTTTGCCTAGTGATCTATATTTTATTACCTGATATGACCCATATTCCTACATGGACTAGATATCATTAAGACAACATACTGACAAAGTTTCAACTTGCTCAAAGTAAAAATGCGGCCTCCGGAGTTTGAACAATATATTCCTTTATTGACCTAGTTTCTGATCCAATATGACCCATATTCGAACTTGACCTAGATATAATTTAGACAAACATTCTGACCAAATTTCAAGCTGCTGAAGCAAAAAATGTGGCATCCAAAGTGTTCACAAGATTTTCCTTCAATTTGATCTAGTGACCTAGTTTTTGACCCGGCACGACCCATATTCGAACTTGGCCTAAATATCATTCAGCTCAACATTCTGAACAAATTTCAAGCCGCTGAAGCAAAACATGCGGCTTCTACAGAGTTAACAAGATTTTCCCTTAATTTGGCCTTGTGACCTAGTTTCTAATCCAATATGGCCCATATTTAAACTTGACCTAGATATCTTTAAGACAAACATTCTGACAAAATTTCAAGCTGCTGAAGCAAAAAATGAGGCATCCAAAGTGTTAACAAGATTTTCCTTCAATTTGGCCTAGTGATCTAGTTTTTGACCCGGCATGACCCATATTCGAACTTGGCCTAGATATCATTCAGCTCAACATTCTGAACAAATTTCAAGTTGCTGAAGCAAAATATGCAGCTTCTACAGAGTTAACAAGATTTTCCCTCAATTTGGCCTAGTGACCTAGTTTCTGACCCAATATGACCCATATTTGAACTTGACCTAGATATCTTTAAGACAAACATTCTGACCAAATTTCAAGTTGCTGAAGCAAAAAATGCGGCATCCAAAGTGTTAACAAGATTTTCCTTCAATTTGATCTAGTGACCTAGTTTTTGACCCGGCATAACCCATATTCGAACTTGACCTAGATATTTTTAAGACAAACATTCTGACAAAATTTCAAACTGCTTAAGCAAAAATTGCGGCCTCTGGAGTGTTAACAAGATTTTCCTTCAATTTGGCCTAGTGACCTACTTCTTGACCCGACGTGACCCATGTTTGAACTTGACCTACATATCATTAAGACAAACATTCTGATAAAGTTTAAACATGCTCAAGTTGAAAATGTGGCCTCTAGAGTGTTAACAAGATTTTGCTTCAATTTGACCTAGTGACCTCGTTTTTGACCTCATATGGCCCAGTTTCGAACTTGTCCAAGATTTTATGGAGATGAACGTTCTGATAAACTTTCATGAAGATTGGATGCAAAATGTAGCCTGTAGAGTGTCAACAAGCTCAAATGTTGACGACGCACGACGCACGACGCACGACGGACGGACGCCAGACAAAATGTGATCCCAATAGCTCACCTTGCACTTCGTGCATAGGTGAGCTAAAAAGGTTGAGTTTAGAAACTATTTTTAATTGAATTAAAGAGTCGCTTCAGGTGAAATGCGAGTCTATTGATGCATCTGCGATTCGCTGGAACCTGTGAATACTCCTTCACTTGCAAGACTGAAGAGACGTGGTGCAACTTCCTCATATAACTACATGTATGTATAAAAGCTACAAGACAATATCCCATAACACGACTCGTACACATTGGGGGTATTGTAGTCTTCTATTCATTGAACGTTTCTTGTTAACAAATACGTATGTGTGCCAGGTTATAATTTCGAATTTCTCGCAAATACTGCATGTGACGCAATCCAATAAACTGGTGGTCTAGGCAACGTGAAGTTTAACAGATCTGCCAAGATGTATTCCTTTTGAAAATATCTTCACAGTAGTTTCAAGCAGGACCGTAGTTCGAATCATGCACACAAATATTTATATTAGCATCAAAATCATGTTTTCGAACTCGTACACATTTAATTTTGAAAAACATTCTGGCACGTTTTCACTGCTCCCTTTCTTATGTTTTTCTAGTCTTCTGCAGCAGAAACATATAAAAATGTAACAAAGGGTTGTATTATAAATAACACAGAAATGTTTGGCTGTCTAAATTTAATTCAAGTATTACATGTGTGTATAAACATAGTTACAGAAACAAATGTACCAATGAAACAACTCACTGACACATTGATGATGGAATAGTCTCTATCTTACAACTTCTGTTCGGAAATGCGTTACCATGTGTGTGTATGTTTACAAGTATGTGTGATTTAAAATACATCTAATTACTTTACAAAAACCATAAAAATGGATATGTACTATATGAATGAATATATTAAGCGCCATCTGTCAATACAAGGGGAGGGAAATGATGTGTACACTAAATTGCCTTTAAATAAAAACAATCCGATGTCGCGCATCGTTTACAACCACCCATATTATCAAAGGTACACTCTTTCAGCGTCGAATTTCCTTATTTTGATAAGTAAAATGCAAACAATGCTCATTTCAGGTGAGACGGCTCGTTAAGAGTAGACTCACCTGATTCTGTATTGTTTGCAAGAACCCCAATATTGCCAATGGCGCTGAAAGAGTTAAAACAAAATATTAAAGCTGTGATGTAAAACTGAGTATTTACCACGACAAAAAACTAAGGATTGGACTTCTTGAAGACAGCAAAGATAAAGTGAAACATACTGACTAGGATGTGTGCTTGAACGAAACGGGGGTTGAAGCAGATTTCCGAAACAAAGTAAAAAACACAATTCTCAAAAGGTTGACAAAAGTGACTTAAACACAGTACAGTACAATTACAGTTTAGCAGCATGCTAGTGAAGTCAAATTAATTCTTGGAATGTAAATGAATGAAGCTTTTTCGTTTGAATTAATGTAAGATGCTTGATCATTTTTCTAAGGTGAACTTGTATCTACGTCAAGAATCACCATTTTAAGTGATATTACAATTCCTTTAAAGTCTGAAACATACAGATTTCTTACTACCCCAACTTTTTTTCTATTGATTGTAAAATAAAAATACAGAAAGAAGAATTATTCTAAAAACACAAACAAGTTTTCATTTTAAAATCAGACATGCAAAATGCACCATAATGTTTAACAATTGATTCTGAGATGGGACAATGTAAATACCACGGTCATCGACACATAAACGCAACATGTAGTTAGTAAACCAGAGAAATACTGAACCAACCAGTCATTAGATACTGTAGTAACAACTGTTCAATCAGAAGTGAGGCACAAGATTTTGGACGCGTTCCACTGGTTATATTATCAGATGAAATGGATCCAATCAGCCTGCACATCGATGCAGTCTGATCGGACTTACTATAGATTACAATACTCTTCAGTAGACGCTTTATGGCTAATCATGGACCACTAGAGCCTTGATCAGACTTCAACAATGTGTACGCGGTCTCAATATTTAACAATGGCTTGTCTAAAGAGGCATATTCGAATTTAAACAGTACTTCCTAGTTTACTAACATCAGATTTTCAACATCTAAAATACTCTATACATTTACAAATACAAGAAACAGACAAAATGATGGGCGTGCGATCAATTAAAAGGGAGATTTTTTGAGCGATGAGAAAAATGATAAACCATTATAACAAATAACAAATGTTTCAAACAACCTGGTATCAAAAAAGCCTTATCCCGCCTTGATCAAGGTTTCAGTTTGTACCGAGAAATCAACCAATTAATAGACAGTGCACCAGCAAATACTGTATTTATAAAACATTCAGGCGAATGATAAGTAATACAATATCTTAAGTCAATTTACTGATTGTTTTCTCGGAGCCGATGCTTTGTAAGTAAAAACCTTTACATTATCACAGGCGGAACACATCTTTTAATAATTGGACATTGGCTGGCCCAATGAATCAGCCATGAATAAACACATACAATCACCCGCTTCATTAACAAATAGTAAAATCCACATATTTCAGCTCTTTCAAGGCTTCAATGACAACCTCCGACGCAACTGCACATTTCTATATGAACGATAAAACCCCAAAAAATGAGACAACACTTGTCAAAAGCTCAATACATACAGCAGTAACAAAATCTTGTAATTATACTGTTTTGTGTTAAGCCTTTAATGTGTATTTCCTTTCTCGGACTGATATGTTCCTGAAAAACAACATATTGAGATTCACCTCTCTCAGAACTAGTTCACAACTTGGTTTCTTGTTCAGCAAAACTAATCGTTTCAGAGTAGTTTACCAACAGTGTTTGGACGAACTCTGCTGTAAACACGGACATAAACTGCAGATGGTATTGCAGTTGACTCTGTATACTGGTGTTACTGTATACACACTCTACACTGATGTTACTGTAAAGTAATGGACATATGGACTCACGGATATAAACTAACTCACTCTACAACCATCAAAATGGCCAACAAGAAACCAAATCTCCTCAATCAATACAAGTATCTGGATGGCCTACTCGTATCTTGGTGTACATTGTACCTTAGTCACCTTGCACAGTTAGAAATTGCACTCGTTTTACATAATAGCATTTACAAAACAAAATAACTTGTTATAAAATTCAATCACATTAAAAAAGGTTAACATAAAAAACATCTCTGTATCTGAATTTCATTATGTACAGAATTTTTACAAACACTTATGCATTGTGAACGGTTTGAAATATAAAATCCTCTAAAGCGGTTGTAATCACAATCACTTAAGTGTTCATATTTGTAGATTATTCCTGAAATCAGGTTCTTTCTTCCTTTGTCGTACACCTCCAAGTATCACTAAAATTTAACGTCTATATCCAGAAATGATTCCAGTCTAACATATCAACTTCATGGAATACAATAGAAATTCACTGAAAAACAAACAGAAGTACAGGTTTCTTCTTTTTCTTTACTAAAATGAGTTTATTCTATATTATTTTGACAGATAGAAATTCTCAAATATATTTATTCATAGCAGCAACCCATGTAAAAACAGAAGTATATAAGATAATTCAGGAAAGGTTAACTTTACCAGAAACTTAAGCATAATTAAACAAACATTCTATAAATCAAAAAGCAAATAGTTTTATTCTAAGGCTTCTTTTACAACTATTAGACTTCATTTTTTTATCTAGAATGTCACTTTAAAATTTGCATTCTATTATCTCCAATAAATTTCAGAATAAAGAATAAAATATAACAAAAAATATAATTCAGTTAATCCTTTTCCAGACATTTTATGACTTTTAAAGAATTGGTAAAACATGTGAAAAAAATCAACTGTCTGCTCACAAGTTGAAATCCCCTCTTTTCAAGATGTTTTCTTTTTAATTATCCTTTCAAAGATGAGTTTTAAACTGACGATTAATAAATGTCATACAAGCTGAACCTCTGAATTTTTAATATGCTTACCTAGGACATGACAAACATCAATAATAGGTTTCTTTCTCCACCCAGCCTCCTGGACGATGTCGAATGATAAGTTTTCTACATTCATCATAGATAAAGATGGCCATGCTGAATGGCAGTGCAGGGAACCACCAAGATGCTCTGAAATAAAATAAAGACGAGTAATTAAATATTATGGTTGGACTTACATAAAACTATGTTCTTAGAGATTTGTAATCATCAAACCTGTAGAGAATATAACATTGTAAATATTTTCCCACCTGAAAACCTATTTTGACGCGTTTGCAGCGGACATCTTTCGAAAACATTGTGGCAAAAGAAGAAATTGCTCATAATTCACAATTTCTCCTTTAATCACACCATTTTCAACTTGATTCATCAATTGTCATGTTTAAGAAGAGATTTTAAATAATGCTTGCAACACAGGAACAAAGTCATCTGCAAATTAGTTGTTAGTTGGAAAGGGTTAATGTCCGTAATATAATAATACCCGGACACCATTTATTAAATGGTGTAATGAGAAAGTAACATATATATATATATGTATATTGTATTTTTTGCTTTAAGTTTAATTGAAGTACATCCGGTAATGTAATGAATTACGTCCTATCTAGGTTGTTATCTGATATAAATATTGTAAGTAATTACCTGAGGTTCTGCATTCTGAGACCCTTATCCAGACCAGGACAGTATGTCATAAAGGCAGCCAGTGCAGTTTCAAAGAAGAGACCAAACGTCAAATGATGATTCCTGTAATAGAAAATAGGTGTGTTTGTTAGTATGATGTTTTACTTTTACTCCCACTTTCAACAGTATTTTAGTCATAGCATGTCATTTCCATGGTAAATTACAAGTATTGTTATAAAGCTTATACCGACATCAGTCATAATGCTATACACACAGGTGCTCTGCTCTAACCACTACACCACCAATACGGTAAACAAGAGGGCCATGATGGCCCTGGATCGCTCACCTTAATTATACAATGTACTGCAATGCAACACACATCAAGACAATTATTCTGAATGCAACCTCCACAGTGTTAACAATATTTTCCTTCATTTGGCCTAGTGATCTATATTTTTTTACCTGATATGACCCATATTCCAACATGGACTAGATATCATCAAGACAACATTCTGACAAAGTTTCAACTTGCTCAAAGTAAAAATGCGGCCTCCGGAGTTTGAACAATATTTTCCTTTATTGACCTAGTTTCTGATCCAATATGACCCATATTCGAACTTGACCTAGATATAATTCAGACAAACATTCTGACCAAATTTCAAGCTGCTGAAACACAAAATGCGGCATCCAAAGTGTTCACAAGATTTTCCTTCAATTTGATCTAGTGACCTAGTTTTTGACCCAGCATGACCCATATTCAAACTTGGCCTACATATCATCAAGAAAAACATTCTGATAAAGTTTTATCATGCTGAAATTAAAAATGCAGTATCCAGAGTGTTAACAAGATTACCCTTCAATTGGGCCTAGTGACCTAGTTTTTAACCCGGCATGACCCATATCCGAACTTGGCCTAGATATCATTTAGACAAACATTCTGACTAAATTTCAAGCTGCTGAAGCAAAAATTGCGGCATCCAAAGTGTTAACAAGATTTTCCTTCAATTTGACCTAGTGACCTAGTTTTTGACCCGGCATGACCCATATTCGAACTTGGTTTAGATATCATTCAGCTCAACATTCTGACAAAATTTCAAGCCGCTGAAGCAAAACATGCGGCTTCTACAGAGTTAACAAGATTTTCCCTCAATTTGGCCTGGTGACCTAGTTTCTGATCCAATATGACCCATATTTGAACTTGAACTAGATATCTTTAAGACAAACATTCTGACCAAATTTCAAGCTGCTGAAGCAAAAAATGCGGCATCAAAAGTGTTAACAAGATTTTCTTTCAATTTGACCTAGTGACCTAGTTTTTGACCCGGCATAACCCATATTCGAACTTGACCTAGATATTTTTAAGACAAACATTTTGACAAAATTTCAAACTGCTGAAGCAAAAATTGCAGCCTCTGGAGTGTTAACAAGATTTTCCTTCAATTTGACCTAGTGACCTTCTTTTTGACCCAACGTGACCCATGTTCGAACTTGACCTACATATCATCAAGACAAACATTCTGATAAAGTTTCAATATGCTCAAGTTGAAAATGTGGCCTCCAGAGTGTTAACAAGATTTTCCTTCAATTCGACCTATTGACCTAGTTTTTGACCTCATATCGCCCAGTTTCGAACTTGTCCAAGATTTTATGGAGATGAACGTTCTGATAAACTTTCATGAAGATTGGATGCAAAATGTAGCCCGTAGAGTGTTAACAAGCTCAAATGTTGACGAAGGACGACGCACGACGGACGGACGCCGGACAAAATGTGATCACAATAGCTCACCTTGCACTTCGTGCATAGGTGAGCTAAAAAGTAGGAAAGAGTCTGTTAAAAAAAATACAGAATTTCCACCTAAATTTGAAAGCAGAAATATCTGCAATTAAAACTCTAGAAACCATGTTTACATGTACTTCCATAATTTGACATTTATTGATCAATGAAACTGGTATTGGGAAGCTGATAGGTATCAAAATATTTTCTTATATTTATCTGTTTTTTGATTAATGTAATAATTTGAAAAACTGAAAGTGATGTAAACACCTTTATTTTATTTTTGTAATTTTTTCCCACATACAAACATTAGCAGACAATCATAAGCAATTACACCTTTTTAAAAATTGAACTCGCAACTTCACATCTTTGCAAACATATTTTCAAAGTTGTCTGCTACAGAATTGTTGTACATGGGGAGGAGGGTTGATATCCATGGAAATACAATCTTTATGAGCCTTAGACTAGACTAGCAAATGCAGAAAGGGAAATCAGTAGTACCTTTGAGAATGTCTAGGTAATTAGTATGAAAATAGGTTAAGAGTTTAGTTTTCTTAAGCAATTACTTACTTCATGCCTTGCTGGAAGAGGGAGAGTTTTCTCGTTTTACAGATGATCAAATCAGCCCATTGTACAACCACAATAGATACAAAGAAAGCTGTATGACAGGTGTATTCAAGCTTCTTTCTCTGGTAATAAGTCTGAAAAACAAGAAATTTTTCCAGTGAACTAACTGACGACTCAGAGAGGCGGGTGATCAAAATACCCGAAACTGCACATTTCAAGTTCAGGTGAACTATAAAACCTCTAGCCGTCTAGATAAAATTGTTAGCAATTGTTTATTCTGTTAAATCTGTTATATGACAATTGGTTTTTCCTCCCTTATAGTGTAAAACACTACAATATCTAGTGTATTTTGTCCATGTTATAAGGTTTATAAACATAACTTGCTAAGTGTTTCATTTGATAATTTATTTAGTAGCATTAAAACTATTGCATCAATTCCACACCCTTGTTTTCTATCTGCCCTTAAAGACCAACTTGATTGTAAAGAAATGACTTACCCATTCTTGGCCATAGGAGTCCTGAACATCATTGACGGCCCTGGAGTCCCATTGCTCACGGAGACCCATCAGTTGGGTGCCCCAGAATCCATTCTCTCCCATGATCACCAGGTACACAAAGAACCCAGCTGAAGCTTGAATCATACCAATCTGTCCATAGGCCATACTGATTAATCTGTGAAATAAACAAAATGACCGTTTATGAAATAAGAAAATGATGTAACAGCCTTGTCCAAGTTAATGAACTTTTGAGGCAAGGTAAAAATAAGACTGTTCAAGACATAAAAGTAGTATAATATGGAACCATTAACAGAATCCTTATAAACTTAGAATATATTCAATATGTTTTAGAGGCAATTACCTTTCGTTGACAAGCTTGTCCTTGACTGGGTCACGAGGCATACGCTTCATGATGTCATTCTCGGCTTGTTCGTAAGCGAGGGAGATAGCAGGTACCATGTCAGTTCCCAAATCAATACACAGAATAGTGATGGTTCCCAGTGGTAGTGGAATGTCAAGCAGAATAAAAACCAAGAATGGAGAAATTTCAGGAATGTTGGAGGTCAAAGTGTAAGCAATAGATTTCTTCAAGTTGTCAAAAATGAGACGGCCTTCTTCAACACCAGTGACAATGGAGGCAAAGTTATCGTCCAGCAAGATCATGTCGGCGGCCTGTTTACTGACATCACTACCAGCAATACCCATAGCAACTCCTGCAGATAGAAAAATAAAAAATTACTAAATGACCAGAGAAAATAACAAAACATACATGCAGTCTACAGAGGACTAGATAAACTGGTCTTTCCTGCCATAATCTCTTACTACTTAACCAAACTCAATGTTGTTTATACACAGGGTTTGTCAAAAATGGATTTTAGAAGATGAGAAATACCCCTCACCTAGAGCTCCGAGTTCATACTGTTAATAGACTGGATATTTACGGCCTTTTAAAGTTCGAACGTTTCACCTGTGCAACCAAATTACAAATCGCAGGCATTCTCCTACACCAAGCAAACAAGAGCTTATGCCGAAAATCCAGTACTTCCCATTTCAAAATGTTGAAGATCAGTTTCTCCATTTCCCACAACAATTTCAAATCCATTCTAAAATTAAACTGTCATCTGTACTGTATTCCTTGTGTTCTGACTACCATGAAAACTAATTGTAAATATGCTTGAAATGATTAACTAGTTTGTGAGAACCTACCAATATCAGCCTTTTTAAGGGCAGGAGAGTCATTGACACCATCACCAGTTACGGCCACAATCTGTCCCTGTCTCTGACAACCTTCTACAATGATCAGTTTCTGTTGCGGTGAGGTACGAGCAAACACTATTTCGTCGTGGTTTCTAAGAATCTCATCAATCTGGAATGGGGTCATGTCTCTCAGGTCACTTCCGTGAATAACAGCAGCCTTGGCCTCACTATAAACAAAAGTCTAGCCATTAAGCAAAAATAGGACAAAAGAAGATCCTTATGAATTTTCAGATACATTTTTAATTAATATATTTTTCACCCATCAATAATCATAATTTTTTAACCATTTCCTATTATATTAGTTACTTGTTTTATTTTGAAGAATTTATTGTAAATATCACCCATTTAGGAAAAATTTAAAATCCAAAATTGACTAATATTTCAGTCAAATTAAATAGATTTAATACTGTCAGTTAAAAAAACACGAGGGCCATGATGGCCCTAGTTTGCTCACCGTAATTATACAATGTACTGCAATGCAAAACACATCAAGACAATTATTCTGAATGCAACCTCCAGTGTTAACAAGATTTTCCTTCATTTGGCCTAGTGATCTATATTTTCTTACCGGATATGACCTATATTCCAACACGGAAGATATGCGGCCTCCAGGGTTTGAACAATTTTTCATTTTATTGACCTTGTTTATGATCCAATATGACCCATATATATATTTCAGACAAACATTCTGACAAAATTTCAAGCTGCTGAAGCAAAAAATGTGGCATCCAGTGTTAACAAGATTTTCTTGCAATTTGGCCTAGTGACCTAGTTTTTGACCCTACATGATCCATATTCGAACTTGGCTTAGATATCATTTAGATAAACATTATCATCAAATGTCAAGCTGCTGTAGCAAAAAATGCGTCTTCTACAGAGTTAACAAGATTTCCGTTCAATTTGGTCTAGTGACCTAGTTTCTGACCCAATATGACTCTAATTCGAACTTAGCCTAGATATCTTTAAGACAAACACTGACAAAATTTCAAAGTTCTAAAGCAAAAAATGCAGCCTCTAGAGAGTTAAAAAGATATTCCTTCAATTTGACCTAGTGACCTTTTTTTTTTTAATCGACATGACCCATGTTCGAACTTGACTTAGTTTTTGACCTCATATGGCCCAGTTTCAAATTTGTCCAAGATTTGATGGAGATGAATGTTCTGATAAACTTTCATGAAGATTGGATGCAAATTGTAGCCTGTAGAGTGTTAACAAGCGCAAATGTCGACGACGCACGATAGACGGACGCCAGACAAAATGATCACAATAGCTCACCTTGCACTTCGTACATAGGTGAGCTAAAAAGTTAGTGGGTACTGCAATGTATAACAATACATACTGAGGATCAATCTCCTCTGTTGGGATTCCACGTTCAGCAGCAATATCTTCAACAGTCCTGCTTCCTTCAGAGATAATACCAACACCTTTAGCAATAGCTTTGGCTGTAATGGGGTGATCACCAGTTACCATAATAACCTAAAAACAAACAAAAGGATTTTGTTAACAGTCAATTGAAAAAGGTATATATCTGCAAATACATTAAAAAAAATGTTTCCAACTTATGATATATCCTGAGAAAATATTCCAAGCTTAAATGAAATGTATTGCTTCACAGTTAAATATTTCATCAACTCGCAACTCAGTGTTAAAGCTGGTTGAAAGCAATGACAACCTAGTTTATATAAATTGAAATGTTAGAAACCTGATTCGCATGCTATCATTCAACAAAATTAATTAATGTGATATAGACAAATGATAACCTACCTTAATACCAGCACTCCTACATTTTCCTACAGCATCAGGTACAGCAGCTCTTGGGGGATCAATCATAGACATCAACCCAATAAATCGGAGTCCGTTGATAGGGAAGTTAACATCATCAGCATCATATTTGTAGTCTGGTGTGTAGGGATCGGCAGGCAAGACCAAGTCACAGAATCCTAAAATGTTAAACCTTATTTTATAAAATGATTCAACAGAACTAGCTAGATACGTTGCATATAAGCTTAAAGCAATAACATTTATAAATCATGGGATCCATTTCAAAAACAGCAATCTGTTGCAATAAAAACAATGCACATCACGTAAAGGGAATCTTTTTTTGGTTCCATCACAGTTAACCTAAATAGCATACACAAGTTTTAACAAATCAGTGTGATTGAAAGAAATCATACATACCAAGAACTCTTTCACCCAGACCTCCCAATTCCATGTAAGAACTGTTAAAGGCTATTCTGAATGGATCGTCCATGGGGTATTCAACACCATCTTTCATGTAAGTTGTACATCTGTCTAAGACACGTTCTGGGGCTCCCTTCATTACAAGTATACTACGAGGATCATTGGGATCTTCAGTCTCATGAATAGATACCTGTTGATATATAGAATTGTTTATATATTAAAAAAGATTCAGCGTGTCTTTAACCCTTACCCACATACATTCAATCTGCAGCTTTTGAAAAGAATTTGTCAAAAATATTGAAACTATAAATGAAAGAACATTTATCGAATAAAGTTGAAAAGATGGGACAAACATGAGAGATTGCTCATTATGAGCAATTCCTCTTTTCGCCGAATTGTTTTAAAGTAGTTGACTGCTAAATACAAACAATATTTCATATGAGTGGATTATGGGCATTTGATGTCTTGTTGAACCTCCAGGTTAGTACCATATAAAGTTACATTGTCAAAAATTTAGAGGGGCTCCAGTTCCTATCATTGTCAAGCCAAACAAATGCATAAATTCCATTCCAATTATGCATACACAAGTGTTATAGAATATTCTTCTCTATAAATCAATTAATTTCCTGAGAAATCATGCAATTACCTACCTGGTATTTGTTTGAAGAGTTAAATGGGATTTCACATATTTTCTTGTTTCTGCTACGGAATTCCAACACATAACCAATGGAGAGCTCAACGCATTTCAACAGAGCAGATTCTGAAGCATCGCCGTTACATTCTCTGAAAGTAAAATAATAACAAAATTATATACATGCATATGTGACACACACTCATTATTTGTATTTTCAGGTGCACTCTCAAGTTGAGCTTAAAATGGGCTGAAATATGCAAATTGGATGAGATTTGAGCATTAGGGCAGATTAGAGGCTAATATTATTTCAACATCCAATAGTCAAATTTCCAGTCGAAAAGCTATGACAGTATGACATCTCTTATCGTCACCTTGGAGATGAAAAAAAATCTCCATAATAATATACATACTTGTTTCCCATCAGATTATTTATCATACAAGGCAACACCTCACAGGAGCAGAGCAAAATAATTACTTCGTTTCTGCACACTATTGATCTGGAGTGATTGCACTGTAATTATAAAGTACCTACCTCTTCAATACTGGGAGTTTCAAGTTTTCAGCATCATTCTTAAATTCAGCTCTGTTACACAACATAGCACATCGAGATAAAGCAAGCCAAGTGGGGTCATTCCTGCCGTAGGTAGCATCTGCAAAATACCAGATGAATAATAAAAGTTCAAATTTTGAAAAAGCGTGATTGCCTTAGCTAACAAGCTAGCTGCTTTAAACTATCACAGACAATGGCAGTATTTTAAAAAAAAATTCTGTTATATCAAACAAGTCTTATTGATTGATAAAGTTTTTCTTGCTTGAATATCAGTCTGTTACAAATGTCCTTACATTTTTCTGACCGGCATCGTCAATTAAAATTAAACAGGAATAACAAGAAAAACATCAGTACCCATTTAGCCTTTCTTCAGTAATTATTTGATAACAATTGACATATGAAAATGGGCCTTAGGACATAAGATGTCAGCATACAGATTTCAAAAACTTTTAACACATTATTTGAGTCTGTACCAGAAGATATTTTACTTGCCTAATAATAGATAAACAGTAATACCAGACCCTGATCAGGCAGTATATATGAATAGGCCGATCATGATTTATACTGGTTGATAATGTGTCAGAAGATCTACACTCATATGTCATAATACTGGATGGTCATGCTATATTGTATGTTAGCAAAATCAGATATTTATGATCTAAAAGATCAACTGGTTAACAGATACACAGTGTTTTGTTCATCCTTTATCATATCGCATCTATCAATGCAAATAATTGCGGTAAATTTTTACAATTGTAATTGTTATCTTAAGTTTCTCATTTGAAATTAAAACAGAATGACAATCAACTTGAAATTGTCGACTTCGCATTCATTCATTTTGCATCTTATTAATTATTTCAGATTAAATCTGTAATTATGGCTCTAGTTATAGTTTTCTTCAGTTCTTAAATGTGATTTAATCGGAATCCAATGTATTTATACACTTCAAAACTAAACTATCAAAAAACAAATTAATCACACATTACCGTTAAACTGAAAGCTTTGAACCAAATAACATTAAATACAGGATTAGAATTTTCATTTCACAATTAAATTAAATGAATTGAAACTTTTGCAAGGTCATAACTAAAATTATTATCAGTCTTTTTCCAAAATTTATGCCATTTAGGGTTTTAATACAAATACATTTTAAAATACATGTTCAATAAAAAGACTGAACATTGTCGACTAAAAGTATAAGCTTGTTTAAACCTTCATATAGTAATTTGACACTTCCAAAAATTAACAATTTTTAAAAAGTATAAAAACCAATGAAACACTCGATATGTATTAAATGATATAACTGAAAATACTGCTGTAAAATAA
The DNA here is from genome assembly GCA_031761405.1 of Serripes groenlandicus. Classification (NCBI taxonomy): domain Eukaryota; kingdom Metazoa; phylum Mollusca; class Bivalvia; order Cardiida; family Cardiidae; genus Serripes; species Serripes groenlandicus. Next base: position 30,005,353 of record JASEVX010000003.1, read on the forward strand.
GAAATTGCTCCGTACACTTCATATACACTTTTGGTAATTTTTGAACAACAATAATTTAATTTGAAGGTAAATTGCTATTGTGATGTCGAGTCGCATGTCGGTGAAAATCATTATCAAATAATGTGTTGATGCAAATGCTGTTTTGGAACAACTGTGACTGATATAAAACCCCTTGCTTATTCAACAGATGATTTCTCATTAGTAAAACGATTTCAACTGCTTTTAAAAATAATACTTTCTCAATAGTTAACAGTTTATATTTTTTGCAAAATTGCTAAGATTTAGTTATTTGCTGCATATTTATTTTATGCAGGAAAGGATTTTTTCCACTTGACAGCCATAGTTCAATATGCAAGGGGTTTACTAAATACGACTTTCGGTCTCTTAAGAGATTAAGTGCAAAATACATGGTGTCTTACTATCTTGAAAACAATAATGGTGTATTCTTCATACCTTAACGAGTTGTTATGGTATTTTACTTTCAAATTAATAAATAAAATGAAACCTGGTGCTTCTCAACTTGTAACAATGTAATGAGAAGCAATCATGACACAGACGGTAACAAAAGCTTATTCATTATGGCCAATTTAAGATACATGTTCGATATTTTCATCAAGATTGAAACTGCTAAAAGTTATTTGAAATCTCTACATATAATAACTGGACATTCACCATCAGTTGAAAATTAGGAATGAACAGACAGCATTTCCCCCCTTCTGTCATGATTGCTTTATCCACACTGTTAAGTGTAAATATAAATGTCATATTCATTGTAAATCTTACCTCCGCCTACAACAGAGAACCATGCGAAAAACAACAAAATAATTGTTAGTATACAGAGTAGCAGGTTATCTGTTCAATACAGTGCTTCATCTTAATCAGTCATAACGCATATAACATTATAACCTGGTTAAAAAAACAACTCACAAACTGCCATTTTCAAAACATATCCAAGTTTCTTATCAGGCTCTGGACTTTTTGCTAAAGAAGACTAGACTGAATACGGCTAACAACTTTTGAAAGACTAGTTTTAATGCACAACCTAGAAATCTTTAATGGTTTCAAAAAGGATTATTTTGTTTCATCAGCAAATGACTAAAGCTTCTTCTATTCTTTTTAACAACTTTATAATTATGTTGGTTATGAATTAAAAAAGATTGTCATAATGAAAATAAGAATGCCCACAGGATTCAATACAAAAATTTGTCCAACTAAAAATATTCATTTTTAGATGCTTTCTACAAACAAGAGTTGTCGGAGGACAATATAGCTCGCCTATCAGGGCCATCGTATATCAGTGCCTACTTCAGAACAGTTAAAGTATTAGGTAAAGTCGCACAGTATCACCTATTGCAAGATAATACACCTTTTCAATACTTTTGACAAAAATTCTAAGTTCAACTAGAATAGAGTGCTCCCCGGAGCACGTGTGTCACCTGCCGGCGCCTTGTCAGAAAATTTTAATTTTTGATAGAAAAGGGGCAATAACTCTGATATAAAAAATAATTTGGATTATCCCCCTTTTGTGAACCCATCACAACAATTGATATAAACATTTGTCAGAAGTTTCAATTCAATCCTTTGAGCAGAATAAAAGTAATTTGAATATTTGACAGAAAAGGGGCAATAACTCTTGATATAAAAATAGTTGGATTATCCCCCTTTTGTGAACCCATCATACACATTGACATAAACATTTGTCAGAAGTTTCAATCCAATCCTTTGAGTAGATTAAATTTTTGACAGAAAAGGGCCAATAACTCTGATATAAAAATATTTGGATTATCCCCCTTTTTGTGAACCCATCATACACATTGATATAAACATTTGTCAGAAGTTTCAATCCAATCCTTTGAGTAGAAAAAAAGTTATTTGAAAATTTAAATTTTTGACAGAAAAGGGGCAATAACTGTGATATAAAATTATTTGGATTATCGCCCTTTTGTGAACCAATCACACACATTGATAAAAACATTTGTCAGAAGTTTCAATCTAATCCTTTGAGTAGAACAAAAGTTATTTGAAAATTTAAATTTTTGACAGAAAAGGGGCAATAACTCTGATATAAAATTATTTGGATTATCGCCCTTTTGTGAACCAATCACACACATTGATAAAAACATTTGTCAGAAGTTTCAATCTAATCCTTTGAGTAGAACAAAAGTTATTTGAAAACGTGACGAAAAAAGTGTGACGGACAGACAGACAGACAGACGCCGGATAAAAAAAAAAATAGACAGACAGACGTCGAATAAAAAAAAAAGTAACATTTGTCAGAAGTTTCAATCCAATCCTTCGGGTAGAAAAAAAGTTATTTGAAAATTTAATTTTTTGACAGAAAAGGGGCAATAACTCTGATATAAAATTATTTGGATTATCCCCCTTTTGTGAACCAATCACACACATTGATATAAACATTTGTCAGAAGTTTCAATCTAATCCTTTGAGTAGAAAAAAAGTTATTTGAAAACGTGACGAAAAAGTTAGATTTTTTGACAGAAAAGGGGCAATAACTCTGATATAACTTGACCTTGACCCAGGGTCAGGACGGGTGTAGTGGGGTGCGTAGATGGACCAATAGTTCCTAAATGTATAAACTAAATATGAAAGCAATCAATGTCATAATAGTGAATGCAGAGTGATATGTTAAACGTTAAACGCAAACCTTAAACCTTGTAACTGAACCAAGTAGAAATGACCTTGACCTTGACCCAGGTGCAGGACGGGTGTAGTGGTGTGCGCAGATGGATGACCAATAGTTCCTAAATGTATAAACTAAATATGAAAGCAATCAATGTCATAATAGTGACTGCAGAGTGATATGTTAAACGTTAAACGCAAACCTTAAACCTTGTAACTGAACCAAGTAGAAATGACCTTGACCTTGACCCAGGGTCAGAACGGGTGTAGTGGTGTGCGTAGATGGATGACCAATAGTTCCTAAATGTATAAACTAAATATGAAAGCAATCAATGTCATAATAGTGAATGCAGAGTGATATGTTAAACGTTAAACGCAAACCTTAAACCTTGTAACTGAACCAAGTAGAACCAAGTAGAAATGATCTTGACCTTCACCCAGGGTCAGGACGGGTGTAGTGGTGTGCGTAGATGGATGACAAATGGTTCCTAAAGGTATAAACCCTTAAAACCCAAATTAAAACCTTAAACACAAACCTTAAACCTAGGTGTCTACGCCACCGCCGACGGTGCCGACGGTGCCGACGCCGGGGGTAACACATAAGCTCTCCTGTACTTCGTACTGGCGAGCTAAAAATCTTATTTTTTACCTTGTCAAACATATAAACAACAATATTTAATGTTTCAATTCACATGTTTGGAACAGTTACTTACTTGATTGATCATCACTGGTATCTGCTTCAACAATTCTTCCATCAAACCACATGTGAGCTACGGTCATTCTGTTTTGGGTCAGGGTTCCCGTCTTATCAGAACAGATAGTGGAGGTAGAGCCAAGGGTTTCTACAGCTTCCAAGTTCTTTACCAAACAGTTCTTCTTCGCCATACGCTTAGCAGTCAAGGTCAAACATACCTATCCAAAGGTGAAAATGAATATTTAAAACTTAGGGTGAAAATTAATATTTTTAACTTTGCTTGCTCTTTTGAATCTTATTTTACACATTTCATCTCAAACCTTTCGGACGTAAATAAATTCGGTAGTACTAGTAGATTACTTTGAAAGCAGATATGAAACAAAAATGCCGCAACCATGTCAGCGCCAATGCATGTGCTTTTTTCAAATCGATAAAGGTGTATTACTGAATAATTATTAAAGCCAAAGTTATGTGACTCAGTATAGACATTTGTACCAAGTCTCATTTGAAAATGTTAAACCATTTTAGAGTTATTAGGTAAGGTTAAAGGTTTTGTGCCAAGGGTATCACAACAGCCAGACTTTATCCTTCATAAAAAAACAACAAGCTAAAATTCTCTCTAGTAAATGAAAAACAATGAATTGAATACATTGCAGCAAAATCTTCGACTACAGATGTGCCAACATATTAGATAAAACTGATTTGTTGTTATTTATGTAAAGATGTCATAGATCGATTCCCGACTAAATAAATTTATATTAACTTACAGTGACAGTTGCCAGTAGACCTTCAGGTACATTAGCGACAATGATACCAATCAAGAAGATGACCGCATCCAGCCAGAAGTAACCGAGGATGAAAGCAATGATAAAGAAAGACACACCCAGGAAAACGGCTACACCAGTAATAAGATGGATAAAGTGAGCAATTTCCTTAGCAATGGGAGTGTCTCCTACTTCCAAACCAGAAGCTAAATTGGCAATTCTACCCATCACAGTCTTGTCTCCTGTCCTGATTACAATACCGCGGCATGTACCTGTAACAATTATAGTAAATATCAATTAAAGTGACCTACACCCTCAATAAATAACAACACAAAACTGAACCCAACAGTCTCCTGCTAATAAGTCAGCATGTGAAAGATTCATGGACAAATGATGTTGAATTGACGCTTGTGCATCACCCTTCCAAGGCAGGCAACACAAGTAGTGGCACACACTCTTAAAACTGCTAGCACTGGTTGTAAATTAACCCGAATCATGTCTGCAATAAGTTTCCATCTTCAATTTATGTTTTATTTGCATTACACTATTCTGAGATTCCTCAGCTTTCACAACTAGCAACATGTTTCCACAAGACTAGAGCATGTACATGATGCAACTGTTGGTATGGAGTTTACTATCCAGTTGATCGGTCAACAGTCAATATGCAAAAACATTTAATACAAAATTCATTTAACAGGGTTCGAAATTAGCGGAAGCAAGTTGTTATGTTGCTACTTAAAATGGGAACTGGCAAAAAAAGTCATAAAAGCTTACTGCGTGAAGAAAAATGGCCGATTTACGTTTCCCTCAATGTTTCAATTATCAAGCTTAATTAAACTCTCTTTTATAATTTCCTTAAACTAACAAACTGTCAAGGTGATAACTCCACCAATCAGTGGATGCATGTTAATTATCGATTTTAAACAAGTAATCTCTGGTCATATGAATTAAGTTGGTAAAAGCTTGCCAATGTTTTTTTTATCTTGCTTATAAATGCTACTTGAAAGATACATTTGCTACCTACTTTCAATGCAGGTAGCAAGTACTCTCTACTAGCCCAAAAAGTTAATCTTGAACCCTGCATTTGATAATGATACTTTATAAAAACAAGAGGGCCATGATGGCCCTACATCGCTCACCTGATTTAATAGAACTTCAATAGTATTCAAAGTTTTTACTCTATACATATAAGGAAAACATGGACATGTTTTTTTAATGGATCAGATTTATTTTAATAACCTTGGTAGAAAGAAGGTCACTAAAGGAACATTTGTGCCAACTAATTTTTAAATCAGGCAGGTGCTTTTGGACAAGTTATTTTATGAGTGGCGAATGTAAGTGGCGAAAGGTTTTTATCATCAACAATTACCTGTTTTGGATATCAGTTTACGACAAACAGTGACTGTTTCCGTTAATCTAAAATAATGCACTGCCATTTGATTCAATGTCGGGAACCAGTGACCTCTTTACGACACCCGTTTTTATCATTTTGACAGCTTGTGTATTTCACACTTGTTTTATTGTTGTGAAGTGTTAATTCAGCCTTTTAATCCGACTGACCAACAACTCGGAGCGATATTGATACATTAAAGGCCGTACATATGATAATTGGCAATTAAAGATGCATTAAATATATGATTGCATATAAATATTTCTTTTCTCCGTTTATCCCTGATATTAAAGAAAAGTTGCAAACAAATATTTGTCAAAAGTGGCAAAAATGAATGGCTCCTAAAAATTAAAAGTGGCTCCTAAAATTTAAGTGGCGAACTTTATTTCAATGTGGCGAAAGTGGTGGCGAAAGAAAAATTCAACCCAGAGCAGGCACTGGCAAATATAAGGAAAACAAGCCCCTCCTCTGGCTGCCTTGTTGTTCAATGGATCGGATTAATTTGAACAATCTTGGTAGAAGGTCCCCAAGGAACATTTGTGCCAAATTATCTTTCAATCAGGCCTGCACTTTTAGACAAGATTTTTAAAGATTTTACAATGCACATATAAGGAAAACAAACCCTGCACCTGGCGGCCATGTTTTTCAATGGATTGGATTAATTTGAACAATCTTGGTAGTGCCTCAAGGAACATTTGTGCAAAATTATTTTCAAATCAAGCCAGTACTTTTGGACAAGAAGATTTTTAAAGTTTTGACAATTTTCCCCTTTTCTGATGCAGCAGCAACCCAAGTTCTACTTGGAATTAAATTCTTTGAACAACTTCTAAAAGAGAACCACCTAAGAATTATTCCTGTGAAGTTATTTTGATATCAGTCTATTGGTCAAGTAAGAGAAGTCATTTTTAGGAAATTGTTAACCGACGACCACGTCGGACGGTTAGTGATCACAAAAGCTCATATCGCACTTTGTGCTTAGGTGAGCTAAAATCAATCAATATATTGCGTTTATACAAGCATAACTATAAAAGGAGGCTTACCTTCTACAGCATTGGTTGAGAAGAAAGCCACGTTCTTGGTTTCCAAGGGATTTTCATGAGTAAATTCTGCAGTTCTTGTCTGGGGTTCCGACTCTCCGGTAAGAGAAGAATTGTCAACCTGCAAATTTTTTTATCATCTTGTAAATTACCAGTACTATAAATGTTTTAAATATAACCAGTAAAATAAAATACTCTGAAAATATTTACTCTATCTCGAATTGACTACCAGAAGGAACTCAATTATAAGAATGATTCGCTGCAAGTATATATTTAGTTCTAATTTGTTCTGTTAAAAGATAAATGCAAGGTTAAGGAGTGCTACCTGTATCATGCAACAACAACTTACTTTTATAATCTTTAATTTCTTATCATGCCATTCTTCATATATGAACTAAACCATTATAATCCGATGCCTACCTTACTATTTTAGTTAACCCACTTAAATACAATAAAGTTACCTTGAAACTGTGTCCTGAAATCAATCTGATATCAGCTGGAAGTCTGTCTCCAAATTTTACCTCCACTACATCACCAAGGACCATTTCAGATGCCTTTAGATTCACTTTTACTCCATCCCGAATGGCAAGACCATACTACAAATACATGCACGATCGATTGTTGTTATATAATACAAACTTAACAACAAAAATGTTGATGAAATTCTTAAAAAATATTTTAAAACTGAAAATAAAGCGTTTTAATTCTTCTATACCATTTTGATGGTTGTTTCATGTTTGAGGGTTTATGCCATTTTCTTTCATAATTAAGGCTTATCACAGCCTATGTCCTATAAGTGCGCAAAGGAGGATAACCACTTCACTCATATTTAAGGACTGGTATGTCTCAACAGGGGGATCCAATCCCGTTTCACATAACAAGGGGCCAAAGGCGGGCAAACTAACCACTACACCGTCTGCAAAGTTCGCTTATTGATGTTTGTCTTCAAACAATATAAATTGGTTTATAAATGTGATCCTAGAAAAATAAGTTGCTGTTCGTAAACTATTCTAGAGTCTTAGAAGAATTTACACACCATTTCTGGCATAACCAATAAAATAAATCAGACATTGTGTTTTCTGTTTTAAAATCATCAAAGGAACAATTTGCAAAACCTGGAAATTTGAGGTATCATTTTGATAAAGAATTTAAAACATTGTCTGCTACAGATTGAAGTTTCAAAATTCCAAGACTTACTTGTGGGACCATTTTCGCAAAACCATCCATAATTTTAGAACTTTTAGCTTCCTGGTAGTATGAGAAACAACCAGTAACCACCACCACAGCAGTCAATACAATACCCAAGTACAACTGAAAACAAAATGAAACAATGTAAATTACATACAAAAATCATAAACAACATAATTATGTAAAATCTAAATATAGATAAAACTTGTGTTCAGTCACCTGTGTAAAGCAGGCTGCTGCCATTTGAAGGTTATCCAAAAACACCTTTCAGCAGTAATTTTTCTACTTTTCCCTTGGTGGCTGACAGAAGTTTCTTATTATTATTATCAATACAAGAGAAGCAACAAAGGGGGTAAGTGGTATAGCATTAGCCTCACAAATCCCGAGGGAGCTCTGCCTTTGAAATTTTTCCACAACAACACTGCCAGTACAGATTAAGTTTCCAGGAGTCAAGTAATTATTAATAATAAGCAAGCAGTTTAAACTGTTTAGCTGGAAGCTTGTTTTGCAATTGTTTTTAAATAAAAAAGTTCAAACTAAATCAAGAGTCTCATGAAAGAATGGAGAAGGTAAATAAAGGTTTTATTTCATATATAGAGCAAGCTCCAAATCCCAATCATTACAGCTTTCATTAGACAAATTGAAGGCAGTTGTAACTACATAAAGTAAGTGTAACAAATGTTTTGCATGAAGCCCAAAACATTCAAGAAAGCTACATGTGTTCAATATATTTTCAGAAGAAGTAACAGGGTTCGAATTTAACTTTCAAAGGCACTTGCAATTTTTTGCGAGTGCCTTTTGAGCTTACTCGCAAAATGACAAAACCAACTCGCATTTTTATTTATTCTCTAAAATAACATAGATTTTGTTTATTCAACTTTATTTTGTTTATTCAACTTTAATTACTGTATAACAAGAAAACAATGGTTTCATTTAATTTCTAGGGCCATATGGTTGAACTGTTGGTCTCTTTTGTCTTTCCCCTGAATGCCACCACCTATAGACAGCTGGTCGAGGATCAAACTCCTTGAGTGCAACATCTTCAATTTTGATCTTCATCAGAGTGTCTAAAGTGTCAGTGTCTAGGCGGCACCTCCAATCTGTTTTTATCTGTTTCATAGTAGAAAATGCCCTCTCACATGAAGCATTTGATAAGGGTAGAACACTGGTAAGGTGTATTATTTTTAAAATGTCAAGGAAATCACCCTTGTCCTGATCCATCTGGCTGATCAATTGCCACACCAGGAGAGGATGGAGCGGAGTATATCGTGGAGTTCCAGCAACGTGGATCTTAAGGTCACCCCATTGGCTCAAAGCATTTACAAGATCACATCCAGCATTTGTCAATATTGTTTCATATCTTTGAAACACAAGGCGTACATCTTCTTTACCGTACAGCATCAAAGCATCCCTGTTAGTAGCAAGAGGCCAGTTTTGATGATCAAAGGCATAACATGCGGTAAAGATGGGCTCAACTGTTAAGTTTTCAAGTCTGTGATTTAAGCAGTCCAACACAGACTGAACAATTCTGGCCCTGTTAGCTGCAAGTGCTTCATCGGGGATAATATTTTGTAGTTTGTGGCCACGAAACATGCCATCTACAATTTCATTTTTTGTTGCACTTATTTGGTTGCCTTCAATATCAATCATAACTCGAAGTGCTGCTGAAGCACTTTGAATTTTTGTCACAGCACTAGAAACAGTTATGTCCTCCCGTTGAAATAACAAACTGACCTTACTTACTTCATTTAACACATCTTTAACAAAGGCCATATACAACACCATTTTGTGTTGTTTCAGTTTGTTTAAATATCCTCTAACTTTTGCTCGGTCTTGAGCTTTATTTGAAGCGTCTTCAGCATAGTTTTCCATTTGGGAAATGATTATGTGCCAATTCTTTAGAAGCTTACTAACAGCTCTAAGTTTGTGATCAACCCACCTTGTTCCATTAGCTTTGTCTGGTTTCAGAAAATGTTCCCCTAATAATTCAGCAATGTCCTTTGCTTCTTTAAATCGTTTAGCTGACCCCTTGTAAAAATAATACACCGACACAAGCATTTCAATGACTGTGTCCATGTATGTAGATTTAAACGAGTCTTTTATGGCAAGTTCAAGCCTGTGGGCCAGGCACCATACAGGCAAAATCCATTCGGCATTGCCTTCCTGTCTCATCAATTGAATGACCCCTCTCCTAGCACCCATCATCACACTTGCCCCATCTGAACAAAATCCTATTGTTTTCTGTTTATAGTCACGCAAATCATTAACAAAAAATGCATGATCAATAGCAGCTAATATGCCATTTGCTTTGGTATTTTCAGGTTCTTCTATTTTAAGGTATTTCATCTTGGGGTAAAAATCTTCCAGAACTTTAACAAATATTACCTCCTTTTCACTATCTGCCCTATCTGTGGAACCATCACAAAAAATGCTAAAATAATCTGCATTCTGAAGTAGAGATTTCACTTGGTCATGCAAAATGCCCCCTATGTTCTGAATAAAGATCTTTGCACTCTTAGCATTGTGGTATGTGTCACCCAGCGAAACCCCATTACTTTCTTGAAGTTCCAACAAACTCGGAAAATCTGAAAAAGGCCTCTCCTTAGCTGCAATATAATAAGCTGTTTTGAAAAGTTTATTCATTTTATCAGAGTTTTCAATTTCAATTTTCTGAAACCCCTTCTCCAGATCAGATGGCTGATTCTTCTGTTGTTTGTCTGACGCTGCCCGTGCCTTCAGTGCCCTAGTGTGCATCTCAGATTTGACATGGTACACCACAGACTCTCTCTTAACGGTTGTATTGCCAGTGATGAACTGAAAAAGAGCAATTTCAAATTTGCTTTTTTTGTAAATTGATGCATTTAATAAAACCTTTCCCACCTATAGACGCATTTAGACGCATCTGCAGCAGACGACTTTTGAAAACTTAGTGACCAAAGGAGAAATTGCTCAAAATATTATGAGCAATTTATCCTTTAACCACAAAGTTTTCAACTGTTTTCAGTAATAATAATTGTTAACACTTTTAAAGCTGTCTGCTGCAGATTTGTTGTATGTGGGAAAGGGATTAATCAGTACCACATTTTAATAAAAGACCGATGACCATAAGCAAATTGTGTTATTATTTATTAATAAATCACTGACAACATTTTAAATGCACCCAGCAAAGCTGCAATCGATGTTTACATTTATAAACAATAACGTTCTTGAAATTAACCTCTTAGTCTTATTACTGTGGGGAAATGTTCAAGGCGATACACATCGTGACGTCATACATTACTATATACACTATCAGTATCGATCGGTTTGAGCGCGAGTACCAACAACGTCAACAAACAACAACATCGGTTTCAGCCAGTTTATAACAAACAATGCTCGACCAGGCTATTTTATAAAATACGTAATATTTTCTGAACCATTTCCCACATACAACGAAATCTGCAGCGCACCCGGGAAATATCTTAGTGGATACTTAAAATGATTAGCGTATAAAGTAACTAATGAAAACAATCTGTCAAACACCCTGTGTATTGAATTGTTATTTGAATCAGTAGCCAATCACGTATCGAGGCGCGCTCTTAAAATAGTAACGCACATGTAAATCATGCTCTGATATGCGGAGACTGTATGGCACGTGGTTTAAATCGCTCTCTCTGATTGGCTGACTGGTAATCGAGCCCTTATAGGCTGACAGTGAAACCCGCAAATGTTAACATATTTGCATAGACGGGTGCTCTTAAATACGTTACGATACAGGGGAATGACTAGTTTAAAAAAGACCGATTTTTACCAATGAAAGAGAACCCAGTCTACGGTTGTCGCTGACTGGGTTATATTCTTAGGCTTCGATGGGCGGATTTAAAGTTTTATATGTGGGAAATGATTCAAGAAAACATTTTCACAAGCTTTTTAGCCTTGTCCTGAACATATGTGTTGTCCTTAAATTGGGATTACTCACACTTGATGTCATGGATGAGGGCGCGTGATGTTTACATAATGTGCAAGTCATGCAGTTCACCGTGCCCTTGTCGCTCTTAAGATCTAGGTCGATGTTCAGATCTCGCATCCATTTCCTAACAGTTTTCTCACTGGCTGTGTATTTGCTGGTAGAGTTACTCGTAGACTCAGACGGTTTTTTTTTCGGAGGCGGTTCGGATTCAGATATATTTGATGCCGCTGGTCGCTTGTTGTTAATAGTGACAAATTTGTCCATTGTTGACATTGACTACAGGAAGAACGGTAATACAATAGGGGTTTACACATTACGCACTGAAGCATTACTACTTAGCCAATGACAGAGCAGGTCGGGTGAAAACGTCACTTGTATCATACTTACTCAGTCGTGTAATCACTCGGCAATCCCCGGTAAGTGAAATAACCGAAATTTCCGCTCGTTTTGTTCCGTATTCGTTCTATTTTAAAATCATTATCGGAGCGTGACCCTGTACGACTGTGCAGTGTTTACATGTAAATTATTTGATAAACATGCCAGTTTATATAGCGGAAAAGACTAAAGTTTATTCTACTTTTGTTTTAATTTTTTATCATTTAACAAAACCCACTCGCGGAAATTTGCGAGCTTGAAATAAAGTAACTCGCAATTTCCAAATATCACTCGCATTTTGCGAGTATGCGAGTCCAAATTCGAACCCTGAGTAACAAACTTCACGAAATCTTTTGAAACATATCAGTCTGAAAGCTCATTTTCATCTATTTCCTTCTTTGTTCAACTTATTATCGCATAAAAATGTGTCGGTCTGAAGGAATTTTTGTCAGTCAGGACTTTTAAGACTTTCATGAAGACTGCTGTAATGTTATCACTTACGTTATCACCTTGTACATGTTCCATAGCTGAAGCCTGAATAGAATAGGCAATGAAACATAGAATAGCTCCGATCCACAGTAAAAGGGCAAAACCACCAAATAACTGTTGACAGAATTTTAACCACTCTGGTGTAGTCTTTGGGGGTGTCAATTCATTTGGTCCATCTCTTTCTAACACAATTCTTGCTTGTTGTGAAGTCAAACCCTGTCATAGAAAAACAAAGAATAAGTTTGGGTTTAAAAAATAATTAGATGAACATTTTATTGAAAAATTTAAAAGATGTGTAAAATTATGCAAAAAGTGCACTTTCGTCAAATTTATATGCTTTTGCCCCTTTTTGGACATGAGAGATGAATAGTTTCCAGCAAAATTTAAAGTTTGTGTATTAGTGACAATGGCAATTGACAGCATGCTTGGTAGTATGCGACTGAGTGCTTTTACAAGCGTAAATCAGGATCCATTTATCAGATTGCTCATTACCAAGAAATTGACGTGTGTACATAAATTTGCCTCTGAATGCTTTATTCAAACAATCTTTCCATTTTGTTTGGTGTTGATGAAGAAATACTTATTTATGAATGATTGTTATTTGACACATTTATATCTGCTATCTCTGCATAGTAATGCAACTTAATTCAAAGATAAAAATTAGTTGTCTTATTTCATATTTTAAACATACCACGTTGGGATCTGAAACAAGCCGACTGTAAAGTTCAGTGATGGGGATTTTATGCTCATCCATGGTAAGCTCCTGTTTGAGCTCATCCATGTCATGTTTACCCTTCTTTACTTTCTTTTTGTGACCTCCCTCATCTCCAGGGGTGACAGCATACCGGTAACTGTCCTGTCTCGGTCCCTGCAAATAAGCCATTCAACACATTATTTAACAACAAAAGCCAAGTGTAGGAAATAGTAATTTTTGGTACATCTCGACTCGATAAAATAATTCCATGTGACAGATTATTTTAAAAATACTTTTTACAAAGCTCATACCAACTTTTTTAAATATTGAATTTTATTTTCTCAAACAAATTTCTATAATCCTTTAGTTAACTTCAATGTTCATAGTTCAACTTCATACCAGAAATCTGCAGGAGACTTCTTCGAAGTTATAGACAAAAATTTGGAAAAAGTTGTCTCCTGCAGATATGTCAAAAGGAGTATGGGTGAACAGGTTAACCTTGTTTTTGTTTTGTCAAACAGGAAATTGCACAGGATGAGTAAATGAAAGCATGTGAACTGCTTGAAAATATGTCCACAACTCTTTCCCTCATAAAGACGCTTTCTGACACCTCTGCAGCAGACGGCTTTTTGAAAACATAGTGACAAAAGAAGAAATTGCACAAAACATGCAATTTCTCCTTTTGCCACAATGTTTTCCACTTTTTGTCATAGGTTATCCATTCAATTATGGAGATTTTCTATTTTTTGACAAAATACGTTCAAAGTCGTCTGCTGCAGAATTGCCGTATGAGGGAAAGGGTTAACCCTTTCCCTCATAAAGACGCTCTCTGACACCTCTGCAGTAGACAGCTTTTTGAAAACAAAGTGACAAAAAAAGAAATGGCTCAAAAAGACAATTTCTCCATTTGCCACAATGTTTGTTACTTTTAGGCATAGGTTATCCATTCAATTATAGAGATTTTCTATTTTTTGACAAAATATGTTCAAAGGCCTCTGCTGCAGAATTGAAGTATGAGGGAAAGGGTTAAAAGCACAGTTAATCATTTCCCACATGCAGATCCATCTGCAGCAGATGACAGAAAACAGCGACAACGTGAACCAATTGTTCACAAATGGCTCTTTATTCTTCTATCATTTATGTCTTCATCTTTATTCAATATATTATGTTCTTTCATATATAGAAAGTTTCCGTATTATGCCTAGATAGTTTCAAGGTCCTCTGCTGAAGATTCGTAGTATATGGAGAATGGAGTAGGAAATTAAACATTCATGAAATATTTGATGCTATATGTTTATAAAACAAAGTTACAATGCAAAAAGGTCAATCTTCAATATATATTACAAATTCCCATTACCATGTTCTTTGTATAAATGAAAATGACATTTACAAACAAAACTATCCCATACATGACGAGAATGTTACTACTTCTTATAGAAATGTGTTCAGGACAAAGAAAAGTTGATAAATCTGAATATTATTACCAAGATATCAATTATTTTCAGACATTGACGGGTAGATAATGAGGTAATTTGTTAAACCTTTAATGTATATATAAAACTGCTATATAACATCATTAGCTTTGAATTTTAATTTAAAATTGCTTGGCGCTCTAATCAGATCGTATTCATGTAAAACAAAATGATGCTGTCTGGTGGAAATGTAAATATTGCAATA